>JAGQAX010000188.1:600000-1139565 GCA_019142605.1 Cephalopholis sonnerati
TTATAACAAGAAGCTTGTCCTTAACAAGCACAGTGCCACAACCGGTCACTGACCAATGCTCTTGACACACTAAGCCACTAAAACTGTAGGCTTCCAGTGGTGCTGATCAGTGCATTGATTGTCTGATCATCTGGGGACCATGTTGGAAACAGCGGTAAGACTGAAATAATTGGATGGCTGGGTAGAAATCCCCTCAGTGTGACTTGGATCACTGAACAGAAGGGCAGACATCCAGTAAGCAATTCAAGATAAGGTCTGATGTACTGTAAGGTTGTGAAACTACAAGTTTATCACTTTAGAACATTTGCTTTAAAATATTAACCTTTGAGAACATCTTTAACCTGTCATAACATCATGATGAATCTTAAACAGCTTTACCAATGCTGACTGAACATGCTATGAAAAAATCTCAGTTGTCAACCCAGACTCTCTGGAGCTAATCTTTTAAATTCTCCTCACTTGCCAGCATTTGACTGGGTCACACAGTATTCTCATGGAATCGGCTGCCACTAAAGCTAAAAAATCCCATACCCTGGTAGTGTTTGTGTCATAACTCTACCCACTGAGGCAAAAAGCTGAAGATGGGAGCACAAAGGCACTGTCAGTATCAACATAAGCTGCTGAAGCTTTAGCCCTCTGTCACTGTGGATCAAGCTATTGATTAGCTGTTATGGCTATTGCAGACGGCAGCAGGTCATATTGGCTGGAATCCCTTTGCACACAGATGAGTGGTCAGGAAAGTACATACTCAGCAACGACTTAAAGCCTCAATCCAGGAATTTTTCCATTGCGTCTATTACCTACACATTCATTTTCCCCTTAGTGGGGTGTAATGGCCTCCGAAATAACATTTAGAGCGTGTAATTGTTCTGAAATGTTCAGGGAAACAATACCAGCTTCACTAGATGTCCCTGTCCAGCTATTCACTGAGCTAAACACTTGAGCCAATAAACACCAGTGGACATCAGCTGTTGAGTTAATGCTTTACATTCACTCTAATGCAAAAACGAATCCAAGTGTGAAACTTTAAGACACATATAACTTTAATAGTAACAGTGTTGGACTCCGTGTAACACGTAAATTTTTACGCTTGGCATAATGTATAAACATTAGTAAGACCAAAGAGCTGTGTTGCAAGGGCAGCTGGGCACCTGACATCCCACACCCTTTCTCTGGACCCAGCACAGTCACCAGAAGAAAATGCTGGCATTGTACATTTCTGCAAACCATGCGTTACAGTTGTACATTTCAGAAATATAATATCAATGTTGCTAAACTGACACAGTATATGAGCTGACTTTGTCATCAGGTGGTGGAGGGGATGGTGGATGCCTGCCAAGCTGCAGACCACTATTCCTGACCAACAAAAGTGGATGTTTTTGTAGCAAGGTTTTGTTATGTTTCCAGTGGCTTCTTAGTCACCAAACATGGGGGCATTTTAGCAATCCCTCAGTGTTTCCAGTGGTGATAGTGCCACAAAAAGAGGTTGTTTTTTACCTAGACATTGTTGCATTTATTGCCAGGATCGAGCCACAAATAGAGGTTGTTTTTAGAGAGACATCAATGTGTTTCCTGCTAAGATAGTGCCACCAAAAGAGGGTTTTTTTACTTCAACATTTTTCGTTTCCTGCCGGGATAGTGCCATGCAAAGAGGTTAATTTTCTCACAGACATTGCTGAGTTTTGTGCAAAGTTAGTGCCTCGAAAAGAAGTTGAATTTTTTACTAAGACATTGTAGCATTTCCTGCCTTGATAGTGCTGTGAAAAGAGATTGTTTTTTATAAAGACATTGCTGAAAGGATAGTGGCCCAAAAAGCAGTTGTTTTTTTAGAAAAACAATGCTGCATGTACTGCTGAGATAAAGCCACAAAATGTGGTTGTTTTATACAAAGATAATGCTGCGTTTACAGCTATGATAATGCCAAGAATATAGGCTGTTTTTTTTTTGTTTACCTCAGAGAGTGCTGCATTTTTTTGCCAGGATAGTGCCATAAAACAAAATATTTTAAGCCAAAACATGAACTTGTTCTGGCCATAAGCAAATGGTTTTCATGCCTAAAGCTAATCACACATTAACCTCAGCACTGTTGATACATGAAAAAACTCCAAGTTTCAATATATCTGTTACATGTAATGTACAAATGTAATGTATCTGTGGTTTGCAGAAATATGCAATGCCAACATTTACTCTAGGCAATTGTGCTTATGGACCACTCAGGCTGGACAGGTGTTGAAACAGGTAGAGATTTTTCACCACTAGGGCACTGAGATCAACCTCCACCTGTCCTTCACACTACATGAAGATGGGGTCTACAAAAAGACCTACCAATGCATGTTTCTGACGAGGAGGCTGGAAAGTTTCAGTGTCAGACCAGACATTTTAAAGGTCCAGTGTGGAGAATTTAAGAGGATATACCGGCAGAAATTGAATATGAGATAATGAGTTTGTTTTCTTCACTGTGTAATCACCTGAAAACAAGAATTGTTGGGATCTCGTTAACTTACAATGAGCCATTTATATCTATATAGTGAGTGGCTCCCCATCCAAAGAGATCGCAGTGTTGCACCACCATGTTTCTACAGTAGCCCAGAATAAGCAAACAAAACAGTCTCCAGATAGGGCCATTTGCTTCTTTGCGCTGACCACTGTAGTTAGCAGCCCCTCTGCAGGTAACCTGGCTCCTTGTAAAAACCTCCTGAACAATGAACACTGAAGGGATTCAAACAGGAGAAGTTTTACCTGGTTGCAATCTGCAATCCTCACTGCTAGTTACCACCTTATCCCCACAAAATCTTCCACACTGTTACTTTAAAAGCAGTATACCGGACACTCATTGAATCAGCCCTCACATTCAGCATCCTGGTACAACATCACAGAGAACAGCAAGAAATAATTCACAAGAATCATCAAGCTCGGACCAAAATCATCAGCACCACTCAAACCAAACCCTCAGACCTTTACAGTCATGCAGTAAAAAGAAACGCAGACTTCATCACTAAGGACCCTTCACACCTCCTTCAACACTCCTTTCAGCTACTCCCAACAGACAGCCGCTTCAGAGAACCTCCAACCAAAAAGAGACATTATAAAAAATTCTTTTAATCTGACAAAATCCATTTTCAACAAGGCCAAAAAGACTAGCCCTACTTTTTTAATGCAGCTTTGCACACTTGCTTTTATTTACTTCAGAACTGTTTAATGGAATTTCATGTGAGACTTTCATAGGGGTGCGTTTTTATGTTGTTTGTGAGCCTGAACCTGAGAAAATATCCTATCATTATGTAATAGACAATAAAGCTTTTTGAATTGGACTGAATAATTATATCTCACTCAAAACCAAAGAACTAGTGCAAGTGCACGCCATTAAAACTTTTCAATGGTGCTAAAGAGAATAATGAATCACAGTAAGTTGGAATATTTAATATTAGCTATTCTTTTAAGAACATTAATCACAAAGTAAACCACACAATGTAAATATTTATTTTAATTTGGCATTGTTCAGTTACTTAGAAATGTTCCTTTTTTGCAGACTCTTGCGAGATTATCCAATGAGCTGAAAGATATCCAAATAAAACTGTAATTAAATCAGTATGATACTGAAGCTTATGGTGCGGTCAACAGCTTTCAATTAGCTGTGTTTTATTTTTCATGTAACTGAGTGGATGTCAGTTAAAGAGTAAAGTTTGATGAATATAGTTGCTCCTCCAGGCAGTTGTTTGTCTCATGCACATATTAAAACTCAAGTAATGATGGTTCATATAAGTTTCATGAATATGCATGTCATCTATTGTGAATGTTATACCTTCATAATTTCTGTATTAGGCATACAATAAACACACCAAATTAAAACAAACAGACGAAAAAAGACGATATGGAAACTGGGAACACATTAACAGGAAAGTGGCTTATAAGCCAGGAGGGCTGAATATATTAGATTATATATTAACATTGAGAGGACGATGAGGGCAGCATCCTGCAGATCCAACATATGGTTTATGGACTGCCTCCTACAAGTAGGAGGGTAGGAAACACTCGTTAGTCTACAGTCATACCTAGAAGTGTCTCAAGTTACGATGCTTCGGGGAGTCACCTTTGAAAAAATGAGGTGTTCATAAAATGGATTTTGCAACCTTAAATCAATTTGGGGAACAGAACCCTTTAGGTGACAATAGATTTCATATATATAAAATAAAGACAGTCTACTAAAGAGGACTTGCCTTTGGGGTGAAGAAACGACTGTGGGGAAGAATAATGAGACACCGCACTAACAGGAAAATATGTGTTGCAGCTATGTCTTCTAAAGTCTGTAATACTGATTACCTCTGAAAATGTTTGTGAAATTTAGTTGTGTATTTTACCAGCACTCATTAATCCTTTGAAACCTTGAGTGACATTGGTTTTGTCGTGCTTGTTTTTAGACGTCTTTCGCAGGTACTGTATGTAAACATTTTAACCCTGAGCAAATTGGTGCAGTTCTTTCAAAAACATGGGGGAAAAAAGAATTGAGAAACTTGGTAAGAGATGTTCCATAAAGTACAAAAAATTTAACAGATTTAGAAAATTATTCTAAAAAAGCTAGGAAAAAAAGAAAAAAACTAGGTAAAAAAAAAGAAAAAAAAGCTAGGGAAATAGAAAAAGCTAGGTAAAAAAGAAAAAAGCTAGGAAAATAAGAAAAAAGCTAGGTAAAAAAGAACAAAGCTAGGGAAATAAGGAAAAAGCTAGGTAAAAAAGAAAAAAGCTAGGGAAACAGAAAAAGCTAGGGAAAAAAGAAAAAAGCTAGGGAAAAAAGAAAAAGCTAGGGAAAAAAGACAAAAGCTAGGGAAAAAAGAAAAAGCTAGGGAAAAAAGAAAAAAGCTAGGGAAAAAAGACAAAAGCTAGGGAAAAAAGAAAAAGCTAGGTAAAAAAGAGAAAAGCTAGGGAAACAGAAAAAGCTAGGGAAAAAAGAAAAAAGCTAGGGAAAAATTAAAAAGCTAGGTAAAAAAAAAAGCTAGGAAAAAACAAAAAAGCTATGTAAAAGACAAAGCTAGGTAAAAAAGAAAAAAGCTAGGGAAATAATGTTATTTAAAATTATAATACAGAATTATTACTTTTTTCCATGTCATTTCCTTGTTTGTTTGTAACTTTCTTTATCTCTTTCTTTTTTATTTTTTTTGTTTTTGTTTGTTTTTTTAATTTTCAATTTTCATTAATTCCTCACTAATTTTTTGGGTCATTTCTTCTTTGGTTGCTCATTGCCTTCTTCCCATGTTTTTGAAAGAAACCAAGCCAGTTTTGCTCAGATTTCAATAAAAGGGTTAATGGGAGATGCTTTTTGCACCCTGGGCCCAGTTGTTCACAAAATGTAATCTAGATCAGAATGTTCAGATTACAGATTGGCTAGTGCTAACCCTAATCATGACCTCTTTGCTCTAACCCTAACCACCTTTGACCTTGACGTGACTAGTACTAGCACAGGATCCATAATAACACATTGTAGGGAGGGGTGTAAATAGTCAGATAGCTGCAGTGTGACTATTATCTCCTGGCTGCAAATAGACACTTGTTCATTTACTCATGGGCAACCTTAACTAGAGTTATATAGAATGAGCACATCCATCCATCCATCCATCCATATGGGGGGAAAATGAAAACTCAAGGATTTTATTCTGAAATTTGTTTCATCTTTAGTGGTAGTACATAACATTGTTACATATTGAAAATATTTGTGATGTTATTAAATATTCAGAGAATTGGCAACAACATGCAAAACAAATAAAGTGTGACATTTTTAGGCAAACTGCACATTATTAACACAGAAGCCAGACTAATGAGTAATCCCACATCGGCCTTATTTGATCCTGTTGTGGAACTCAAGTTAATGAGAGTTCACCCTCATTAAATTCAGCATAGAGGCTAAGGTCAGTTCAGCATCTTGGACAATATGCCTGCACATACAGAGAGCTCTGCTGTGAGGAGGGAGTGAGGTTTTACTTCTGTGATCAAAATGTGCAGCACATTCATTTCAGACTGTCAGATAAGAGCTGTTCAGCACCATGGACAGCACTACAATCACCCTGCGTGTCTGAAACACTGCACCAGTGCTTTTCAAGAATTAATGAATAGAACCAGACAAGCACTAAACTGAAACTTACAAATGATCAAACATCAGTATGCTTGGTGTAACAGAGAATTGCACCCTACAGCTGTCCAGGAACGCTATTGTGCTCTGCTCTTAACATCATTGTGTCCACAGTATTAGATCATTTGCTCTGTTGCTGGAAGCTAACACTTTTGCTGACAATATGGTGAATTATATGCTACTAGCATTACCCCATAGAGGACAAAATAAGAACTCTGTCACAGCCCTAGAGCCAAAATTAATAAATAATTTAGAATGATATGCGGGTAGAGCAGTAATTTTATTGCTAAAAACTTTTGTACCAGCCAATACAGCAGTGTGTGTCTACAAGCAGTGAAAACATTAGAAGCCTGTGACTTAGAGACACTGAGCAGAACCTGCTTTAGAACAGACATTATGACCTCTGACTATAGCAGACACATCCTCATGTTCAAACTGAAGGGATTAACGGCAGCAGGAGAATAAACTAAAATAAAACTATTATCTGTTAAGCTGCAACCACATGAAAAAAAAAAAAAAAAACGTCTGCAATGGTGAAGCACTTAAACATTAAAGTTGGTCTTTTATGCTGTTGAGTCATCTATAGTGCATGAAGCATCTACAGATACAGTATGAGGTTCATTAGCAGCCAAAGTTTTGACAGCTCTGACACAGTCAGCTTTGTTCTAGAATAATAAGGCTGTGAAACACTTTCTCGCCATACTAACGCACACACACACACACACACACACACACACACACACACACACACACACACACACACACACACACACAATAGGGCAGAGTTATCTTTGCATCACCACGGTGAAGCTAAAAGCCTACATTATACAACACTCACTTCTCGTCGCTGTCAGACAGAAACCTTGTATCTCCAAAACCATTACTTTTCAAGGAAAGTACAAAAAAATCTCTGTTATTAAAATAATTGAACACTGCATCGTCACGGTTGGTTGCATCTTAATATGTGGTGAGATACTTGCATGTGTCATTGCATTATTAATATGTAACCAAAATCAAGCTCAAATGAAGTTACGGGGTTTTTAATCAGCAATTGACGATATACGTGTTTTGTCCATCAATAATCAGAGTGGTCACATGATCTCACGCAGTAAGTGCATCACATTGCCATCTTACTTACAGGTTACACAGTTCATTGTAGCTGTGTGTGTGTGTGTGTGTGCTGTCTTCTTCCTGTTGTTGAATATATGTTGCTGAAATCTCTCATATAGATTAAGTGCTATGTACATGCTGTTGAAAGCAGTATTGGTGATGGCTGGACAGCAAATGCTGGACTAAACTCAGCTAATGCACCCCGCGGACCACACTGCCTCACTCGCTGCCTGGGAAACAGCCAGTGGCAACCACCGACTACATAAAAATAATGGACGTACCCACCGTGACGTCACCCATTGAGTTATGGACTCCTGCTTTGGAGCCATCAGTTTGGCATGTTGGCCATCGACGTCTTGGTTTTCTGGTGCCAAAAGTGACCATGTTTGGAGCAGAAGGTGGAGCTGTGGAGGAGCGAAGGATGGATCTGACTGAGAACCAAAGCATGCTATCCACAGACGGTCTGTCACCTAAAGCTGCCACGCCCCTAATTATGCCTAACTTTAAGACTTATTGGGTGAGTTGTGTAAAAATCCCCCACCCTGTACAGTTGTAATGAATATTGGAATTAACTACTGAGACCTCTTTTTTTGTAGACATGTTTATTTCTGCGGTTAAGCTGGGTATTGTAACATGGGGGTCTATGGGGATTGACTTTATTTTGGAGCCAGTATCAAGCGGCCATTTTGAGGAACTCCAGTTTTTGGCATTTCTGCACTGGCTTCATTTTTCAATCCCAGAGGGTTGCTGCTTTGTGGCAGCTCCAAACATGGACCTTCAGATAGTGACTGTAGCAACTCAAATTCATCTAGTGCAAACCCAAGCAGTGGGGGTCACAGTGGGCTGGTGGCAGTTAGTACCATTAGCCTTAACATGTGTTTCATGAGTAAAAAAAAAGAAGAAATAAAAAAGCCTTTATTTCTTAGGGTTTTTTTTTGTTTGTTTTTTTAATTCATAACTCAAATGAAATTACTGTTTATTAGGGTGGAAAAAAATTGATACACCATGGAATCATAATATTTTGTGTGTCAATGTTGTATCAATACTCAGATGCCAAATATTGTTTTTTTTTAATATCATATAAATAATGATATTGCAAATACAAATTAAACATTTGGTAGCTTACTAGAACAATAGAATTAATTTTATACCAATTTTCAATTCCACTAGATACATGTTGCTACAATCTGAGGCGAGGTGAACAGACTGAAACTCGATCTCATCAGATAAAACCATGTCTTGACAAAGTTTGCCTTTAACTGGAATTTGAAAAAAGGTCACAATATAGCACAAAATATATAGCAAAACACTTAAAATTGCAATAACATTGTATCATAACCCGAGTCTCATGATAATATTGTATCAGGGACCTCTGGTGTAGCCCATCACTACTGTTAACCTTCAGCTCTGCTGTGTGCAGCACTTCATTCAAGATGGAGGCAGGGTGAAGACATGAGGTTTTGCTGACAGCTTGCAGTGGAGTTGAAATATTTAGTCAAAAGCTCTATTAATACTTTTCAGATTAAATATATGAAAAACCCACAGACAGATGTAAAGGGTGACTAATAGCATTGATTTATGAAAACATAAAAATAAAAATGACAAATAACATTTTAATACAAATATCACACTTTGAAGACAAAGTGAAATTTGACTTTTCCTCGTGTGATGTGTAAGGAAATACAAACTGTGCACAATTTAATTTTTTTCATTTTATTTCCATATTTTTGGACATATGTGTGTTTAAGCTTGAAGCTGCTGGATGGATGCTCTTATGGTGCTGACTGACTGATGTCTGAACACCGGGCCAAGTGATCTTGTAACATCAGCTGTCTGTAATGTACATTATACTGTGATTAGAATCATGACACAGAGTAATATAGTGAGTGCTAAAATCACAGATGGGACTAAGCAATAGCAAACAGTGTCTGCCCTCCAGATGTTTAAAGGCTCTGTTGCTTTGACTAAACAAGTATGACTGAAACAGCAATCAAAACGAACACCAAGAATACACTGATGTCTTAGCAGTAATTCCAGTTTGACTTTAACACACCTTCAATGTAGCATGAACACAGCCAGATTATATCACTTATTTTATTTTATTTTTTTATGGTAACCAATTGCAGTTGAGTAATTGAGCTTTAACCGCTGCCAGTTTTCGATTACTATCATCTGAGCGTGATGCGTTTCCCCCCAAACATTCCTCTCATTATCCGTCAGCTCTGCCATATGCTTTTGTCTGTGCATCCATATTGCCAGGCAAACAGCGTTGTTAGTCATGTTCGTCTTGTCGTGCTACTGTGCTTCAGGTCTCAACATCTGCTCTGTAACCTAGGGAACTGTGCATATGTGTGTGTGCGCGTGTGTGTCTTTAACCGTGTGAGTAGTTTCCTAAGCCAGGTACATGTTCCATTCATGGTGAGATCTGCTCCTTACTCTCTGCCTCGCAATGTTATCTACCCTGACTCAGATAAGGCTCCTAAAAGTGTGTAGATGTGTGCTGGTGTGTCTGTGTGTAAGAGTGTGTGTGTACACACTGCCAAACAGATAAGCCTTCCCTGCAAGCCTCTTATTCATGCAGCACCTAACAAGACAAGGCTACAATCACTCGGAAACCGTCTTTGACTTGTTTACACTTCAGCATGACCAAAGAGAGCTTGTGCGCACGTGTTTATGAGTGCGCCTTCGTTAATGTGAGTTATATGTGTGCAAAGTGTGTGTTACCATCTGTGCTTACATACATGCTCACATGGCCTTTGTGTGTGTGTGTAGACATATTTGCCTTTCTGTATTGTGTGTTTCTGTATTGTGCTGTGTGTCTGTTCTTGTGTGTGTGTGCACCCTGACAGATAAGCCTCCCCTGCAAGCCTCTTATTCGTTCAGCGCCGAACAACAACAAGGCTGGCATTACTAATAAACTCAGCTTCTGCGCTCTGATATGAGCAACGAATTTAGAGTTTCTCAAAGAGGCTCATAGGGGCAAGGCCGGCGCATTGTAAGCCTCAAAACATTCACATTTCCACAGAGAAACAAGGATCAGAGAGACAAGGTATGAGGAAAAAAAGCGAGAGAGAATCTCTGTATGGTCCCATGCAGAGTGTATGATAGACAGACCATTATTGTGCAAAGCATGGCCTGTAGAGCATAAAGACGAATTGTAACACGCCATTAAACATTCCTGTCCATGGCGGCGCACTGAAACTCACACAGAAACAAAGCAAAGATAGTATGCCCCATGAGTAATGGAGTTGTCAGGATGTGTCATAACTTCACATTTCATCAATAACAGGTACAATAACGTCTTTCATTATCACATTATGATGCCAATAAGATTTTTTTTTAAGTGGGAAAATGAGTCACACTTTGTATTTGCCATAATCAGGCTGCTGGTAATCCAGAGCTGGTTCTCAGTTTATAGTCTATTTCAAATTCCGTGATTTCTGAGACTCAGTTTGTTCCAACAGTTACTGGTATTGATGCCTATGCATCACAAACAATGACTAAATGCAACAATTTGCACCCACAGACGAAAAAAATAACATTCTAAATTGTATAATGAGATCTGACTCACCACCATCCCATTTAAATGACAGCTAGTACAGTTAACAGCTGCGACAGCAGGTATTATTTTCACTTTCTACAGCCCCATTTCAACCAAACACTTTCAGTATACCGGTACATGGTACCTAGATCCTTGGTCCTTTTAGCATGTCCACCACAAACAGTACTCTAAATGTAGGCAGGGTCGTTGTCACTCACTGCTTCGTCCAGCGCTCACTATATTTCCTCATTACTGGAGGCACAGAGCGAAGTCTGCACCTTGTTTATCGTCCACAGAGCAAGGCTGCACGCCAACATTTACAGGATAAAATAGAACAGGCAACAGTGAGTGTCTGAAATGAATATATATTTCTAAACACTTGAAGATTCACTCATTACTAAAAGTGTATGTCATCCAAGAGAGGCAAGAAAAACTAATGGAATGATTAAAGTTAAAGGTTAACAGCAGTCAGCCCAGTGAATAAGTTATTTTTTTCTCAGTCAGCTGCTACAGGCAGCAAAACATCCTTTCACTTTATAGTTATAGTTTACAAATATATGTAAAACTCTCCACGGTATGAACAGTGGTTACGTAAGCCTGAAACCAGCCACAACTCAGCCCTGAGCAGAGTGACTGTCCACTACTTACCAATCAACGGACTGCAGTGTTCACAGCTCCACCTTTTAGTACCAGATCTGTATGCTAGGTACCCCAACAGAAAGGGTATCAGAATTGTGGATGGTACGGAACAGTTCCACTGGTGCCATCCACTAATTTCCACAGTGGAAACAGGAAAAAACGCGTACCAAACTGAACTAAATAAAACCGGACTGCTTGGAGGAAATGGGTTTGAAGTCTGTGTGTGTGTGTGTGTGTGTGTGGGTGTGTGTGTGTGTGTGTGTGTTTTCTTGTAAATGCTACATAGTGAGGACCAAAAACTGTATTTTAGCAACAAAGTGAGGACATTTTTGGAAAGTGAGGACATTTTGGTCCTCACTTTTTCATAGGCCTGTTTGAGGGTTAGGACTTGGTTTTAGGGTTCAGGTTAGACTTAGGTTTTGGTTAGGGATTGGGGTTGGGGTTGGGGTTTATGGGTTTTTGAATTAAAATCCGTTGCGCAGGCCTGCTGGTCTGCAGGAAGGTGTAGTGTAATGGTGTGGCAAGTGGTCTTTTGCGTGGGAGACTTGGGTTCGAGCCCCAGATCAAGAACGATACTTGAGCTGCTGCTGCATGGATCATGAAAAAAAAGGGGGGAACGAAAACTTTAAAAGGTAAAAATATTTAAGAAATGAATATATATACATACATACACACATTCCTTGTTTGTAGTAATAGCAAGAGATTTTTAATTGATTAGTAAAGTTATTAAAATTAAGTGCTAGGGATAAAAGTGCTTAAGAACATGCAGATAAAATCAAACATAAATATATGAATAAAACGACTAGTAAAAGTAACAAGGGGTTAGTAAGATCATAAATGCTAAAATATAATAATGCTAAAATATATAAAAATGAAGTGTGAGGTGTGTTGGGGGGGGGGGGGGGGGTAAGGAGGGGCGGGGTTTTGTTTGGGGGATTAAAACTTACAGGGACAGGTGTAGGGATTTGTCCTAGGCGGGGTTCAAACCCGGGTCCGTCAGGGGACAGGCGGGCGGGATGGGCTTTTGGGATGGGTTTGGGAGGGGGGGGCCGAAATACATAAAGGAAAAGGGTATAGGGTAAGGGTTAGGGTTAGGCATTTAGTTGAGATGGTTCAGGTTAGGGTAAGGGGCTAGGAAATGCATTATGACAATGGGGGTCCTCACAAAGAGAGAAGTACAAACGTGTGTGTGTGTGTTTGTGTCTTCATGTCAAAATGTGCTGCTTGTGTCACCTATTGTATCGGGATGTTTATTTGTTCTGGGACAGATTTTGTCAACGTGATAGCGTCACAATTGTGCAAGATGCCGTCATGAAACTTTACAGGTGTGCAGTTGAGATCAAAATGAAGACTGAGCTTGAAGATGGGTGTAGTCCAAGCAAAAGGGCCAGACGTTGGAGGACAGAAAGTAGGAAAAGGGTCATTGCCCCTTCACTTTACGCCCTTGGCCCACATTCATTTTAAATCCTGGATTGCTATATTGTGGCTATTTATAAAGTCAATTAAAAGACCAAAATGAGAATATATCAGTTGCACTAACAATTGTTGCCTGTGCAGCTAAATTCTGACATATCTTTTCCTATGTGCCATAAAGCATCATTGTTTTAAAAACTTTTAAAAACTCATCAATGAGGACACTGTTGCACTGTGTGATGTTCCTTCATAAACTGACACACTGTAGCCAAAACACCTTTCTACTGCAGGAAATGATCACTAATGGACCAAATGTCTACTAATCTGCAGCTAAAAGTAGCCCTTAACAAATGCAGTAATTTTTCCTGTTTGAGGAACATTGGCAAAAACATAGTGCCCAGCTGTTTCTGGAAATGACTTCCCCACTTAATACTCATTCTTCTTCTGGTGCCCTTGATCAGACCATGCCCATATTTGAACTCTGTTTCATTTTGAAGACTGTAAGGTTTTGTGACTGCATCTTGCACCACTGTGACGCTATTATTCTGACAAAATTATTCCACGGACAGGCGGACAGATAGAGAGACAGACAAACATATAAACACCTGGCCACAATTTGCCATGATGACACACACAAAGTCTCACACAGCCCGGTCTCACTCTAAAGTCATTAAATATCCGTGCTTAGGCAGTGACTCCTGGCATCAGACACCAATGAAAAAAGCTGTACTTTCACGATGGCGGCAGCGTCATGTTTTATACATTTATTTGCACTGCACGCCAATAAGTTGGACTAATGTGGACGTTTTTCTGATGTTTGTCTGATGTTCAGACAACTAGATTGACTATTATAAAATCTCATGTTTTCCAGTTTCAAACTCAATCTGTGATTCACTACCAGATGCCCCTGCAGTGTAATCTAGCAAAAGTTCAACTTATATGTTTCTTCAACAACTCTTTTTTTTCTGCACTGTTATGGAAATGGCTTGCTTATTATAAGACCATCTTTCCAGCACTGCATGAAGCTTGCTAAAGTAGGGAAACATTTATTTTCTGACATGGCCTCTGAATTTGACCTTTCTATTTGATGTTTTATATAATTGGTTACATAGTTTTCTATACTGAGCTCACTTTTTTAAGTTCTTTTTACTAACATGCAGCTCAACAGAGCAGATCTCATATCCAAAATGCAGTCATTCAATCAATACCCCTAAAACACATCTCAGGATCAACTTGTGGACAACATTTCTCATTATATCATGACCTATAGCTACAACACTAACAACAGGTAGCATTACAACATGTACCACCAGTGTCTTTGAAGTAGCTTTTATCATATCTTTTAAGTTAAAAAAAAAAAACGTTATCAATATCAGAACAAACATTCACTATACATACCATGTGTAGGATAGCTACAGATACAGATATACAGCAGTACTGCTCAAACCTGTCTTCTGCTTCTTATCTACACCATACCTTATGTCTCTGTTCTTGCAATACCCATGGGGAAGAGCCTTTTCACACGCCTAATCTACATCTTGCAATCTCCTGCAGATACAGGCTTCCAGCAGGCATTGTATCCAGTAAGGATCTGATTATGTGGATGGTGGACATACTGTAAACCTTCCACCTCCATAAATAGTAAACAGTTACCAGCTGTGACAATATGGCAGCGGCTGGCGTTGTATACACCTTGTGAGTCCATGTGTGTGTGTGTGTGTGTGTGTGTGCGTGTGTGTGTGTGTCATCATGACAAAATGCTGTCCTGGTAACATCAATCGTAGTGGGAACTCAAACATGGCTGTCAGGTGTACAGAGGCTTCAGTGCTTTAACAGTAAACTCACCAATCAGGTGTAAGCACTGTAACAAGGCAACAGATGAGTGTACTTGTCTTAAACAAAAATGGAAGGCACTGTTGCATCAAGAGGAAGAGGGACAGTGAAGATGAAAGGGAGAGTATACAGAAGAGTTGGGAAAGGAAGAGTTAGAGGTAGACCTGGAGGAGGACGTGGACCAAATGTATTTGATGGGATTCAAGCAACATTGGTTTACCATGTTATACACAATGGGTTGACATTGAGGAAAGCTGTAAGGAGAGTTCAGCCCTAACTCAGCAGATAGACTGTTGCCACGGTACAATCAATACGTGCATGGGTTTAATGGCTCTTTTTATGTGGAGAGTATTAAATATTTTCATCAGTGTGCAGTACTGCTTTTGTGGTTGTATTGGGTCAATGTATTCATGTGCTTTATTGTAATATCACCGAAAAAAAATCACACCCGGACTAAAAGTAGACATGTTAATCTTGAATTGAGCACAGCGGTGTGCAACTAGTTCAAACAGAATCAGATATTATGAGCCATGTGTGTGCCATATGGTGACAGAGTTTTGGTCTTTATAAATTATTGTGTGGTTTTAAATGAAGTGTTTTATTTTGAAAAAGATCTGAAGTGTCCTTTTATTTGTGTGGGTGGTTGTGTGAACTGTGTGTAGTGTTTTGTCTAAATGAGTCCTGTTTTTCTAAATCATGTTTAGGCAATAAGACACTCTAGTGAGAAAACTGTGAATTTTGAAAGGTGTGTTCATTGAATGCATTTTGTGTCAAAGCAATGAAAAGTGATCCATAGTTTAGCTCATGTTGACTTCTGTTGGTGTGACAGCGCGAAGGTTGAAAAAGTCAATTCAGTGCTGAGAGATGTAAAACACTCGTACTGTATTCAAGGTCAATTACATCGAAGCTCACCAAAACTCAGCAAATGTAGTGTGAAACAAAGTGAGCAACCAAGTGCGGTGATCACGATTCTAGAGAAAGCTTCAGTCTTGGCATGGGCTCCCTATGTCTTCACTAGACATCAGAGAAGAAGAAGGCCAGGGATATAGAGGAGGCAGTGAGTGGGAGAAGAAGAACAGGATGGAGTGAGTCAGCTCACTATGCTTCAGTTTGAGATGGACCACTGTTATGGAACAAAACCTATATAGCAAAGTCACTCTGAAACAAATCATAAAGCTGCATTTTTCCTATGTGCACTGTACTATGAAAAGCTTTTACAGGGCTGTGTTATAAGGCCAAACAGAACTTTGTCTTGAATGAATACAAAAAAAGTTGGAGGAAATATAAGAAGCAACAGTGTCAAGGAAAATCTTTATCCTTACAGTGTGTTGGGCCATGGTGCTTACAGAAAGAGTCACCACCAAGGCAGTGATGTAATTGCACTAAATATGCTGGGAAAATCATATGGGACAGGCTGAGGTAACCCATATTATTACCAGGGAGAGTTCTCCTATGACAGTGATTGACTTTAAAAAAAGTCTTCCTCTTTGTTTCAGTCACTATAGACAGAAGAAAGCATAGAACAATTATATGAATGGAAAGAAAATTGCATGTTCCAGCTTATGTAATACTGAGAAATGCATTCAATCAAAGAAAATATTTCTTCATTCCCAAGTGAAGTTCAGAACAACAGTGTTATGTTGTTACTGTCAATGGCTATAAAGAAAATTAGCATTATATTGTCCTTATCTGACAAAATTATCAAGGGGAGATATGTTTGCTTTTATTTATCTATCTAAATCATGTTTATTTGTGTGTGTGCAGTCCAGGGTCTATTGGTTTACTCATTTTAATAAGGGCTTTTACTTGTTTCTGCAAATGAACTCTTCATATATTCTTATTATAAACTGATCTTGGATTAAAATTCATTTTTGTGACCCTTTCATGATTTTCCACAAAAGTGTCTCGGCAAGGTGAAACACAAAGAGTCTACAGCCATGCTAACAGCTCTATCAGAGTGAGCTCAGGCACAGTGATCCTTTAAACTAAACACTAGCATCAACATAACATTGTAGCATGTTTACCATGGCAATACTAACATGCTCATGGTGTAGCAGGTAGCCTACCATGTTCACCTTTGATCAGTGTGTTAACATGCTAGCATTTGCTAATTAGTACAAAAACAAAGAGTTCAGCTGTGGCTGATGGCAGTGTCATTAGTTTCGCACGTATTTGGTCACAAACTACTGTAAGTACTGTACAAATTTGAAGTTTGACCTGATGATGGCGCTGATGAAAGGTTATTAAATTTTATCCTGATGTGTGTATCAAATTTCATAGCAATCCATCTAATAGTTGACTAACATTTTATTTAAAACCACAAATCTCAACCTCATGTTGGAACGAAAGGAAAAGTTAGGGGTTCACCAAGGTCAGTAGGATTTAACCTCTGGGTATCACGAGTCTCTGTATGAAATTTAATGGCAATCCATCCACTAGCTTTCAAAACATTTCACTAATAGTCTCTTGTAACAGACATGGGGAAATGTATGCAGAGTCTGTAAGCAACAGGACATGAGTCTGTGGTATTGGAATTGTGGTAGAGAGGCAGAACACATTGGCTGAAATGCAATCTTGGAACCGATCAGCTATCATCTGACATTGAGTTAGCTTTATATGCAGATATCTGTTTATAGATATAGAAGAGGAAGTCTTGGCCGGGGTATCCGCTTGCTACACCGGATTTCCCAAAATATTGGCTGTTAACCCCAGAGGCTTATCCTCGTCAGACTGATAGCCAATGGGTTCCAAGATTGTGTCACTAAAAACTAAGGATGAGCAAGTACAGCATTATCTATGTCTGTTCAACCATCTAATTATCTGTATACCTATCCATCTTGAAGTGGGAGGGGTTTAACCCAGAAGTGGGTGTGGACCAGGAATGGGGGGGACCTATTTATTTCAAACCTGAAATTGATATGAGTTGATCAGAAGCTATTTATTTATTAGAAAACTATTTACAGAACAGCCTCAGACTTGAGCCTCAGACCATTATTGATCAAATGAGAATTTTCTTTTATCACAACTACAGATAGAAAAATTTCACTCAGATAATTGTCATGCACTGTATCAGTTCAGAAAAAGGACCCAAATGCAAAGCAATAGGCAGGTGGATTTGGAACAAAAGGTGAGCTTCAATAAAGCTGATAAAAAAAAAAATCCAAAACAGGCAAATAACTGAAAGTCCAAAATGAAGAACAACCAAAACCAAACTGAAGACAGACCAAGATAATACAATGAAAACAGAGATGAACTTAGGGAAGAAATCCAAAATGGAACACAAAAGACCAGGCAGGAAACGGAGCAGAGGATGACACCATGAACACGGGAATGAACCCAGACAAACTGACAAGAAAAAAGGGAAACACACAGATATATATACACAGAACACTGCTCACATGAATGAAACACAGCTAGAGTAGGTGGACATAGGCAAAAGGAGGGCAATGGGGACTGGTTTACAACAAGGGTGTGGGGGGAACACTAGGGTGGAGCAAATAAGACTAATACAGAACGGGTGTGAAGGGAAGACTCTGGGAAAAGGGAAGGACTAACGAGACTGGCAAAGACAGGTGACATAAAAAACCAGGTGGGAAAACACACAAAGATGGGAAGTAAAACCCGACATGACACATGACAGAATCTACAAAACAAAAAAAGGAAACAGATTAAACCTGAATAAAGAACGTGAAACAAGGTCCTCTGGGGACCATGAATATCTGGAGAACATTGCATGATAATTCACCCAGTAGTTGGTGAGATACTGGATCAAGGTAGTGGACGACTGATAGACCTTTCCTAAAGCAGTAGTCTCAGCAGTAGTGTATTCAAAGAAAGCAAAGAGACGGCCCTGTCAGGTTGTGATATCAAGACAATTACAATATTAGAATTTAAAATCATATAATGTCATGCTAGAATTATTAAATCTGTACATGTAGCCTATATGTGGCTTCATGAGGGGCGCTTAGTACACTTTAAAGAAGCTCTCTGTGTTTTCTCTCTGCAGCTGCTGCTCATGTCATTTCAAATCATTTCACTTCAGTAGCATTCAAGGCATTCCTTTCTAATGCAGACGCATACTGTAGCTACAGCAATAACAACGTCAACAGCAACATATACTGTCTGTAAGTGCCAATGAAAATGCTGTTAATGGCAATTTGTCTTTGTGAACTACCACTTACACAGGTAATGTATTCCACTCAGAGTGGCTCCCTGTAAGACTGCCTCACCAGGGGATATTTTGACATTTTGAGTTATAGTCAGTTTGTTCTTTACCACATGCTTGTCACAGTGGCAGCGTGAGATTCCAGTTTGTTTTTTAATCTCTATGAAAACATCATTCTTTATTTAAATAAAAGAGGCAGCACAGCCACACATTTTTAGTCTGCTCTGTCTTATGGTTTTGATGAAAAATGTTCTCAAGCTGTTCGTGGGGAAACTGAAGGGAAAATGTGGTTGGAGATTGAGATAACCAGGGAGACACCCTGCTGCCCTGAAACAGAATAACAGGACAGCAGGGCATCACCCTTTTCTCTGCCCTGCTGTAAATCCCTTGAAAATTCTTTGCCAGCTAAAGGGCTTCTATGGCTGACCTCGACCTTTGACCTTATTATGTAAGTTACAAGGTTGTTTTTAGAAATACAAAACACAACAAAGAACACAGTCCCCCAAGTCATTTGAATAATGCCACTGTGTGACAAAGCAAAAGTGCTGACTGAAATGGCTCCTTACAGAAAAAAAAAGACAAGGTCACTCTGGAAGAAGTTGAAGCAAGGCAATGCCACCCAGTAATGTGCTGTTTTGGACAATACATTACATGCAAGCAAGCACACACTCCTGGTAGACTAATTTGCACTGTGAACACTGTTAGGGTTTGATTTAAGGGGTGATACCTGTCCAGATTTGTTAAGTTCTGTCTTATGGTAAAATAAACTGCTGTGCAGTGTTTGGGTGTCTGATTAGCCTTCACACTAATTGCTCTGTTACTTAAACCTAATGTCTTGGGTCATATGTCATCATGTCACCAGTACCTAATGTGACCCTTACATGTTTTTTTTTTTTTTTCTTAACTCAGGGATATTTTCTGTCATAACACCAATTTCCCCTGCATCTGTCAATCAAATATTTAATTTCTGAACACATGCAATACAAATTCCAAATTGGGGGGTAGGGTGGGTCTTAAGTTTGCTAAGTTTTGTACCAGGGTGTAACATGTACCAATGAATGAATGTAAACATACTGAGTGTTAATTTTCTTACCTGGTAGCCCTGTCCTCTCTGACATTTTCTGCCACAAGATGTTTTACTCGAGTTGCAATGAGATCAGAGTTAGTTAACCCTAATGCTGTGTTCACATCACGCACAAATAAAATAATTTGCACAATTGAATTACATATAAAGTTAATATAAAGATGAAATTAGATGCAAATTCCCACCAGGCGGCGCAATTGAAGTAAAGCAAAATATGGAAAAAGGCAGCACTAATGAAGCGAGTAGCACAATTTTGTGTCATATACTTATTTACAAAAGTTGAAAAATCTGAAGGGCGGCACGACGGTGTGGTGGTTAGCACTGTCGCCTCACAGCAAGAGGGTTCCTGATTCAATCCTGGGTGCGGGAGCCCTTCCGTCCGGAGTTTGCATGTTCTCCCCGTGTCAGCGTGGGTTTTCTCTGGGTACTCCGGCTTCCTCCCACAGTCCAAAGACATGCAGATTGGGGATAGGTTAATTGGTGAATTGGTGTGAATGGTTGTCTGTCTCGACCTGTCCAAGGTGTACCCCGCCTCTCGCCCAATGTCAGCTGGGATAGGTATGAAAGCCCTATTAGAGGCAAATGGTAGCGGACAAAGCTTCTTCCAATGTGACTTGGTGAAGTTGTATTAATACATAAAAAACAGCATAAACATGCATTTTGCAAAAAAATCCCAACCTGTCACAGTTCTAACACAGACAGCCAAACAATATCACACGTCTGCTACGTGGTGACAGTGCTAATCACACCAGAACTGCACTGTAACCTAAATACATTGCTCTGGAGTTTGCTAAAGCTTTTTGCTGGAGCCCCTGCTCTGCCACTGTTATCACCATACTGGGTGGATGAACATTATCTGCTGTTTAATACATAAGGCAGTGATTAAAGGTCTGTCTATATTCATAACTGAACTGCCAGAGATAAGAGAGGCAGCGGGGTCATTACAGGATACAGGAGATAGTAAATTAAACCGGTAAAAATTCTCTTCCAGTCTCTTTCCTCCTCACCTCCTCTCAAGTTTTATTCTATTTTCTTCAGTGACAGGGAAATGGTGGCCTGCCTCCCTCACTCTGTGCATCTTATTTCTCTGTCTTAACTCACACTGTGTGAGTGGTGATTGCTCAGCATGACTTTCTGGCACAGTGTCAAAAAGCTGGTTGATTGATTGATTAATGATTAACCAGAACGCCTGGTGGTCATTGCTTCAGTCGGGGGTAGACCTTTGACAATTACTTCCAGGAGGGGCCATTGTTATTGTCATTTAAATTAAAACAAAATCACAAAGACCTGAGATGACAGGGTTTCAACCTTGGATGTATTTTGTAAAGCTTTCCTGTTTTAACTATGTTCTATTCATAACTTACAATGCCCTTTTTTGAGCTGCCTGCTCTTACATATTAAAAGTAAGACTCACACAATGGACTCTAATCACAGGACTTCCTGCCACTACTCCAATTCTCAGCTTTGATGAGTTTTACAGTATTATGGAAGCAGACAGAGAGACTTGTCTACAACTGTTTGTTCTGTCAGAGAGTGTATCGTCTGGTCATGTATTGAGTCACGAGACATAAGCAGACAAACAGCTGAAAGCTGAAACCAATGAGCGCCCAGCGCTAATCAGGCTCTCTTTCTGTCCTTTCATTTTGCACTGTCCTTATTAAAGTAAAACTAAGACCAATGTACACTATTAAGTCCTCACATGAAGAGCAGCCTAATTAAATTCAGTGGTCCAGGAGATCATCAACAACAGCATCTAGTCGGTTATGATGCTATCCTCTGAATAAATAATACTGGTAACATGTTTTTGTACAACAAAACAAGTCATCATTAACGGCTCTCAGCTGCAGTGTTTGACTTGACATTTTTGGAGAGCTGCCCACATATATCTCTCAAAACAAAGACAAGATTTTTCACCCTTTGCACTTACTTTTTAAAATTTGAAGCACCTATCGCTTGCTGTTTGTCTGCCTCATTGTGTCCTTGACCTGTGGAGACAAACCCACACAATTATGTGGGAAAATATTTTTCTTTCAGTAAATCTCTGCATCTTTATTTGAATGTTAAGACAAAAGAAAAAAAGATTAATTCTTCAGGCAAGATTTAAGCAGACACTGACAGCTTAGTACAGATGATATAGAGTCTCCTGAGCAGTGGGGAGTTGTGTACACCCAATCCAATCACCAGACTAAATGTTGGCACTGTATGTTTCAGCAAACCACAGATATGTTACATCTCTTCGTTTCGTATTTAACTCATATGTTGAAACTTTTCTTTACGATAAAACTTTAAATTCTATGTTGTGTCACTTAGGGTTAGGAAAAGATCACGTTTTGGCTTAAAATACCCGGTTTGGTCATCACTATGTTGGCTGGCAATGTTTTCACATGTCCTTAAAAAATACATGTTTTTTTTCTCCACAAGCACCTGCTGTTGTTGTTTATTGGTCTTGAACAGTGGTCTGCTGCTTGGCAGCTGTCTCGCCTACGTGTAGGGTTAGGGTTAGGGTCAACTAGATGTCATGCCATCCACCACCCCCTCCTCCTGATGAGAAACCCAGCTCAAATACATGTAATCTGAACTATGTCACTTTGGAAACAATAATATGATACATATGAAATGTACAAATGTAACGTATCGGTGGTTTACAGAGGCCAACATTTTATTCCTCTGACTTGGCTGGTTCACAATTCATTGTTTCTCAAAGCAATCTTTCATTTTTCTAAAATGAAGCTAAGGATGCTATGACTGATAACTGTGTGTGGGTTCAACAAGTGTCTAAAATAATATCTAAAATGTTGCTTACAGTTCTTGTTTCACTATGATGAGATGGGAGTATGGACAGTGTGTGGACACAGTGTGAGTGCTGATAATCAAGGCAGAAACTGGAGAGCAGAGTGAGATGATCAGTTGAGACAGAGGCCAGTGGAGAGATACAGAAACATGGAACAAAAAAATGGCTTTTTTACATACAATTTGATTCTCTCTGCTTTCAGCCCATGAAAATACATTTGATTAACTGAATTTCAAATGATGCCTTGGTTCTCTGCTAGGCAGGATTACTGGTTTAGGGGCATTTGTGCCAGAGGAATAATGATAGAATACAGCAGCAATATCTTCAAAAATGTTTAATTTAAGAATCCCATGGGGCCTTCTTTGATTTTTTTTTCTCTCCAGATTTTGCAGATATTGATATTAAATGTTTAATTTCCTATATTAAAAAATTCAATATGTGCAATCTTGTAATTGTAATATATACATATGCATTAAAGTATGGCCCCAGACTCATCCACAGATTAGTGGGCTAAGCCCAAGATACCCACTGATTCTACAGATGATTTTGATTTGCTTAAGTGTTCAGTCAACACAGAGAAAACATAATCCAAATACTGTTAGATGAAGAAGGTTTAGGAATTGTTTGACATTTTGGGAAATACAATTATTTGCTTTATCGCTGAGGGTTAGATGAAAAGATTGACACCAGTCTCATGTCTGTACGGTAAATATGAGGCTTCAGCCAGAAAACAGTTAGCTTAGCTTAGCACAAAGACTTGTACAGGGGGCACTGACCAAAGGTAACAAAATCTGCCTTTGAGCACCTTTAAACCCCCTCAAGAACATGTTGTATCTTCCTTGTTTTACCTATACAAAAACCCAAATGTAAAAGGTGACATGTTGGTGGTTTATGGGAGATCCTGTGCTGAACTTTTTCTTTGGCCAGGAGCAATGGAGTCTCTGTTGATTGTTGATTGCCTAGTGATCTCACAGTGATGACTCATGGAAGTAAGTTATTGTCTCAATACTTTTATAATGCTTTAAGTAGGCTATGCACGAATGCTACTGCCCTCTAAATAGAGCTCTCTGGGTGAAAAAATCAACTGGAGGGACCTTACAAAGATTAATGGCAACACCTGAGTGTGCAATTTGGACAGACTATACTTATTGGAAAGCGGCCTCATCCATCATTATATATGAGAGGGTATTTAGACAAGGACAGCGATGGTGACAACATTGAGATTCTAAAAATAATTAGCAGCTGGCCTGAAAATGATGAGAGTACACGCTTGACAAGAAGGTGAAACCAAAGTGTTGACAACATGTAATCCACCCCCAAAATGGGAACTAACAGGCCCTAATAATAAAGGTGTCAGCACCCACAGTCAGCAAATAGCACATAGACGTATAGAGGAAATGATAAACCTGAAGTGATTGTCATGGGCACAGCTCTGAACAGCTTGCATGCCAGTCTCCATAGGCATCCTCATCATATAGTCACTCTGCCCAGCAGGAGAACACTTATCCACACTTACAGTTTAAAGCCCATGAGGGCTTTCTGCACAGGAGAGGGAGGGACTCTTAGCTGACTTGACTTTAGGAATGAATCCTGAACTGAGAGATGCAGCTTGGAGAGGCTACACAAACCATTTATCTTCATTGCCAGCACATTATGGAACCTTTTGCCTCAAGCATTTTGATGATTTGATGCATCTGCACTCTGGCTTACAGATCTGTGCCCTCTTCCCACGCTGCTGAAGAACTTCTAACTGCTTTACGTTAGTTCAAGTGTACACGGGTATTAGGAAAGTGGGAAAAAAAAAAAAAAAAGACAGTTCGGCAAAATCGTAATTCTGATGCTTATTAAACTTGGATTCAGTTTGGATGGAAAAGATACAAAAAAGATAGAGCTTTGTGTCTCAGATCCTACCACAATGGCTGCCCCTGCCTTTAAAGGATACTAATGTACAGGCTGTACCCGGGGAAAACATGCTCTATTAGAAGCCAGTGAACTTGCTACTCTTAGGCTAACTATCAAAATGGCTGATTTGTTAACATACCAAAAGTTGTCTCTGAAAAACATTCTCAGGCCAAAATCACTCCAGAATTCACCATGTGTGTCCAATTCTTATCGAGTGTAAGCAGCTAATAGCCCTTCTTACACAAAGATTCAACAGTACTGCCCAAATAAAGACCTTTCTCATGGCAGCTTTCCTTTTTTATATAGAACCAAACATTCATTCATTCATTTTCCACAACCGCTTAGCCTGTTGAGGGTTGTGGGGGGGCTGGAGCCTATACGAGCCGTCATTGGGTGAGAGGCTGGGTAGATCTTGGACAGGTCGCCAAACTATTGCAGGGCTAATGCATAGAGACAGACAACTATTCACACTCACATTCACACCTATGGCCAATTTAGAATTACCAATTAACCTTTGGACTGTGGGAGGAAGCCGGAGTACTCGGAGCAAACCCACGCTGACAAAGGAAGAACATGCAAACTCCACACAGAAGGGCTGTTCTGTTTTAGGTGGTTTTTAATCACTCTCATGTTCAAGTTTGAATTTTTCTGTCAAGTTTTCTCTAAAAAGGTGTGTCACAATAAATAGCACTACTTGCACCTGGGTCCGATGGTAGAATTCATTGGCAGGAACATCACAGCTCCACCTCCCAATCAGTACTGCGCTAACTTTAGCTTCAAATGACATCACCAGCGCAAGATGGCAGCGCTCATATCCAGAATATTTTGACTTTAGTTTTTGCATGGTGGATGGAAGTGGAGTTGCATCCTCCATCTTCATATACAGTCATTGGTGTAACACAACAGCATTGACCTCAAATGCATCATGTAATATGTGCGTTGGGTAGCACTTTCTAATCATAACAACGGCATAACATGGCAATACCAACAACTCACCATCACTATAATGTGGTGGTTGATGCCATCCTCTGCATGGAGGGTAAGGAGCTTCTGGACCTCATTGTCTCCCCAGTTTGCAGACATTTTCCGCTGCTGTTCTTCTTCTTTGAGTTAGCTACTAACTGCTTCTAGCTGCTTTTTAAATCTGGCCTAAATTTAGGCAACAAAAGCAAGTAGTTAGGTTTAGGAGAAAACAACAGGGTTTGGCTTTAGAATCTTATGGGATGCAGGCATTGCTCTCTCGGATGAAAGTCGGTGTTTGTTGGATCCATCCACCACCCCTCCCCTCCCGCCAACCCAACTCAGAATTTCGCCACCTTAACTTTCGTCCTTTTCCCGCCACGTTTCCCCCTGATGGCAAGATACATGGCCGATGTTAAAGGACGCCTTTTTTCATTGGTTTCTGATTCCGCAAGTCACTGCCCAAGCGCGGATTTCCACGACCTCGGAGTGAGACGTGCTCACAGTGATGGTGTTCGATTGCCCTGTGTGCTTCCATTACACCCTGTTCTGCTGTTCACATCAGTCTCTTTGACCATTTTACATAGGAAAATAGGGTTCAGGTTAAAAATACCAAAATTACCCTTGAAAGACAGAACAACTCTGTATCCCCAATGCATGTTCTTACCTCTAATACAGAATGGCAAGGTGGAATAACAGCCAACATCCCCCCTTTTGACCAGGCAGTGTAAAAGGAGCTAATGTTGCCTGAATACTTCCAATATGGCTGCCAACAAGTGCTACTTCACTTGAAAGCCTTCTTGTGCCCACTGTCAGGCTGGAAATTTTGGATTTCACAAACTGTTCCCTACAACCATAAAATCCACTAATAAGATTGACTTCAATAATGGCTGTGAATGAGTTTGAGTTTAAATTTATTAGCTTTCATGCATGCATAAATTGTTAAGTGGCAGCAAATAACAAAATACACACACACACACACACACTAAAAAAGAACATACAAACCAACAGAACAAACCCCAGAGACTTCAGCTATCCACCTTTTGTTCCATTCAGCTCGGTGCTGTACAGTCTAACTGCTGTGGGCAGTGTTGCTGCTTTCAGCCTGTTTATGCACTGGACGTGTGTAAGATTGTTGCTGCTCTGTAGCAGACTGACTGATTGATGGTGACTGGCTCTTTATCACTGATGGTCACCAGTAATGACAGCAAACCCTTCAAACGGCAGAGGCAGCACAGCTTAACTGACAGCTGTCGGTCATACTACACACAAAGACAAGAGATCCCTCAGTGCTACCATACTGTTGCTCTATCTGTCATTCAGTCTGTGTGTTCATCAGTCATCCAGAACCATGTAGTCGGCCATAATGGTAAGTAAAAACCACATATGGTACAATGAACACAGTATCCGGTTATGATAAGACAAAGCTTTTTTAAAGATATTCTGTGGAGCGTTGACCACTAGTAGCGCTATGGAGCCATGTTTCTTACGAGTGGGTCTTTGTTTTGAGAGTATCTTGGGTGATATTATACATAGTCCTGCCAATGGTCTCAAGCTATTCCACTAATAGACAGCTGGTGGCAGTAAGGGCCCTGACACACCAAGCTGAAAGTCAGTCATTGGTCAATGTTGGGCTGTCAGTTAGCACCTGTAGGCTTAGTTTTTGCTGAGTGTGCTGCACTGTTGGCACTGGTTGGCCCTCATCAGCTTAGCTTAGCTTTTTTAGCCGATTCAGCATGTTGCAGATCAAACACACTGATTGCATATGTGAACAGAATGACATGCTTGTCAGAAGTTCACATTTGAGTCAGTTTGTATGTGTATCAGAGTTTTGGGGAAAATAATTAGGTATCAAGTATGAAGTAGAACTTTATTTGTCCCCAGAGGGGCAACTGGTTATGCAGCAGTGAAAACAATAAGGAAATTAAATACAACATAGGATAAAAACATAAGAATATAGAGTTCAAAAAAGCAATATTTACTATGTGTCATGTGGTCAAGCTGATGTTATCTTTTTCTATTGGAGTTAAGGAGTGAAATGGCAGAGGGTATAAAGGAGTGTGTGTATCTCCTCTCCAGGAGGCAAGGTCTAAAACTCTAAGTGCAGGGGGGTGGGTGCTGTCAGACAGGATGAATTCTGCTTTCCTTAACAACTTAAACAACTTAATCACTGTTCAGACATCGAATAATACCATTAGAGCTCATTCAAATGGAAATTTGATGGATAGGATAGTTTCTTTGTCCCTCTGTGTTCTTTTTCTGTCTGCCTGCCATTTTCATTCCACGGGCAAATACTCAACCACAATAAACATATATACTTTTTCTGCGTTTTATACGACACTCAAAGAAATTATTTGGTCTATCAACCCTGTCTCACTCCAAAGTTGTCGAAATTCAACGTCTGAGCAGTGATTTGGGGTGTCAGACACAGACGAAAAAAGCCGTCCTTTGACATCTCCATGATGATGAGTCCAACAAACAATGACTTTCACCCAGGAGAGCGGTGTTCGCATCCCGTAAGATTACAAAGCCAAACCCTGTTCTTTTTTTCCTAAACCCATCCAGGTGTTATTATTGCCTAAACCATACCACATGTTTTCGTTGCCTAAACAAAACAAAAAAAACTTCCCTTTGTGTTAACAAAACAAAAAAAACTTCCCTTTGTGTTGTTGTACCAATGAAGTGCATTTATTTTGAAAGAGACTGCACCTAATAGTATATTTCCTGTGAAAACAAAAATGTATTTTGAAAGAAGACAATGCATGTAACGTAGAACTTGACATGGCGTCCCAGAACACCCTGCCATTGTATCTGGACATGGAAACATTCTCACTCCAACCTTCTCACATATTGACGTTGGAGTGAGAATGTGTTGGGTCTACTGTTAGGTCTGCTTATTTCATTTACATATAAAATGTCCATCCTACTGAGTCAAGTAATTAAAGAATTAAAATCTAATGAAAGTGAGACAATGTCACCATGAGAATTTATGTAACTGTCGCTCATAGAATGTACCTAATTTAATAAAGTTTATATTATCACTGCTAATAGATTGTGTTTCAAATACATAAAACTTACTTTAATAAAGTGTATGCCATTGCTGTAAATAAACTTAATTTATTTCAAATATGTTGATGAATCTGTAGACTACAATTACAATTACATACATTCTCATGGTCAATTCATCTCAGTTTGTTTTTTTTTTTGTAAAAATTACTTGATTATTGGATGGAAATTTTATATGCAATTAAAATACCTGACAAAACAGACCAAATCATTTCTTTGAGTGCATGTACACTTAAATTCCATCTGTTTTCTTCATCTTTAATTACTCTGAGATAGAACATGTTAGGGATGTGCTGTTCTTGGTGACTCACAGATCCAGCACTTGCTCTTATTGTCACTGTTTTACTGTCGCTAAAGGTCAAATATGAAAAGTTTTTAAAGGGCATAACTTGTACAGAATGGCTTACACTGGCATGATGAAGCAAGGAACTTCTCTTTCATTAATATTGCTCTCAAACTGTGTAGCAGTTGATTTAATAAAAAAAAAAAAAACATCTAAATTATTTTCAATACTGTAAAAATGTATGGTGGGCACTACAAAAATAAGGCTGCTGCATAGAAACTGGAGTCTCTCTCACCACCTCTCTCCCTCTCTCCCTCTCTCCCTGTCTGTCTTTCTCTCTGACAGTAAATGGATTCAGAGGTACAATTAGCATCAATCTGCCATACAGCTCAAATAAATGACTCTTAATAGACTCCACTGCAAGATGCTGCAGCAGACTGCACAATGAGACGCACTGATAGAGCCAGCAAACCCCACACACATGGTGTACTCTTCGAATTTCAATTATCTTTCATCCAAACAGCTTTGTGATAGCATTTTCTTACCTAACCAATACCACACGTAAAACAGCAAAGTGGAAACACAAACAACAACATCATTATCGTCAAACAGTAATGAATATCAGGAAGAGAAACAAGAGCTAATGACAGAAACAGCACATCTCACATCATAGCATCAATATTGTCAATATTACCATCACAATAATATCAACTGGGAAACAATACAAAGACAGAAGTGAACCCCTTTGTCATTGTTGCTATGTCTATCAAGCTTCCCATTCTATCAGCTGTAATTAAACATTGGCTCCATGAGTTGGTTGAAAACTCTTCTCTTCAACCGTTGTGTTTTAAAACTAAAGTCTTGCAGAAGGGGTCTTGAATATGAAACGTGTGGCTACATACATGATACAAAGGTACTGTTAGGACTTACCCATGTGTATGGCAAATGTAATACTATGAGACAATTTACGCTCAGTATTAACCTGCGTCTTGGCTGATCCAACTATAATTGCATGACTCTAAGTCTGTCTATTCAAGCCTGGCATTATATTGCGTTTCCACATGCATCTCAAGTGACCACTTTGGAGCGAAACTCACTTCTTCACTTATATGCAAATATATGTAGTCTACATAATTTCACTCATCATCTCAAGAAGACTACTGCTGCAGGAGTGTGAGCTCTGCTCTAAGGATAGTTGGTGAAAGTCCACTTGCACACATACAGTGTCAGGGCTAACTGTTAGCTTCATGACACACAACGGTTTAGCAACAGAGTCAAACCAATTCAGTGTTGTTTGAGTTTACTGGGACTGTTCAACAGCTGCTGCTGTGTAAGCTCATGCTAACTGGGCAAATGTTGAACTGACTGTTCAACAAGAGGAGAGCAAAGGCAGTCCTTCAACACTCTATCTAACCCGTGTGACAGCAGCAACAGACAGTTTGAGTTTGGAGTTTAAGTTGGATATGCAAGAACATCAGCTGAGTAGATGGTCTGTCAGTGTGGTCCAAAACACCATTGTGTACAGAAAGAATGTGGTCACATGTGGCCCAAACCACCTCTGAAAGTGGTCTGAGTAATCTGATCTCAAGACACATTGAAGACACATTGGGTGCATTCACACCTGCACTTAGAGCTGTCCACTTGTGATTTGATTGCCAAAGATGCATATAAATGCTAGGTGTAAACAGGGCCTGTTTGTGTATAATGTGTATAGTTGGAGCTGCTGGAGTGCAATGTTCCCCAAGTCCAATAAAAAGGTGTTGATGTAAGTTCAAATCAATGACACATAAACATAAAACTAAACTTTATTACATCTTGGGTTTCATTTTTGTAGCTCCGGCTGTTGGTTCCATTGGTTCATAATAATGTACTTGCCTAAGTATTTGCTGAGATCTTGGCATGCGGTCCAAAAGAGACTCAAGCACAAAATCTATTTGAAAACGTATCTTCTGCTTAGTCAAATTTATTTGGAATAGAAAATGAAGGCTAATGGTAGACAGTTTTACAGGTGTGTTCACGTGGTTTTGTTTCCAGATACAGTGGTATGTCCTGTACTGTGTGATCCTCTGACTTCCTGTGCTGGTTGCTGTATTTAATCATTTTTAGCACAACCTTTATTACTCGCGATTACTTTGATGAGTATGATATTATCATGACTGATTAACTTATCTTCATACAACAGTTCGTATATCATGAAAAGTTATGCACATGATTTGTATGATATCCTATGAATTAGTGCCCTTACTAGTTAGGTTTAAGAAAAGACACATGATTGGGTATCTTCATGTTACATTAAGTGAAAATGAGTACAGGACTTTGACCCTGGAGACCAGGATTCATGTCCTGTGTGAAACAAGGACTGTTACCAAACGCACAAAAGTTGAGTCCCGTTGTCACATCATGTCACCACACTGCATCACATCATTGTGTCATGTGACGTCATCATGGCTATATGTTGTCATATTACATTAAGTATATAACATGACGATGCCCAACCATGATGAAGTGACGTGACGTGACGTGACGTGACGGTTTGTAGGTATGTAACCTAAAGTTAGTCAACCTTGACTTTTGGATTGACACTGGACTCAGAATCTGGACTTCTGTTTGACCCATCCACCACCTTGGCCACCTCCTTACACAAACTTTGTCGTTCTTATACTACATGACCTGATTTATCCTTTGCTCCCGTCACATGTTGGACAACAGCCTGCAATGCATTGCATAGGTCATGTGATCAGAGCCTCTTGGCTCACGATTATGTGGGTTATATACGAGGTATAGTGCATTACTTTTCGTAGGTCTATGTATGACAGGTGAATGAGAACAGCTTGAACTGATAGATCTGATGGCCAGAAATAACATGCAGGGGTATACTATGCAGGACTGTTACTTGTTGGACAAATGAGCTCATTAAGAAAAGTAAAAGTAAAAGCCAAGGCCATATTCACCCTTGTTTGGCATGTCACCTTGCTATATTTGCATGGCACTGTGTCTCTTGGATGTGTGCTACTTATGGTGTGGCATCTGGTTGCTACAGTTTCATAATGCACCAACCTTACCTGAGTACTGTGGGGGTACACGCCCATAAACATCCTGAACACTGAAAATAATAAGTAAATCAGAAACATTAAACATTTGGAATGAGACTTATCTGCAAAAACAGTCTAACAATGAGCAATCAGCATCATAAACAGCAACAGTAATGACAAATTAAATGTAAGATAAAATGTTAAAATTAGAAGAGAAATCAATGTTTAATTGGATACATTAGAAATATTTTCATTTTCCTTCTGCCTCATGTGTCATCCCATCGTTCTTCTCAGTAAAGGTCAGCTCTGGGTGACACTATTCAGCTTCCTGCATATTGATTACTCAGATTGATTCAGCACTACAATCACATTTCAGTCTCTCAAGTTTCAAATCGTGTCACTCCACTTCTCCGTATATCAATTTATTGACTTTTAATTCGGACACTTATGTTACACTATATCCAAAGAATTCAATATGTGGCAACCCCATTTTGACATGACATTTGTCCATGGGTTGATACTATTTTGTTCATCATAAGTTTTGTTAAAAGGCTTCGATTTAATCAACTTTAAATAGGCCAGAAATGAAAAGAGACAGGCAGCGTACTTTACCTAAAGAAGGGTGTTCTGTACATAATTAAACTGTATTATTTCCCAGAGTGACCTGAGTTCTTGTCCTGACAATGAGAAGAGGGTTGTTGTAAACAGAATTATCCTTCATTTGAAAAGCAATAAAGATAATACTGCATATGAAATATCCTGTTATACCCAATGCTCATGAAAACCAAAGAAATGCTTTAATAGTCACAATATACAATGTACATACAATACACCTGTGCTGTGTTGTTAGCAGTTTTACCATTACATACAAACAACGAGGGTAAAACGCTGCAAAGTGACATGAGTTGAAGTACCTACTTTGACAACAGTCATCATTCAAAAGCTTTTCAGAAACAAATCATGGAAAGGGCAGCGAGGACAGAGTACACATACTGCGCTGCGGCGAGAAGAAGCAAATAAACACCTACACGTTTCTGTTTACACCTTCCTCAGCCAACATTTATTTAGAGAAATCATGAGAGTAATTGAAATGCTGAAGGAGTGAAAAGGAACTAGGGACAAGTGTGCTTTTGTTTAAATGAAAAATATAACAAGAGGGATGTCAGTACAACATATAGAGTGGCAGCATATGATGAAATAATACAGCAATCAAAGCAGATATATGCTTGATGAATACCAAGTATAAAAATGGTTTGAATCAGTTACACCTTAAAATACATTCAACAGACGTAGAGTATTATTATATTGTTGAATTTTGATTTAATTCTTGCAGATTTCTATTAACCTTTAAGAATACTTCACCCCCAATTGTATATCAGTTATTTACCCTATGTTATGTCAAATTTCTGAAGAAATATCAGTCTTCTTGCATGCATTCAGTGAATAAAAAATCCAAAAACTAAGAAATTCTTAAAGAATTGAAGTCATAGATGGATGTTCATCAACAGCAAAACTATATGAAAACATCCGTCATGCAGTATAATCTAAGTCTCATTTATCCAGTAGTATGTTCAGTACTTCTCAAACAGACAGCCCTTTCCAACAGGGAACTGAACTAAAATTGAAATGTATCTATGCTCTCTTCAAAGCCAGACTCCACTGACAAAACAGTACCTCACCTTGCTTTACAAGAGAGCTGTTGGTCTGTGATGAAATGTATGTTTAATTTTCACTGATGAGACAAGATGGGAGAGAATGTTAGTGGTGAACCATAGGACGTTCAAAATGAGGAGAACTGAATGATAAAATATTTCCTGAAATGTATTAGCAAGTAAGAAGCCAAGAGTGGCCGTGTTTGCATCTTCTACTGCCATATAAGCAGTATAAGATTGAAGTGCCAACAGACCAAAAAACTCCAATAAATAGTCAATGTCAGGATGTTTGTCAGCCTGCATAACACTCACACCAGAGCAGTGTCAGCCACTGGTGCAAGTTTTCAGCTTAAATTCGGCAGTAAATAAGCAGCCATATGTGTCTGATTGCGGATGGTGGAGATGTTGAATGGATTTGTGGAGTTTGTTCGTTGTCGCGGTGGCTGTCAGAATCTTGCTCAACTGGTTGGCCAGTGAACTGCAGCAGAGCGAGCTGGACTTCACATCTGTTAATTCCCACAGGACTCCACTTAGTTTTTCATGAGGGTTTATGGTTTAATTGCTGTTTGAAAGACAGGTAGGAGGCTTGGTGACCAGTGTGTGAAGCTGTGCTATAAGTTAACAGTCCAAACTAAGTGCGGTTTTCTCTAACAGGGCTGAAAGTTAAGTTTTAACCACCAACTCTGAGATGACATGAGTTTAAAATGCTAGACTAACATGTTGCAGATTTAAAAAGAATTCAAGCTGAAGTAAAGTTATTTTTTGCTTCTTAAAAATGAGATTGATAAATTAGAGTTTACAGTCAACCCAGGTACAAATCTTGGTTGTCTCAAATTAGTTATTTATTAAATAGATTTTGAGCCTTTGAAAAGATGATCAGTAAGTGTGTGCTTGTAAATAATCCTTTGGTGAATTTCTGGTGAAATTTAAGTTTGTGAGTGCATAGAAATTATTTGTGGTTGTAACAAAAAATTATGTCTAAATGAAATTTAAACATTTGATACAACCTGTCACCTTTAATCTAATGTCTGATACATGTATTAGCCTGATTAGATTAGTTTAAAGAGGAATGTAATGACTTTTCATAGACTGACATGTTTCAGCTTGTCATCGACTAAAACTAGCCTAAAACTATGAAGGATAAAAATGACTAAGATGTGATTAAAACTAATAACTATTGTTGTTTAAAGACTAAGACTAAATGTGTAATAGCTTCCAAAATGAACACTGCAAACAAACTATCGATCAAGACAGTGGTAAACCGGCAGCTCCCATTTTCAGCGAGCTAAAATTTTTTCAATGGAGTTTGGCTTTGAAGAGAGCATAGATAAGTTCAACTTTTAGTTTGCATGTTTTGATATGGTTTTGCTGTAGTTAAACATGGACCCCTTCTACTTAGGTTCATCAAGAATATTCTAAATATTTGGATCCTTCATTCACCAGAGGCATGGCAAAAATGTTCTCTTCACTAATTCAACATAACACGAGTGAGTAATATATACATACGACCATATACAAATGGTCATTTGGGAGTGGTATGTGTAGAATATACATATAAAATATTCCTTTAAACTTTGTGTTTGTATGTGTGTGCTTGCCTTTACTTTCTCCTCAGAGTACTTCCATGTTTAAGTGTCCTTGAGAAGAACACTGAACCCCAGTGAATGACAGCTACTGAGAAAAACTCTGAAGTATATAAGTCTCTATATACAGTATACAGTATGTGCAGTCCATTCTTGGAGACCTTGGGTTGGGTTAGAAAATGTTGCTGAAAAGTCTATTGAGACACTATTTTATATGTTTGTGGGCAACACTGAACAACTGAAAAAAACAACAACAAAAAAAACAAAGTAGACGAAAGACAAAAACTTGACTTGATTCTTCCCCATTCCTGTGACATTCATGCTGAAGCAGCTACTGTAGCTGTTGCTCCTGGCAGCATTTTGTGTATTGATGTGCACTCAAAGGAGTTTCTTCTTCTTACTGCCATGCAGTCACTTTGTCCAACACACAGTGCAAATACATAAGCAACAGTTTGCTTCACAGATAAGAAACAATAAATTGTGGAGACAGTAACACCCCCACAAAATAGCATTTAAGGTTTTGTGTGTGATTTATCCTGGCTTTATATGGGTAGAGGAAATCTCTGCTAGTCACAAGGCTAATTTATACAATGTAAAATGCCATAGGGTTGGTGCTCATAACGGAGCGCGTGTTTAGTATAAGACGGTTGTTTTGTCAGTTAACTTTTTGAGCTGTAATGGAGCCAAATTTTGTAACGTCATCTTTGATGAATGTTGCTGTTGTCCCTGGCTTCATATGAGTAGAGGAAAAGTGCACTAGCCGTTAGGCTAATTTTTACAATCTTAAATGCCATAGGCTTGTGCTAATAACATTAGCATGTTGTATTTGTGGGGAAAATGTGTCCAGCAAAAGACAAGTGCTTTGTCTGTGAATGCAGCAAGTTATAATAAAGCCGATTTATGTACTTGTGTTTGAAATTGTCACTTTTAAGCCATGATTAATGTTCAGCTGCAGTAGATTCTTGCAAATGCCATTAGAAGCGTTCTGAGGAGGAGTCAGAATATGATGTTTTCAGATTATCTGTCTCATGTACTACTGTCAGGATATAGTGACAGTTTTGGCAAATATGATAAAAAGTTGTTTTTTGTAAAAGTTTCCAACTATATCTTTAAGAACCACATTTGACTCAACATTTGCAGCTGGATGAAAAGTGATCACCTGCTCAATAATGAAAGGTTACGCGGAGGAGTTGACAGTTCACTAAGCCCTGCTCTTCTCATTACTGCATTGACACGGTAGCAATTATCACATTTTTTTTTAAACAATAGGTTCTTCATTTCAAATAACAGTACAAAAGCAGCATATCCATGTGTATGGGTATGAATATGGATGGAAGGTGATGTAGTGACTTCATGAGTGGGCTAATTAGGACAGGGCATCATCTGGTGACATCTAGCAACTCTTGGATCAGGCATTAGCTAGTTTATGCTGGAAATAGATGCCAACACTGCCTGGTTGATTTGGTGACACCTTTGGTTACTTGTAGTAATTGTAATCGTGTGTCTCATTCCTAAGAGTGTATTTACTTTGTTTAAAGTTATGCCCGGAAAGAAATTCCCAGACTAAATCGTTAAGTGGACTGAAATGCAAATTAATCTCTGTGCCCTACTGTCGAACACCAATGAAAACACACAAACACACACACACATGCACACACTCACACTCTGAGTTGCAAAGACCGTGATATAAGTACAATGTGACTTTGCTACAAGGCCTCTTAGCTTCATATCCAAGGTCATTAAAAACAGCTTACTGATCTGTGCGGTCCAGCACAGCGGGGGGTGCAGTTAGGAATCTAAGTTATTGGTCCAACTCAGTCTTTGTAGTGGTTCAAATTTCACATCAAAGTAATGCATATGCATATTTTCAAAAGTTATCTTTTGCTTTGTCTTGTCGTCCCTTCTCACTTTGTGTCCAGTTTGTGGCAGCAATTAAACTCCCTTCTTTTAAGAAGGGATTAGATAGATTTGTCTGTTGAGGATATAAGCTACTGCAAATGAAGGTAGAACATTGTTTTACATATTTCATATTTCTTAAAATAATTTAATAAATAACTGAATCAGATTATCAGTTTATTTACCAGATTTACTTGGTCTACTTTAAGCCCAAATGCATAACCCAACACACTACATTACTGATCTAAAACTTTTGCTCAAGGTTAGGATTAAGTTTAGCACAAACATTAGTGAGCTTGTTTGGGTGATTGTGTGATATTTGGTGACAGAAAAAGTTGCTGAAAGTGAAAAACTGACAGTCAAAAACTTTCTACGAGTTGGCGACTGAACATGAGTGACTGTGACGACAGAAAAATCTATGTATCGTGCATACACCCTCACCATTTCTTTTCACATTGCTATTGAGAAACACAATGTTATACATCTGAAAATGATACATTTAAATATATTTCTTTATTAAATCACATAATCACTGGGAACAAAAATATTAAGTATTTTCATATATTAGATTTTGAAGTGAAAATAACATAAAGGTAACAAACATGTGATGTGTACCACTAAACTAATATTCTAGTGGACTATTAAAAAGTAAGCAGGTAGCTAGTGATACATTATTACACTGAAAATATTGAAGCAGCTATAATAAACATTTCTATATTGACAACAGATGAAATAGTTACAGTGAAATGTGGTAGGGATCATTCATCATGACAAACCCACCCAACTCTACAAGTCCCATTAGCTTGTTTTAGCCTCTTTCAGCTCATTGTTTTGGTTTTGTATCAAACTGCTATGGCACTGTTTTTTAGCCATGTCTGCCAGTTGATTTCAGCTAACAAGCTCTGTTATTATCTGCCCAGAATCTGCAAACAGACACAGTTATACCCCCTTTTCCACCAAAATTAGCGCATATCTTGAAGTTTTTATACATGTGGGAAACCCACTAAAAATAGGCAATGGAATCTTTTCCTATTGCCAGTAGACCAGGATGCCTTTTTTTTATTCCGTGTGTGCCACATTTGACGTACTGAGTGTGCTAAAAAAACATGGTTACAAAACAGTAGAAAGCAGTATGGAGGCCAGTGAAAATGTTTCCATGGTTACTTCTTCTTTTTTTTTTTAATATCTCTTACTTATTCAGATTTGGAATGATGTCTAAACACTGCTCAGACAGAGATGGACAGAACTTATGGCTGAGATGATGAAGAGTTGCAAAAGTTCCAAGGAACATTAAAAAGGCTGTCCACCAGGGCGTCATAATTTCATCACTGCCGTTTGGAACCAATTGGAGATGAAGCCATTGTGACTACCCTCATTTGTCCTTAAGATGAATACTGATTGTAACTGCCCCTATTATACACAAAGTCCAGATGTTAGTGTGTGTTAGTGGGTTTTCAGTCTAGTGGCAAAGGGGCTTTAGAGACTAGTTGCTGAACATAGTGGAGCATCGAACAACTAAAGATCTAAATTCTTCCCTCAGAAGTTGGTGGAGACCAAAACGAAGCTACAATAAGAAAAGAGTGAACATTTGCCAGAACTATGTCTCCAAGTGAATTCTGATGTTGCTCCATACCTGCTTGATGTGATTTTTCAACATGTTTTCATCCCAACTTGTTAAATACCGCTGCTTTGTCAGTGGACCTACACATCAAAATATGACACATTAGGTACCCTTCTGTGTCTGTTTTATATATTCAGGGATGGCATGTCAATTTATGCTAATTACATGCATTGTGTCTTTTCAAAATACACTTCCTTTTTAACAGGAAATCTACAGTTTCTGCTCTTTATATGCATACAGTATTTTCCAATATTAATTTACAACATAGGTTCAACACTTCATTTTTAGGTTTACATCCTTAACTTTAGGAAAGAAGTCCATAGTTAGGTTTAGGCAACAAAAGCACGTGGGTAGGTTAAGGAAAAAAAACACGGTTTGGACTAATTTAAGTATGGTTGTTACTAACATAATTTAATGTCACCTGACATATGACACTAATTTAGCATACTACACATACCAGCAGATTTTGTTGTCATTAAAATACCTGCGCTTGGGCAGTGACTTCTGGTGTCAAACACTGACAAAAAAAAAGCCGTCCTTTCAAGTCAGCGTGATGCACTGCTGGTCACAGTTATTATGTAACAGCACTTGATGGTGTCAGGGTGACACACAGTGGGACAACAATGTAAATTAAGGGGTTAAGGGGCAAAACTTCTATAAGGTTGGGTGGAAAGAGTGGTGGATGGGTCCAAATGGGACCGATTTTCACCTGGGAGGCCAGTGTTCTTTTTTTCTAAACCTGATCACGTGCTTTTGTTGCCCAGTGACTTTGTTGTCGAAGGAAAAACACATCAACTCGTAGTGCTGTACCAACATAGTGCACTTATTTTGAAAGAGAATGTATGCAAACTGCACATGTCCTGTAAAAACAGAAGTGTATTTTGAAAACAGGCAATTCATGTAACAGGCAGAAGTTGACACAGTGTCCCAGAACGTCCACTCAGGGTACCTTGCACGTCTAATGCCGACATAGAAAGTCAATATATGACACAGTCGGAGTGGAAATGTGTTGAATAACTTGATTGACCTTTGGCTTTACACAGGAAACGAACACAAGGCTCATGGTTGAAAGTCCGCTGTTTGTTTGACCCACTCACCTCACCTCCCACCTGCTCTTGGTGGACCTTCTCACTCTATATACCATGGTTGTTGCCCGTTGCATCAAAAACATCATACCACCACTGAGGGTGCCACTGACAAAGTGTTGATATTTGAAGAGTTGGAAGTGAGAATGGGACGAATTGTTCTGCTAGCATGTTCATCATATAAACTTGAGAAAGTCACGATATGTCAGTATTGTGGTTAATGCTTGTTAAGGTGGCACAAGTTGCCAAAAACAATAAGATAGGTTAATAAACTGTCAATACGTACTGTTCATTTCTTGGAAAACAGTGGAAAAGTCTGATACCTTCTCTATGTTAAAAAGTCAGTCATGTTAAATGTATTATAAAGAAATTGTTTATATTATTTATTTGGTGTACCCACTCCTGCAACCTGCCTCATTTATTTCTGCTAAAGAAATTATTTTCTTTCAACAATTTGGCAACCTCCAGACAGCAGGAACGAATGATGCATTCATTAATTTAAAGTGCAATGAATACAAAAACAGGCTTTATCGTCACCAACAAGGGCCCTACTCTGCTAACTACACAGGTTAGTAAGCTACAGTGTTTGAGTGGGAACAAAATAACTGTAACACTTGAGAATACTTTTCATTTAAGCATAAAATACAAATTGGATTAAGGTTTATTGCAATAGAGAGCACTTAGGTGTTTCATGTTGGGATTTTCTCTCAACTACAGTCAACATAAGTCAGTGGTTGGTCTCTATGAACCTGAAGCGTGATGGTGATTAAAATGAGAATGTATTTCAGGAATATTACCACTGCCAATAATGATGTTCCAGTCTGTCACCGTGTGTCACTTTAATGAAAAGCTCGATGTGTTGATAAAGACATAATCAGCTGTGTGGAAGCCACATTGGTAGCATTGGTTTTCAGATTCGATTCAGTGTCTGCCTGCTGCATAAGCTGTGCTCCATGCAGTAATAGACCATCACAAACTCTACATGGGGCACATTTTCAAACCACTCGCTCCATCTCTTTGCTTGTCTATGTTTCTGATTTTCTGTCTCCCCCTGTTCCCTCTTTCTCCTCCTCTTTTCATCTCCGTTGCACTGTCCCTTCTCCCTCTTATGCCCCCTGCCAATTTATTTTTTTCATCGGCTGTCTTACATTACATTTTCTATTGAGCAGTAAGTCTTTGGGCTCCACAGCAACCACATTTAAGATTGACATTACTGTTGTCTTTGCTGAGGCAGGGAGCTGGATAATTTATTTATAAATTTAAAAAGAAAGAAACAAAGAAAGTGAACATGCCTATTTGCATCTCTCTTTTGTAAAGGTTGTTGTAAGGAAATGTGCGACACAACTTTCAGTTTGTTCTTTGTCTCAATTCTTTACAAGGAAGAGCAACGATACATTAACCACAGTGCGCCTGTACAAATCCCCAAATAAATACTGCAGAGCTGGACATACAGCTGGATTGTTTTCTCTTAGCACATAAGGCTGTTTAATGCCATCATACAGCCAATGGATTCATTCAACAAGGGTTTACTAACCACTCTGTTCCCACGTAGTACACTGTGGCACACAAAGGGCATATATAAAAAGCAGTTTATCTCTGTTTGGTCCCAGAGAGGTGGAGGATAAAAACCATCCATATGGACTGTCTTGGATTTGAAAGAGCTTCAAATGCTCTTAGGTATGACGAACGAGTTCTGCCTCTGTGTTAGTACTGCTGCCATCCCTCTGATGAGCACAGGGCTTTAAGGGACTAAAAGAGCATAACATTCATTCCCCCACTTGGCAGATTTCAAGAAAAGCAGTTGAGCTGTCTTACTATAATAAACAATAGCTCAAGATGAGTTGAATGGCACCTTAGCAGTTCATCTCATCAACTGAAACTAAGGCAAAATATATTGTCTGATAGAATTAGACTTGTACAGTTCATTTTGGGTGGATCTGAACACAGCAATTGTACTTGGGTACAAACCAAAACTATCAAACGGAGACCATTTAAAAGAAGTGATCTTAGTCCAGTTACAAACAAATTCTAGAGTTGTTTTTTTTTTTTTTTGGCAAGAATGTAATCCAACCTCAATCTGAATGAACTACAAGGCATAGTCTGCAATTCAGGCGGATAAGCAAAATCAAGTCTCTTTCAGCTTGCCAAAAAAATGAATCAAGGTCTGACCTAGACCAACGTATCTTCATACAACAATTTGTACGATATCCTATGAAAATGCACATCCAAAAAATTGTATATCTGCTGATATAGCACCCAAACAATGACATTATCTACTTACTTACTTAATGTTAGGTACTTAATGCAAAGTTATGGAGGTTAGATTAAGGCAAGTAAAGGTACTTTGGTTAAATTAGGGAAAATAAACATGATCGGGCATCCTTAGATTTAGGCAATTAGGTAGGTTAGGTGTAAGAAAAGAAAAATGGTGATGACGTACGTTAGAAGAACTATAAGTTTACGTCTGGAGGAAGTGGTCTTAGTCCAGGCACAAACAAATTCTGGAGCATTTTGCTTGTGAGAATGTAATCCAACCTCGATCTGAACCAACAAGGCGAAGTTATGGAGGTTAGATGAAGGCTAGTAAAGGTACTTTGGGTAGGTTTAGGAAAAGAAAGAGGGATGGGCATCTTTAGGTTTAGGCAAATAAAGTTACCTTAGAATAAATTTCAGTTCATTTGGTTTCACACCGTTCCAAACACCCGTTTCCTGGTGGAAAATCCTGTATTTTGTGACCCATCTATTACCCCAACTGACCTCCTTATGTGGACTACTTCCTTCTTTACTCCTGTCACTTCATTGATCACCTGACATTTGGACGATGACATATATTATACACAAATTACTGGCTGATGATTACATGACTTATATCAATTGTGGTGCATTAATTTTAGTAGATGCATGTACAAAGAGTGCATGAGAACAGCCTGCCTAGACTTGGAAAGAACTGAATTCCCTTTTCTTTTTTTGGAGAGATAGGACCTCATTCAGCACATTTGCCAAATTTCTTACCCCTGCCCCAGACATGTCAAACCAATAAATGGAGTGAACATTCTCTCTTAATGACTTTTTGTAATACACTGGGGTTCACTTGAATTCTTTTCTGTGTAAACAAAAACTAACGAGAAGACAAGAAAGCATGAATAAAGAGATAGCTGAAGTAGAATGTGATAAGCCACTCAAGTTGAAGTTGAAGATGTGGCTGAATGGACCCCCATGTCCTCACACCAACTTTGTGACCAATAAATTGGCCATGTAGACCACGGGGGTGGAAGGACATAGGCACACTGTGACTCTTCTTTACCACTCAAGGGACCAGGCCTCCAATCAGCAGCCTGACCCACTCAGGCTCCTAGCAATGAGCAGATAGTTCGGTCTGGTCCATGCAGCGATCACTTTATTTACCTGTAATATTGCTCCCTACCCTTAAGACTTGGCATTTGAGCCATTTCTACAAATCAGGGGCAATCCCTACCCTTAGGACTTGGCATTTGAGTCATTTCTACAAACTGGGGGCAATTCAGGTTAGCATGCATCTTCACCCTCTTCAGCTGATCATAGAACATGTGCCATTCCAATCTCACCTCAGAGTCGATCATCATCAATAAAATGCCTTGCATAAAGTGACTTTGGCACCTTATGCATTTTTTAAATCAGGTTTTTCCCATTCTTTTTCCTTCATGACCCAGACGAGTTATACTTAATTGTGTCAAGGAGGCTCACCACGCCAAGGTCATGTAACAAAGGAGTGATGTCGGCATCATAAATCTGTCGGACATCATCATATATTGTTGTCTTTCACCTTTCATGTCAATATCAACTGTCAGTTGTCTGGGGAGGCTGGGCTTTTGTAGAAACTGCTTCAAAAATAGCAACCCCGTCTTTGTGAATGACTGTCCTACTTTGGTAATTCTTAATGACTGCTGAAATAAACTTCACTCAAATTAATGAGGACAATGGACTCTGAATTTTTCCTAGATGGTCTATAGTCCACTGATGGAGAAAAAAGTAGAGTGAGGGAAAGTTTGGTTATAGTTATAACTACATCTCTCTTTGAATGAATAGCCTACATTAAGAATAAGTGCATTGGTGACCCTCTTCTTTTCTTTCTCTCATTTTAAAGTACTCCTTCTCTGTCGGAGTAGCAATTACCATTAAATCTGAGCAGTATTGCATCTTTATGAATGAAGGGCCTGCAGTTGCTTCCTGTACTGACCATGACTTTTTAGTGAAACTGTGAACTGTATTATGTCTTGATTTTTCTGTTGCTCAGTTTGGAAACTTAAAAGATTTAAATGATCCTGATGTGCTGGTGAGATAGGTGTGTTCTTGCCTCCTCTGACCTCCTAGCATTCACTGTGATTTAGTTTAACACTGTCATTTAGTTTAACTTGATGCCAGCTGTCTCGAACATCTCATTTTGAAGAAGAAAAATGTCTCCTGCATGAAAAAGAGAATTGTCAAAAGTGAGACAACTTTGACTGATTTGTGACAACTGAAAATCTTGCAGAGGAGATAAAAGAGAAATTTCAAAGGCAGGTCTGGTACTCTACATTTTCTTCTTTTTACAGCGAGATCTGCAGTTCTTTTTAAAATGTAAAGCGAAAGTGAGACCACATCGGGGAGTTTTTGAGGTTGAATGGGCACTTTCAGGCTCACTCTTCACAAAGGCTCAAGCACAAAATGACGGTTTGGCTGAGCGTACCCAGTTTGGACTTATATTTAAAAAAAAAAATAAAAATCTGTGTATTTTACATTTTTCAATGAATAAAACAAATGAATTTTAGTTGGAGTTAAAGAAAAATAATTATATGGTAGTTAAGACCACACACTCTACCCATGAAAATACTACAGGATCAAGAATATTTTGATATTGAAAAGAGCAGCAAGTTTAACTAATCACTTCATCAGGTTTTTTCTTTTTTTTTCTGGATAAGCATATAGCAAGTGGTTAATTTTTTCTCCCTGTCCTTTTTTTGAAGACATTTTCTGAATTGTATTCATCACCTCCCTTACAGTTGCAGTGACAGTGCATGGTGGCCTCTTTTAGTGTGAAACATTGGCGTAAGGAAGCAACGAGGGGCCCCAGTGCTTTTATTATGACGGGCCCTAGTGCTGGCTATTGTGCATGTATTGTCTTGACACAAATAGAGACTTGACACAGGACAATATCAAAATGCATGTTATCCAGCAATCATCACTGCTTATGTGTACAAAAATATCAAAGAAAGTAACGAATCAATTTATTTGATTTTATATTTTATAGCATATGTAGAAAAGCAGGTCATTTTGCTTTAAATATCTGCTGACTACTAAAATTAAAAAATTAAAAAAAGTAAAAAGTAAACCATGACATAGATGAGTTTGCCCTTTTTGAGGAAATATGAAACAAATGGCACCATTTTTATATGAGGAACATTCTTTTTTATCATTTGCAAGGGCCCACTCTCTCTATGGGCCCCTCCACCCCATGGGCTCCAGTACAATGGCACCACACTGTCTATATTTACGCCCCTGGTGTGAGAAATAGTAACTTTTGGAAACATTTTGCTAAAAGCCAGCTACTTTTATTTAAAACTGTATATTTTTTTTGAAAATTGCCAAAAACAAAAAGCCCCATGAACCTACAGTCAGACAGTTATTAATATTATTTAACAGCACCTTGTGAGAGTTCCACAGCTGCAGTAAGCTCATGCCCCCTGTGACACTGAGTAGCTGGTAAGGAAAATTAATAAATGAGGAATTCTTTTTGGCCTAATTTAGCATTACGATGTGATATGATTTGATGAGGCAAAGCAGAGGCAGAAATATGTGCCAACTAAAAGTAAATGAATTCAGAGCTGCAATTAGCATCGGTGTGCCAAACAGCTCAAATTAATGAATCGTAATAGACTACGCTGCAAGATGTTGCAACAGACTGCATGGAGAGAAAGACACGGTGAGACCGCTTCACTCTTTATCTCAATACTTCTCTCGTTTTCTTTTTTTGTGGCTCTCTGCTTATCTTCCTCTCAGGTCTCCCTCCCCACCTCTCCTTTCTCTCCTCTGACTCCTATCTCTTTGTCTCGCTTCAACCTAAAGCCAACTGTCTGCCTCTGGAGGAAGATCTGGGGCAGGAGAGAAGGGAAGGATAGAGGAGCAGAGGGATGTATAGAGAAAGATGTGCCACTGTCAAATAAAGCTGCTTATAAATCTGCTCAGGACTTTGTTTCCATTGTCTCCGGATAATTGTGTGCATTAGCTCCAGGGTGCATTTTGGCGCATTTGTATGTTGTGTGCAGATTAACAGCTGCAGGTGTCTGCACATAGAAAAAAAAAACACTATTGCACTACATTATTTACGCTTGCATAACTCTCCAGGCTTCATTTGTCTGCAGCTCGAGGCAGATGGGGAAAAAAATGGAGGTGAGAGTAAACAGGAAAGAGAGGGACGTAAAAAATAACTAAATAAAAATGAAAAACAGAGAGAAAGAGGGAAAAGGCCTGCTGATTCAAGTCTTTTTGGTTTAGTCAGCTGTTAATGCCTGGTGTCTGTTAGGCATTTCCTAAAGAAACTCCTCTGGCACACAGGGAGTGATACATTTTGTCCTCCCAGTTATTTGGAAAGAGAATACAAATATACAGCCATGTATATTATATATCTGTGAGGCTGTACCATGGACTGTATATAAAGATGTTCAAAGCATCTCCACTTCCTCCCACTGTACAAAAATTAAGCCAAAATATCCTGGTGCTGCCATCTTGCACTGGTGACATGATTTGGAGCCACAGACTGTGCAGTAGTGATCAGGAAGTGGAGACATGCTATCAAGTTCCCACTCATATACCCGTCCAACTGAATCACAAGCAGCGGCATTGATTGTGAGCATGCACTGTTTGACACACACAGCTATGGATGTCCTGATTAAGGTTTTTTTTAATCCCGATCTGAGTCATTTAATATTAAGTATCTGTTGATACCATGTCCTGATCTGATTTTTTTTCCTAGATGATACATCTGCACCGTGCACACTTCAAGTACTTAAAAGTTATTATCAGTCCAATCTGTGGCCTGTCCTTGACAACTTAATAGTTCTACAATGCTTTAAGTAAAAAAACAATCCCTGCATCAGAGCTTTTCCTTTTATAAATGTATCATTTTATCATCATTATTTATTCATTTGTTTTTTTTATTTTCTGTTTTTACAAAATAACAAGCCCCTTCTTTAACATTTGGCCTTGTTGCTATATTTAGGATATTTCTATGTCCCTTTTAGAAAGTATTCTCCTGTGTGTTGCTTCGATGCAGCCTCTATGGCCTCTCAAAATCCTGAATGAACTGTATTACACTGACTTTTCATTTTTGTCGTCAGTACATCTTTTGTACAGATTAGGCTGCAATAATAAATTACTCTCGTTGGATTTTTGCTTGTTGGGCTTTTGTTACACTTGCAGTGGCTCGGTGAGTGTGTTTGTCGTACGTTCTGCACCGCTGTCTGTCTTGCATACACCCACGTTAAAACACAACGCACCATAGTTGACAGCAACATGCAAGAGAATCTCACACTAAGCTGAAATGAAATGGGTGTTACTAACTTTGGTAATATTATAGGCTAAATAAACAGTCTTATAATTAGTTTTGCTGTTGTTTATGGTGTGTGGGATTTCACTGCAGGTGAGGTTCAGCCCCTGCTCATACAAACATGGGAGGGAAGTGGAATGAATGAGTTCAACATTGTTGATTACAATCAATTGAAAAATGCCATGATCGACAGCAGTGCCGATCTTTGAGATTGGATCGGGGCATCCCAGCACACAGCTATCAATTATGACATCACATCCCCTTTTATAGCATGCAATAACTTGCTAAAACCAAACTTATCAGAAAAATGAACACCACATATCATTATGATAAAAAATGTCTCAAATGACAAACATTACCTTTGGAAAAACTTTGACGTGTACTTTGATTTGTTTAGTTTGCCCCAAGTCCCATCTGCTAACATGGCGGTGATGGGGTTTCGTGAGCTGTACTGCAGCCAGCCACCAGGTGGCGATCAAGACTATTTGGCCTCACTTTTGGGGAACTGTCATTTCCTCCATCTTTATAAACCAACACTGGGCTGTACTTAGTCACAGTGGTGCTTTGAGCTAAATGCTATAATTAGCATGCTAACATGATAATGTCAACAATATAACCACAGTAAGTTATTTAACATGCTTAGATTTAGTTATGAGTGCTAAGTACTTTTTGACAAATAGAAAATGGAGCGATGCAGCTCGCATGACTGAAAAACGAAAACGGGGTGGGCAGTTAGCATGAGATAAACCCCCAGCAGTAGGCTTTGGGGCCATAGTAGCTAGTAGTAGCCACAGTCTGAATTGAATCTTCCCATACACAATCAGACAAAATGATTATTTTTTTCCAATAATCATTAACAAGTCTCAAGAGGCAGTATCATTAAATATTTTTGTGACATTCTTGTACACAAGACGCAGGAAGCAGGAAGTCCACTTGCAGCTCTCTGAAAAGAGCAGTGTGTAGGATTTAAGGGGATCTATTAACACTCACTAGTGTATAATTACCTATACTAAGAGTTGTATTTTTGTTGGTTTAGAATGAGCCATATCTATATCTCATATCTACATTGGGAGCAGGTCCTTGCTACAGAGTCCACCGTATTGCTTTGTGTTTACAGAGGCCCAAAATAGACAAACCAAACACTGGCTCTAGAGAGGACCTTTACGCATTTTTATGCTGAACGTTCTCTTACATGCTTAGAAAGAGAGGAGTGATAGGAGCAGTATTCAGCTGGTTCCAATCTGCAACCTCACCCAGAGATGCCTCTCAGTCACACACACTGGTCCTTTAAAGGAATAATATTAAGTGGTAAACGTGCTCAGGCCTGTTGACTTTCTCTCTGAAATTTAGATAGGATCAACATCACTCTTGTGTGTGGGTTAAACACAGAGCTTGAGCCAAGAGGCTTTATGTGTTGCTTAGAATGAAGACTTGAAACACAGACATCCATGGACACATACACATGAAAACAAACACATATTACAAATATGGTGTAATCATTCAAGAAAATCAAGGTCTTTTCATTTGATAGGAGATCAGTGTCAGAGCAGGTCTCAGATCAGGAGGCAAACTGTTCCATTCTTTGGATGCATAAAGCCATTTCACCAGAGTTTGAAATGCTCTTAGTACATGGCAGAGATTTACACCTTGTGACTGAAAAGATCTCCTGGGGTTATAAACTGACAGCATGTCTAAGATGTACCGTGGAGCCAGACCAGATAGTGCTTTGTAAACCAAAAGGAGGATTTTGAATTGTATTCTGAAAACAACAGGTAACCAGTGAAGGTTTCGGAAAGCTGGAGTTATATTGTCTGATTTTTTTGTCCTGGTTAGAAGTCATGCTGCTGAGTTGGATAAGTTGTAATCTATGGATCGTTTGTGGCAGGGGGAAACAGCTAGTTTAGCGCTAACAGTTTATCCATCTGGCCAGAACTTCTGTGCTTGCTGTTTGTCAAAAAATGGTTACTTCACCTAACTCCTGCTAAAACCACAAACAATATTGAACATTTCTGTTTGTGTTTGAATTAGGAAAAATAGACACAGCATGTTATTTAGTGAGCTTAGAGGTGCTTGTTTGCATATTTTTAACTTTGGAGAGAGCTAGGCTAGCTGCTTTCTCCTGCTCGTAGTCTTTGTGCTCTGAACTATTTCACTGCTGGAAAGATAGTCTTTTCATGGAACTAGGCTGTTTATGCAGTATAGAGACACAAGTAATACATTTTATTCATTTACACATACAGTAAACAGTATGGCGGCATGTTTTTATTCACAAATTCTCATAATACAGCCAAACAGTGCACTAAAATATGTTTCTGAAGATATTTTAGGTGACAATTATGCAATGCAGTAACATATTTTTGGTTCATATTTGATCAGCACCTACTAGTTTTACCGTTTGATCTGAGTTTGATCAGAGTTAAGTCAGTGTGAGGAACAGCCCTAGAGCTAGCAAGATGCTGAGAGATGAGCAGGGAGATCCTGGCTCTAGCAAGATGGAGGGAAATTTATCACAATTCATTTACAGATACTACTCACAATGTTATGATACGAAGCTGGTTGAGAATTGGCAAGGCATCCCTTTAAGGCACAGACATGAGTTGTATTGATTTCCTCATCTTACTCGTGAAAAGAAAGTAAATAAGGATATCCCCCAAAATATTGAGTACATCAATGGCATAAGTGCTATTTTTTTGAAGAAATAAAGAAAAAAGCACCAATAAACAAAGTCAAAAGATACCACAGTGTGTCCAATGTAATTTGACTGATAGCTGGAGAGGGGGAGTGCTTAATGGTGTTAGAAAATGACTTTAGTAACTTCACTATATGGAAGCCTTTTTCTGCCAGTGTGATGAAAAACATATCCTGTAAGTAGAATGAGAAACTTCCTTCCTTCTTTTAATGACCTAGTATTTTAAAAATAATGAAAACTTTCTTTCAATAATGAGTTAGTATTAAAAAACAAAAAAGACTTCCTTACTGCAAAATAATAAGTTAATATTTCAAAATAGTGAAAATTTTAAGTTCCTCATCATTTAAATATAAATTAAGTCAATATTGTGATGATGATTTGAATTAATTTGAAATGCCAGGTCATAATTCTGGATACTAAATCATTATTATGTGAAAGCTTGCCATTATTAAAAAAAAAGTTATTAGTCATTATTTGAGAAAGTTTCTTATAATTTCTGTAAAGTCTGTATCATTGTTTGAGAACATTTCTCATCATTTTGAGGTACTAAGTAATTATTTGGGGAAAGCTTCTCATTATTTTGAGATATCAAGTCATTATTTTGAGGTTACTAAATCAAAATATTAAGGTTATCATTATTTTGTAAAAAAAGATTCCCATAACTTTGACATACTAACTCATTCTTCTGAGATACTGATGATTTAACTCAAGAGTTTCTCATATTCAGTGGCAGGCAAAACCCATGGTTAAAATTCCGTTTACTTTGAGTTATTAGGTACGTAGAAGATGAGCTGATCTCCAAAAGGCATGACATTAAAGATGACACATTTCTTCTATATTTATAGCAATGTACTTTTTATTTTCAATCTTTTTCAGTTTCAAAAAAACAATAAAGGAAAAGTGCCTGAAGCAAAAGTTTGGGCACCCTGTATGGTCAGTACTTAGTATCACAGCTTCTTAACTCTTTTTGTCGCCAGCTAAGAGTCTTTCTGTTCTTGTTTGGGGGATTTTCACCCATTCTTCATTGCAAAAGGCTTTATGAAATTCTCCATCCTTTTTTCTTCAAACATAACTTTGCTCATTGTGTCCAAAAAGTTCTATTTTAACTTCATCAGTCCACAGGACTTGTTTACAAAAGGCACCAGACTTGTTTTGATGTTGCTTTGCAAATGTCTGACGCTAAATTTTGTGGTGAGGAAAGATTCTCTTCCTGATGACTCTTCCATGAAGGTCATATTTGTGCAGGTGTCACTGCACAGTAGAACAATGCACCACCACTCCAGAGTCTGCAAAATCTTTCTGCAGGTCTTTTGCAGTCAAACAGGGTTTTTGATTTGCCTTTTCAAGCAACCCTAGAAGCAGCTCTCTGGGAAAGTTTTCTTAGTCTTCCAGACCTCAACTTGACCTCCATAGTTCCTGTTAACTGCCATTTCTTAATTACATTACAAACTGAGGAAACAGCTACCTGAAAACATTATCACTAACACTACCTTCTTATAGCCTTCTCCTGCTTCAAGGGCATCAGTTGTTTTAGTTTTCAGAGTGCTAGGCAGCTGTTTAAATGAGTCCATGGCTACTGATTGTTGGGACAAGGTTTTAGGAGTCAGAATATTTAAAAAGCCTTGAAATTTGCATCAGCTGGCCTTTCCTAATGATTACTGTGAGCAAGTCATAGTCCTAACAAGCTAATTAAGACCCTGAGACCCTGGTTAAACTTGTCTGAAAGCTCAAATGTCTTGGGATGACCAAATATTTGCAGGGTGCTCCTTTCCTTCTTCTCAATCTAAAATTGCACAAAACAAAATTAATACACTAATCTTGTTTAAAATGTTAAAGCATGTTTCATCTCTCACTTCATGACTTTTGGAGATCAGCTCATCTTCTACTCACTTAAGTATTCACAGTAAATTAATTTTGACCAGGTGTGCCCCAACTTTTGCACGCCACTATAATGACTCATTAGTGTCTAATCGACTTAAACTGAAGAGTTGTTGAGCGATTTATATTCACATTGGGAGCAGGTCCTTGTCTATGGAGTCCAACATAGTGCTCTGCCCTGTTTCTAGAGAGGCCAGTGATGGACAAACCAAACACTGGCTCTAGACACAGCCTTACATGATTTTTTTTTAAAGTTCTATTTATATATTTTTTACTTAAGACAAGCAGAATTGGCTTCCATATCATTAAGACCTCAGTGTGAAATATCCTTTATTACTGCTTGTTTGGAACATTACTTAAGTGTGTCTTTACAACATCTGTGTGGGAGTACTGAAATATTGTAAAGTCGCTTTCTTACAACACCATAAAGAATTGAGTAATGGCCCAAAGAACCATCTAGCACGACACGCATCCATAACCATATGTTAGGATGAATATCAGGCACACTGGCTAAAAGCATCCGCCAAATGATATGTTTGGCAGAGGTTTCATTCTCCCATGAGCCTTTACTCTGCATAATATCAGCATAGCAATGAGCAGGTGGACTACATAAGCTTCCTGTCCTTCTGAAGTATAAGCAGCATTGCTGCATGGCAATTAATGCCTATGAAAAGCTATTTATACTGCAGAGGGAACATTTAAGTCTCCCTATGGATGACATATAGTAACAGATAGTAGCACAATAGTAATGCTCTTTGCTTGCCCATGGTGATTTGACATTGTGGTCAGGTAGGCAGAGCCCCTTTTCCAAGCTTGTTTTGCCCTCAGGACGTGGTAAGATGTTTACAAGATACTCACAGATGCAGGGTTTACCCGAATGCCTGTATCTCAACATGTGAGCCTCTGCTATGCTGTATATAAATGAGCACCTTGGGAAAGAAATATGATCCACCCTTTTCCATCTCCAAGCCTATCCCCCATACAGATATACATGATATACCTTATACATTCACAACCTTCCATAACCACCGGGCAGAGGGAAGAATTTTGTTTTAGATTATCAGCTTCATTATTTTGAGCACATGAAAGGGGATGTGTGCTGAATAACCTGACTCTAAATGATTCCCTCAGGCCCTAAAGTCAAATTAAACCTGGTCTGATGCATTTGTATGTGGAGCAGTATCAGTGTGTGTGTTTGTCTGTGTCTACGTTTGATTTTTAAATGTAATTAAAACCATTTTAATCTCTGCCAGGTAAATGGTGCCAAATAATTAAGAGCTAATTCCTCCCAGGCCCAATCAGCTAAAAGAAAATTGTCCACATGTGTTAAGTTCATTAAGATGTGCCCTGCATCTTCCCGCAGACAGGGCTGGTCTGATCAGTATTAATAGTGCTAGCTGTTTTGTCCGAAGATTTACAAGCAATTGTGATGTTGTCAATCATCCCAAAGTCTTAAGGCACAGCATGCATAAAAAGTGTAAGCTTCTTATGAAAAAAATAAATAAATACAAAATACAAAATGGAAACATTGGTAACATTTTCCCATCATTTTTATTTTGTCATATGCTGACAAATTACCCTTTGATTTGAGTTCTGTTACTATAATTTTTTCACAATCTCAGTCTTTCTAAACAAGAGATGAGAAATGTTGGAAATAATTATTTATTTATTCTTTTTTTACAATTTAACTAGTACAATTTCAGGCTTGTTCCAAATGATGACATAACTAGGGCAGATGAGTCCCTACAGTTTAAAAAGGTTTGCTAGTTTGCTATGTATACATATTTGTATAATCCATATAATAACAAGGCAGTAATTTGTGTATAACCCACATAATTGGGAGGGCTACAATCACATGACCTATAAGTAAAGATCCATGTCCACATACAACATGCAAGGTACCCTGGGTTTGTTGATGTCGACTTTTTGGGACACCGTGTCAAGTTCTCTTCTTTCAAGATACACTTCTGTTTTCACAGGAAATTTAACGTTTACATACCGTCTCTTTCAAAATAAATGCACTTCATCAGTACAACACAGTAAATTGACATTTTTTTTTCTTCAACAACAAACACACACGGTTAGAGTTAGGCAACAAAAACATGGTTAGGTTTAGGAAAAAAGAACAGGATTTGGCTGGGACACGATGTTTGCATCCACCACCCCTCCCCTCAATTGGACTTTTGCTGCCTTAACTTTCGTCCTTGTCTCGCCGTGTTTCCCGCTGATGCTGCTGGGCACCGTTAAACTATAACGGCAGCTGGCAGCAAATCATGCTGACATTAAAGGACGCCTTTTTTTGTTGGTTTCTGACACCTCAAGTCACAGCCCAAGCGCCAGACTTCAACGACTTCTTAGTGAAACCATGCTTGCTAATTCTCTAGATATCATACAAAAGGTTGTATGAGAAAACGTTGCCCTAATAATTACTGTGTGCTTTCGTTTTGAGAATGAAATAATATCACACACTACGTCTGTGCTCTAAGTATGGTACCAGGAATCAATTAGCCTAGCTTAGCATAAAGACAAGAAGCAGGTGTAAACAGCTAGCCTGGCTTCCCTTAAAATCCAACGCCTATCAACACCTTTCACAACTTCCAATTAACATTGTTGTAATAATGACAATAAATTTGTTTTCAGAGAAAGTCATGTGCTGTTGCCATTACTTGCCCAACAGCAGCCCATCTGTCTGCCCAGATCTGTGCAAATCTTTTGCTTTGCTTGTGTTTGGCAAACATAATTCATATGATGCAGGCTGTTCTCATGGGCTGTTTGTACGTTTTCATACGAAAAGTAGTAAACAAAAGTTCGTATATCCAACGTTCTCATGAGCTAGTAATTCATGCATAACTGGCATATTTTGGAAGGCTGTTATAATGTGATCAATGCGCTAATGGAAGTAAACGAAGAAGCAGTCACAAGCGATCTGTAAGGGCGCAGGCTGGGGTGGTGGATGGCTCACAAAACACAGGACTTTCCCCCAGGACGTTCCCTGGGAGACGAGTGTTAGGAACCGTGTGATCTTTAAATGAACTTTGAGTCATTTTAAGTCACATCCTTACAATGTTTTTTTCCTAAACCTAACCACAGTAACTTGAAGGGCCTAAACCTAAGGACACCAACCACGTTGCTTTTCCTAAATCTAACCACAATAACTTTATTGCCTATACCCGACCTCAATTACTTACCTTTATGTTAAAGGACGTAACGTCATTTGTGGGATGCTAATTTTTAAAAATCACACAAACCGTTTCATAAGGATACATTGTGTGATTACAGGTGTCTAGGGAGACATTGATCAGACACCAAGTTGATGGAGTAACATGGTTAAGAAAAGATGTAACTTTAGAATTTTGTCATTTCCCTGAACATGTACATATTCTATTTTAAAATTATACATAAAAATTAGATAGAATAAAAACAGTGATATAATCAGGCATGTGATAGGCACAGGACAAAAAAGCAGTATCATATACATGTGCAAATATACACTACAATGCAGAGTATATTAGCTGTAACTTATATAGCTTATGCTCTGCTCCTATCTAGTTCATGTAACTTGGAACTCATACAGACATTTACACCTTGTTTTTCTAGCTAAGCATGAGAGGATGTTTGTACTACTGCCCTCCTTTATTTATTGGTAAAACATATTTGTATATCCATTGCTGATTGACTGTGTTACAACTTGGTTGGCTTGCGTTTGGCAAAGTAACCTCATCAACTGAAGAATTATTGATCCTGTCAATAAAACACAAGTATTTCCAATTATTTAGAAAAAAAAGCAAAAAACTCTCTGACTGGTCTCATTTTGCCTTTGTTCTGTTCACTGAAGATACAAAATTACACCAATACTGTCTTCTTAAGTGGCAATTTAAATACTTAAAGTGAAGATTTATTTGAGGCTAAAGAAAAAAAAATGTGGGGCCACAGCACTGAATGTCCAAGACCCCTCAAGTGAATCAAGTATACACTTACTCGATTCATGTGGGTCAAATTTTTAGGTAAAAAAAAAATCTTAAATTTTGGATGACATCGAAATTCACATCCCTGACAATGATTATCATGAGCGTATTATGTTGATGATGTAGAACTGATTAATCCCCTGATGGCTAGTCACCGCTGTTTGTCATTACTAGCTAAGAGAAACGCTAGTGGGTTTGGGTGTGTATGTATGTGTTTGTGTGTGTGTGTGTGTATGTGTGCATTTCAATCATGTCCACATCCTTTAATCTGTGTTTGGATTGCTAATGACAGCAGCTGCATGTACGCATGTATAGCCATAGAGGCAGGTGCGAGTGTGTTGGCATACGAGGATCCTGAAGCTAGACAAAAAAAAATCTGTCTCACACACACACACACACACACACACCAGACAGTTAAAATCCCATGATCTTCTAAATGTGTGTGATTGTTTGTATTTCTGAGTATGTGTGAGTGCCCAACAGTAATCAGTCAAAATTCTTTGGTAATCAGAGGTGTAGTGGAGGGTAAACCCACCTTATAGTCATACTCCACCAAAAGTCTTGAATAAGCTTAAATGGTTATGTTCTGTAAGAGTTCCCAAGGTGGAAGAAAGGAAAGCAGTCATCATTCCATCAAAATATGACTACATATATGCAGTATACATCATACCATATTTTGACAACAAAGCAACATGCGCAGCTCCTGGACACTGAATATGTGTGTTGTGCTGTAGGATTTGTTCTGTGAATATTGCTATAATTAAGCTTTGAAAATGTGCTAACATTATAATCCATTGCAGGAATCCAGACAGATCACAGTTCCTTTCCGTTGAGAAGCAAAATACAGACTTTCAACAGCCACCATATAAGCCTACATATGAGTGTTTGATAGTCAAAAGACTGATTAGATTGCATACATCTCTGTCCCAAAAAAATACTTTTGTATGATATAGTAAGTGGCATAAAACTCTGAAAGTAGAATTAAACTTTTTAGGCCAGGGTTCTTTTTAAAATATATATTAGAATGGAATAGGTCTTTTATGGTTTGTGTTTATCAGTGTTGGGCAGTAGCGTCGCTACAAATAGCGTTGTTAGTAACTAACTACATTTTTCGGTAGCTTGGCGGTAGCGTCACTATTTCCTGAATCAAATAGTTTTTCAAAAGCTTAACTGTTTTACTGATCAAGTAGCGTGGTAGCGACCGTTCAAGCTCTTTTTTCCGAGGCCAAACCCTGTGGAAGGACCTGAAACATCCCCGCAGCACAGGCATGTTCTGTTGAGTGTGGAAGAGCGAATGTGAAACATGTTCACACAGCTGAGCTTGCAAAACAATGGAAGCATGAGCCGAGGCCCTCTCTGAAAGTTGGTGCTTGATCCTCCCCCTAGCTACGTCCGCTGGAATCTGCCCGTGCACTGAAGGCATTGATAGAGTGGGGGCATGTGGCGTCTAGTTTGGGAAAGCCCCTCGACGTGACGCGAAAGTCCAGTCGGATTCCTCACAGGCTTGCATCCTCGTCTCTGGGTGACAGTAAGAACCAAATTCAGTTCAAAAACCTGCCAATTTCACACTAGCAAGCGTGTCCATCTCATAAAAGCTGGTTGTGTTTCAACTATTTTCGGAAGCACTGACCACTCTTCGGCTCGGCGTTCATTCACTCAAACAAATGGTAACAACAAATATTTATTGTATCACAGTATATGGCTGTTAGCTAACAGGTCACTGGTTTACCTGATGGTAACATTAGTGAGCAGTGTTTGAGCGAAAAAGATGATGTATTGTTGAAATATGCTTACAGCTGACAGCCGAGTTATGCTGAATTGTAAAACATGTTACGCTCTTCATGTTTCACTACTGTTAAGGTTTGCTGATAGACAGGACATTAATGTTAAACTGTCTGACCCTGTCTTGTGGAGGGTGAACATACCCCTCCTGTGAGATGAGCTAGCCCACTGTACCCCCTCCTCTCTCTCTCTCTCTCTCTCACTCGCACACACACACACACACACACACACACAGAAACATCCAAATGTGTTTTATGTTGCCTTTCTCTGTCAAAAGAAGCTTTATGTCATACCAGTAACTGGTTAATGCTCAAACCAAATATTTTTTGAGGATATATTTTGAAGGAAAATGAGGCAAGCAATTTTCTTCCAAGAGCAGCTTGAAATATTTATTTGTTTGATTAGTGATTTTGTTTTTTGAAATTACCGTGAATTTTCTGTTATACTGCATAGCTTGACCTCTCCAGGTGTCCAGGTGATACTTTTTAGCAATTAAAAACCTTTTAGTGAACTGTATAGGTATATATTTTCCACCCTTTTTAATATTAAATAAATGTATCATTTTTATCCATGGTAGCTGCATGGCTCTTCGGATGGCAATGGTGGTGGGCCAATCACGTTGACCCAGACTGGTGATCATCTGTGGAGCCACCGTGACAAGGCAGTAATTATAATTCTTATTGGGAGGGACGTATCCCCCCAGAATGTAAATGTTCTCAAGATGTCAACATATTCATTAAAAAACAAACAAACAAACAAAACAAAGGCTATATCACTATCAATGGTGATTGTTTTTGTAAAATCTTGGGGAAATTTTGTGAATGGTCATTTTCTCACAATGTTTGCTAAATTCCTGTCAGGTGATTAGCTAGCTAGCATACATTCCATGCATTAGCCAGCAATCAGTTCAAACACTCTGAGTGTATTCCACTTGCTAGCTTTGCTTAGAGTTAGGAACTGTTAATGTCCCCATGTTGATGGGGAAAAAAAAAGAAAAAAAAATCACTTAAGTCGAGACATGTACAGATTATGTTAATGTCAATATGTCATTTTGGAACTGTGATTGTAGGAGAAAAAATAATATTTTGCTAAAAATTAATTGCAAGAAGTGGAATCTGGCGGATTTGTGAGTACAAATCAACCATCAGTCATGTTAACTTTTGTAGCTCAGTTACCTGTAATTAATTAGCCACATGGAAGACCTCTAGGTTCGCATTTGTGGTTGGATGGACTCAGATGAAATGACTTTGCCTGAGAGAAGTGCTGCATTGGTTAAATTTAAAAAAAAAAAAAAAACAGATTAACATTTAAGCATACAAAAATGACTTGTGGAGTTCCCCAGAGATCCATTCTCGAGCCTCTACTGTTCAGCATCTTCATGCTACCAGATAACTTAGATTATAACAAACGACAAAATGTATTACCATAATTATGCAGACTTTAAACACAGATTTCTATAACAATATCACCAAGGGACTATGGTCTCATACAATCACTGAGTAAGTGAACAGAACAAATCAATGATTAGATGTGCCAAAAATGTTCTTCAGTTGAGCCAAAGGAGAACAAATAAAAGTCAGCGCTAAGCTTCTGTTGCCAATGTTGAAGATCACAAACCAAGTCAGAAATCTTGATGTAGTCAAGGACTCAGACCTAAATTTTGACATTGACATCAAGACAATATCAGCCGGCTACGACCTTAATAGTAAATCAAAGTTGAAAGGACTTATGTCTCAAACATGTCTATGTCTTTGTCATCAGTCGGCTTGACAACTGTAACACTGTCTATACAGGTCTCCCCAAAAAATCAAGCAGACAGCTCAGACTATGCAAAAGTCTCTGATGGTCTGATTATTTGATACATTATTGTTCATTTTTTATTTAATTTGGAACTAGTGATTCATATATTGCACTGCAATGTAGGTACACTGTAATTTTTATTCTTTGTTCAGAATTGTTATCCTATTTAACTTATTTTTGTCTATATTTTACCCCTTTAAATCCTATTAAAAAATGAATTTTCATATTGTTTGTATATCACTTTTTGTTTCTTCTCTTTTTGCCTGTTATGTTTTATTTAAAGCATGTTGCATTGTGTTGTTGAATTGTGCTTTACAAATAGATATGCCTTGCTTTGCTGCCACTGAGCTTTACCCACTGAGCTACAAGACTACACTAACGGTTCAGTGTGGACAATAAAACTACCGCTATCGCTAACCGCTTCAGCTGGTAATAGGCGTAATACGAATATCAATGTTAATGACCTGAGGGTTATTTAGTGTAATTACTGAGGCATATAATGCATTACAACTGCTCTTCCAGAGACATACATAATGGTAGAGCTGGCCCCATACAAACGTTACAGGAAAGCACTCATGCAGCTGTTTCTTGGAAAAATGACAACATTAACCTATGTGTTCGTCACATTCTCCATTCTCCACATAGCTACATGGTGTCCTTGTTCAGTACATTATTCTCTCTATTATAAATTGCAATTGTGTCCTTCCAGTATATTTTCTATCCCGTCAGCACAGGTATAAGCAGGAAACAAAGACCTTATGCGTCAGAGTAATTACTGCAATTGTAAAGACAAATTTCATAGCATCTTAAGTGTGAAATATGGGAACTTTGGTAGCTGTCACACAATCCACATTTGAGTATCAAACTCACATAAAGACAGCACTGCAGCAAAAAGCGTCACATCAACTTCTTGCAAATGCCTTATTGTTCTTGTTGTGCCTTTTGTAAACATGATATAAGTCACCCCTGAAGACACGGACATCGGCTTTTCAAATAGTCTACCAGTCTTTCCTCGCTGTAGATCATAGAATGAAAATCACAGCAGAAGTGAGGAGCAAATGACAGACAGAGAATGCAAACAGGAGACACTGAGAGGAAAAATGGATAGAAAAGCAGTGGGAGTGAAGGCTACAAGGTTTTGCATCTGAAGGCCTCCTTTCTCTTACTTGACAGCTTGAATGCGTTGACTGAGCGGGACCTGTGGTGCTGCTTAGATGTGAGGGTATGACAAATGAAAACTGTGCATTACAATGGTGGCGGGCGTCACAAACCAGTGATGATCTGGTTTTTACTTTCTGCTCTATTCACTGTCTGGAATTGTGTTTTTGGCACATTCAACAAAACATTTTTCCCTTTGTGTTTTCAATATAAAAGAAAGCTCTAGCAAGAAAACTTTGTGCATGATCGTTTCTGTCTTTTGCTGTGATAGCCATGTGGCTCCAGGGATAGCAATAACAGCAATGACAATAATGTCCTGTGATTGGTCGTTCTATCACTGCCAGACTAAAATATCTATCTATCTCTAAAAACACTATGGGATGGCTTGTCATTAAAGTATGTACAAATGTTCATGGTGACACCTTAACTTTTAATGTAGTGCCACCATCAGGTCAAAATAGTAATTTGGTCATTTTTGAGTAAATACCTGCTTGCATGCTAAACTAAAATGGTAAACATGGTAAACATTATACCTGCTTAACATCAGGATGTCAGCATTTTCATTGTGAGCATGCTTACATGCCACTGTTAGCATTTCGCTCCAAGCAACTAGGACTGGGATAATATGCTCATTTCCCCATTCGATACTATCATGATACTAAAGATGGTTAATATCACAAATTTTAGGTATTGGAAATTTGAAGCATTACATTTCTAAAAGTATTGTGATTCAGTGTTGGGATTCAGTGAAACATAGCCTACTTCCACATTCCAAATAATTTGCACATCTTATGTCTTATTTCACTTAAGCACTTTGTGACCTGTAGGAAGGTGCTATATTAAATCAACACATTCTCACTCCAACTTCGTCACATATTGACACTTGCTCATCAATTTTCCACATCCACACACAACATGCAAGGTACCCTCAGTGTGTTGGCTGTTGATGTTCTGGGACACTGTGTCAATTTCTGCCTGTTATATTCATTGTCTTCTTTCAAAAAGCACTTCCGTTTTCACAGGAAATTAAACGTTTACATACAGCCTCTTTCAAAGTAAACAGACTACATAGGTACAACACTGCAAATTGACTTTTTTTTCCTTCAACAACAAACGCACTTAGTTGGGTTGAGGCAACAAAAACGTGGTTAGGTTTAGAAAAAGGAACAGGGTTTGGCTTTAGAATCTTACAGGTTGCGAACACCGCTCTCTCGGGTGAAGGTCAGAGTTGGACCCATCCACCAACCCACCCACCCCAGTACATTTGCCACTTTAACTTTCATTCTTGTCCTGCTGCGTTTCCCATGTATCATGCCGACGTTAAAGGATGCATTTTTTCGTTAGTTTCTGATGCTACAAGTCACTTCTTAAGCGCCAGATTTCAATGACTTCTTCTTACTTCTGCCTTACTTTTTGTTTGTTTGTTTTTTTGTATTTAAAATGGGTAAAATCTTATTGCATTGTAGAGCTGTGCACAGCACATTGATTCACTCAGCTCCTCACCCTGCTCTCTCTGTTTATCAAACCACAAATAATACAAGAATTAGCGAGTTAGTTAGCCACCCCACGATCCCTCCACCTTTTCCAATGTCTATGATTCTATCCAGTGGGGTGGTGGAGGTGTAGGGTAGCAACTTGAATTTAGCCAGTGCAAACCCCAGTGCCGGGGGTTATGGCCATCTGCCTCAACTGCAGCAGGAGAAAGTTTTCTGATCCTATGGGGAGTTTGCACTGAGCTATCTGAATTTGAGTAGCTATTTAAGCAACTGAAGGTCCATGTCATAGGATCATCTGCCATTGTCTGCTTTCGAGCTCCAGCTTTGTTTTTCTTGAAACGCATATGACATCGCTTGTAGATTACCACATTAAAAGCTGCAATGTCTTTTTTTCAGGCATTTAAAAAATTGATTTTCAGAAAATCATTTTAAAAAAGCCTGAAAAGATAAACCATGTCTATGAACTGCTTCACGAAGCTGCTATGGCAGTGAGCTTTTAGTCTTGTTGCAGTCCCTGTTTAAATCTTTTTTTAAAGGGGAGCTAATAATGTTGGCATGTCCTTGGTCAAATGATTATTAACTATTTATCATCTGTTGGTCCACAGATAAAACCTTAGGTGAACACTACTTTAGATCACTGACCACCAGGACATGAGATTGTTATATTTGCAACTAGATTCATTGTTAAATTGAGTAAGTAAGATGTTAGTAATGTGTTTAAATATTCCAAAAGCCTAGGTGTGTCTTCTCTCTCTCAAACAGACTTATTATCTTATTATCTTTGGTTGTAGCAAGTTATTATCCTTGCAGCAGCTCGTGAAAACTAAAATTAATCTGTTTTAGCAGGATTAGCCATTAATGAGATGCATGCAGAGATCTATGAACTCATGCTTGTTAATTGTTAATTGGCAAAGCCAGAGGTAATTATCTTTGGGAAACCAGAAAGCTAAATGGTGGGTTCCCATGCGATTTTGGGTCTTTTTTATTTTATTTTTTTACTTGAGATTAAGTCAAATGAAAATACCCCATCCAAAAACACATTTGGTTTCACAGACCAAATTCTCTAGAAGAGCAAAAAAAAACCACACAAAGCCTTAGCAATTTTGGTACAAACATTTGTGATTCCCAGGGGATAAATCCCATTGACTATGGAGATGCCTCGACTTTTCCTCTCATGCCATCATGACGTTTACAATTTTGGTTCCATCACAGAAAAATATCAAGACTCTTCAAGAATCTTTTAAAGGATTACCATGTAGTTTGGAGCGGACATTTGCTGTCTTTGAGAACTTTTGTTCTCCCCTGACTATTTATTTATCAGGTCCAATACTTCAGTATACTTGTCCAAAACATTGTATTTATCAGAGTTTTATTTTAAATGAAAGGAGCAGAACCTGGAATGTTTTTCTGCTGCTGTATCTCATCAAGCTTTTATTAGTACACCCGCTTCCCTTCCATTAGCTCGAGCAAGGCAGCAAATTTGACTTATTTCCATTGTATCAATTTGTTTCTATTATCCAAACTCTTGTGTACTTCTATCAAAGTTACTAGGGGCAATTCCTAGAAAAGCTTCTGGTATCCCACAGAGAACCAGTGGGAAGTCAGGACCCAGAAATGCAGGATCCATTTCCAACAGAGTCTCTCGAACACGATGCAGATGTATAATTTTACTCTCCTACACCTGTCCCCCTGCTCTCTGCTCACGCTCACTCCAGTCCCCTCTTTTCCTCTCATCTCTCTCAATGGCTCTCATTCATTCGTCTCTCCTCCCGGCCCCCGTCACTCACCTACCTTTTCTCTTTGGTTCTCTTTGTCGTTTGTCTTTTATTCTCCAGGAGAAGTCTCACTGAGAATTTGATTGACACTCATTGTGATTTTTTCCCCCTCTTTTCTTCCTAGTTCGTGCCACAGAGAGGTAAGCAGAACAGAAGGACGCTACTCTCTCTGACATGTGTGCACATAATTCTTGGATGTTGACAGAAGACAGATTGCTTAACCCTTTGTGTTATGAACGGATATGTTGACAAGGTCCACTACCCTTTTGTTTTTTTCTCATTGTGAAGATTGAAAAATCTGAAGTTTCAAGTTTATTGGTATGACGGAAAAAAAGATAGAGGTTTACCATAAAATCAATCTAAAGCAAAATGTTTGAATGTAAAGGACGTTGTCACTGCTGCAAGGCAGAGTAAAAGTAACAATGATGGTTGGTTTTGAATGCAATGTAGCTCTGAATGGGGGTTCTCGTGTATACTCTTTTCTTCAGTTGTGTCTCTTTTCTTTTCTTCTTTGTTGCACCATCTGGATTTTCTTCTCTGTAAAACCAATTTAAACAGTCAGGAAGCTGTCATCTGCAGATCTCACCGAACTAGGGATGTAACATGAAGTAACTATCTGTTTATTTCACAACACATCTCATTGTTAAAGCTGTTGGCATTAATTCAGATTGCTTCAGTTTCTGTTGTTGCTGCAAAAATGCTCGGTCAGACTTGCGGGCAATGCATGTTTTCCATCATGTGGGGCATGTGGTGCATATGAATGTCTCTGAATGTCTGTGTACATGGAGGGCCAATAGAAACATGAACTGATATGCAAGTAAGTTTTGTGGTGGCCAAGGTGTCTGGCCCATGAGAGTGTGTGTGCTAGGTGCATAACAAGTGTTCTACAGTTTGCAGGAATTACAAGATGTCTGTGGTTATCATCAACTGCATACAACACAACTTTATCAACAATGAACCTTTCCTTACCCACGCAATTCCCTTCTTTTTCATCTACCACCTTTGCAAACAAAGGTTTCAGAGTTTCATCCTCGCACAGAAATGTTCTCAGGGACTTCCCACATTTTGTTGGACAGCACATTCTCAGGTTCGGTAAGCCTTAGCCACTTCTGCAGGTGGCATTAGAGAAGATATTTTCTTGGCCCCTTTGTGCCACCCAAACACAGACTACTGTGAAGGTCAGGGAGTGATTAAACACCAGCTTGCGCCTGGGCTTGAGTAATCATAGGACAAGACACATTCACCTCCTCCTTCCATCTTCTGTTCCCACTGGCAGTTCTTTTTCCTGCAGCAAGTCCATGAGTACAGATAAATCCCAATCCAAGATGGCCTCTATGGGTAAGTTCACTACCGCCCCAATGGTCAACATGTAAGGCTGCTCATCAGTGGTAAAAGTAAAGTCAGCTTTGGGATGAGTATCCCCATGAACACACAAAATGTCTGCTTGCCTGCTGTAATCCACACTGCCAACTGGAACCAGGCTTGCTTGACCAGAGACATGAAACTACCAGTATCCATCAGGGAAGTAACCTGCTGGCCATTGATAGTCACGGATTTATAGTGTTGGACGCTTACTTCCTTGTCACCAGTGGGCCCCACCCCAGACCAGGGTGCATAGCAAGCACCTGTGACCTTAGCTTTATGTATGGGACACACAGAAACTTTGTGACCTAGCTGCTGGCAATAAAAACAGGTGCTAACTGGATGCTCATTGGTTTGGGGCAGTGCTGGAGGTACCTGAAGGCTCCTGGTTATTGACTCTCTTTGTAAGCCTGGACTTGGTTGGTTGAAGTCCTGGTTGGTTTGCAGCATTGGTGGAGCACAGAGCTGGTCCTCCTGTGTGAGCGTTGAGATACTGTACAGCCAGCTTGGCAGCCCCTATTCCCTCCACTGGCTCATGCTCCTTCATCCAGGTCCTCACCTCCAAGGGGAGTACCCGGAGTAGCTGTTCCAAGATGATAGCCTCACAGATCTCCTCCTTGGTGTGCTGCTCTGGTCGGATCCAATGCCAATAGAGGCCCTTAAGGGGGTGGTCTCTGTGGGGGTCTGCGCTGGTGGTTGCTGTCACCTCATGCTGCCCTCGCCGCTGGGACTGCAGTTCTGTGCGCTTCATTGTAAGGTGGGAAAGTGGAAGGAGTCAATTTGTAGCCTGCTATTAAAATCCAATCTCCAATCCAAAATCCAATGTCTTCACTATAGCTACAGCTTCATCTGTATTACCTGGTGCTTCTTCACACTTTTTTTGTGCCAGACATTTGACGACTGTCTCTCTTCTCCTTTTATTTTCTTGTTTTCTCTGCACCCTGGGTGAGACCCTTTGACTTAACCAGTTTGGAGTCTGCCTTACATGTTTACATTAGTGGCACTTATAAATTCTTTGCATCGCTGTCAGAGATGACCTTTGCTGTTAGATGGATCGCACCATTCCACAGTACTAGGGGGGGCTTCAAATGGCACGTTGTGTTTTAATAATACAAATACATTTATATTTCCCTCCTCCTTGGCCTTGGGCTGCGGTTATCTATACCCTTTGACCCCCCTGACAACAGGTCTGATCACAGATAAGGGGCGTGAGAAAGCATCAGTATGTGACGACCTGGGATGAGAACATAAAACTACTGAAGATGAACCTTCCAGAACCTTCTAAATGTTGAACTTAAACTATTTGCATCTCAGTGTTGTAGCCTGTAGCCTATTTGTTAACATTCTCACGTTACATTCTGCATTATGAAAAGTCCTGCTGCTTTCTGTCTGCACTGATAACAACCACTTGGATCCTTTTTGATACTAAAGAAAGTCTGAATCTCATGAGAATACATAAGGCAGACTGTCTAATACTTCAAAAGACAATACTGTTATACTTTTATTGAAAGACTCCACATTCACCCATTAGTTTTGAGAGTTATCTGTTGGAAATATATTTACTTTTTTATGGATTTAACAAATTTCTTTCACCATTTTTCTGTTATTGCCAAACAATAGTGTCAAAACAGTGAGATGTAATTGATAAACAACACATTGCCTATGATTCATGCTGTCTGATAATCTTTACTTTTGATGAGATTTCATAAACAAGCAAATGTTATTCCATTGTTTCCCATCAATACCTGTCCTTGAAGGGGGAGTGATGACTGTCAGGTATGTCGGATATGAATGTACTGTTTATGCTCTTATAAAACCATAATAGTGACTCACAGAAAGCCTTGAAGTGTAAAAATGGCACCCTTTGTTTTCCATATACTCAGTCAAAGCCTTTAAAAACACATCTCGCTAAGTTGAAATTCCCTGTAGATAAAGAGCTTTGTTTTATTGTCTGAATAGAAGCAGCTGGTTTAGATGGAGTTGGGTTTGTGTGCTTTCAAGTCCAGAAGGAAGGTGTGTATGATTTCTTGAGTCTTGGTGGGCTGGTTAAAAGCCAGTATGTGTCAAGATTACAAAGGCTTTAACCTGTAATGAGCTTATTGTGTCTTAACAGAGCCATTACAGGATTGACTGGGGCCTGACCAGTAGGTTTTACACCTCCAGCAATGGATTTAACTGGTCTTTGCACCTGCTCTTGCAGTGCGTCATCTTACTTCTGTTATCTCACCATGACGATAATGCGTCTTTGATAATGTGTCTATCTACAAAATGCTTTCAAATATCACACTGTGCTCCATTTTATAACTGTGAATTGGAATGGAGTGAATAATCATTATTTAGGAGAAACTAAGTGCCAATTTAAAAATGACTCTCTGACATTAATGTGTCATTAAAAAGAGTAAAAGGACTCAGAAGACAAAAGGTAAGAGATGACTCAGCTTCCACACCAGATACAACCCCCCACCTCCACCCCAAAAAATATTTGAAAAACAGAGAGCACTTTGGCCAACCAAGCCAAGTGTGTGTTTCCCCCTGGGGCATTTTGTCAGTCAGTGCACTCTACACAGATTGACAGCAGCAGATTTTTTCTCTATGGTTTTGTAAGTGGTGATGGAGTAGCCTTTCTGTAGTATTTTCACTCACCCAACAGCCTGATGGGAGTCTTCCGTCTGTGTGGTCACAAATATAACCATGTTCTAAATTGATGTGATCCATGTTTAACATCTTAGAGGCTGTTATTAAAATTATGAGCTAAATTAGGTTTAATGGAAGGGCTCCATTACGGATCCATTTGTTGGGTTAACCTAGATAAGGCTTTTCATTAAAGGGGAACTACACCCATTTTCTAATTAATTCATGTTTTTCCTATGGTAAAAGACAGTTCAGAAATATGAGTAAACATCTCCCAAATCTCAAATCTGTGATGTTATGGGTTTGAAAGCATGGTCTGCAGTGAATCAGCTTTTGAAGAAACGCAACCTGACATCACACTGCAGTGGCCAATCAGGTAATTGACAATCGGGCCACTATAGACGTCCGCTGTCTACAGTAATAAGTAATAGAGCTTCCTGTTGTTGAATATTCTAGTGAGTAAAATGAAAAAGGTATAGATTAACAGCTCTTGTAAACTATCCTACAAATGAGAGCACTTCCTTTGTTTGTCTGTCTTTTGGCAGACAAGTTTAGTGTCTTTTGTGTTAGTAATAATACTACAGTAATGATAATCATAAAAATACTTCTACAGTTCCTGTAGACCAACATAAAGAAACTTACCAAAGACAAATAGTTGCTGTCACTAAGATGAGGAGACTAGCTTCCTATAGTTTGTCTCCGACCTCCAAGTTGTACTCCCACACCAACACATTCTCACTCCGGCCTCGTCACATGTTGATGTTTTGGTCATGGACTTTCCACATACACATAACGTGCAAGGTATCCTGGGTGCATTTGTTGTTGACGTTCTGGAACATGGTATCAAGTTCTCTTCTTTCAAGATACACTTCAGTATTCACAGGAAATTTACCGTTTACATACAGTCTCCTTTAAAATAAACACAATACTTCGGAACTACACTGCAAATTGACGTTTTTTTCCCATCAACAACAAACACACATGGTTGGGTTTAGGCAGGCAACAAAAGGAAGTGGTTAAGTTTATGAAAAAAGAACAGGGTTTGGCTTTGGAATCTTACTGGGCGGGAACACCGCTCTCTTGGTTGAAAGTCGGTGAAACTATAACTGCAACCGGCCACATATCCATGATGAAGGAAACCTTTTTTTTGTTGGTTTCTGATGCAGCAAGTCTCTGGGAATGCAGCCTAACACTTCTTCCTAGCATACAGCGAGTGAGTGAACTCTTAATGGAGCGCAAAGAAGTTTCCAGATACACTACAAGTGACAACAGCATTCAGGGAACCTATTGAGCCTATTCAACCTATTGAGTAAACCTAAGCAGTGGCTTGCTGTCAATCTGAAAATAGATTTGTGTGTGCACAGCTTTGTCAAAATAGAGCCAGGGCGAGTGTTATTTTAAGCAAGTGATATGTCGCTTAGCCTGGACGCTGACGAAATGGAATTCTGAGTCTTCTTCTTCTTAAAAAACATTTTATCGAATGTATCTGCAAACTTAAAAAATGTTCACTTGTTGTCATTCAGTATCCATTTGTGGCAAATAATGTATGATTAACATTTTTTATGGTTCTGTTTAGGCAACTCAAAGCTCTTTGTGAAGTCTAGGGAACGATCATTTAAGTCAAATATAGGTGGCATGAGACAGATGTGTTTACTTTTCACGGCTTAACCAAACTGTGATCTTGCCCAAATATTAAACAAATCACTTGATAGTCTAAGTACAGTAGATTTTTCTGTGATTGAGGCTGACAGTACTTTTTGAATAGAACTACCCTCCTGAATTGCAATTAACATTTCTTTGTCTGTGATTGACTTTTTGGGAAAGGGTTTCCACTTAATTACGTTTGTGCATGCTGTGTTTAAATTAAATTAAAGGGAAAAATTACTGAAAAAAGAAGTTTGATTTTGCAGTTATCATTATTATTTCTACACCTGTGCTCATCCAGTTTGTGGGATTACACTTTATTAGCAGTTTTCAGCATTTATTTAGGTTCTAAATACCTATTGTTATGATTTCTTAGATGTGTGATAGTTCATCTGGTACTGTTTATTAAACATTTAGGTGTGTAGTTTTACTTTCAAATCTTGTCTTTGAGTTGACCTCTTGTGTCTAGCTATTTAATTTTGACAAAGATTTATCCATGTTGTCATGTCATGACAGAGGCTGTGTTTTTCCCCATTGTGTGATATACACTAAGGGAGGCTTTGTGCTGTAATGTGCTGGTTAAATAAAGAGCTGACAAGTCATCTAATTTACAGAGTTTGCAAAAAGAAAAGCCATAGCTTGTTTGCATATGGTTGCTATTATTTCATTTTTGTATTCTTCCTGGGTTTGAGAGGTTTGAGTGCACAGTTAATCAAAGTGTACATTTCTAAATGCCCAGGGAGTCTGTCTGTGTGCCTACGTGAGGCAAAGCTTTTATGTGTATGCGGGTTTTTGATGCCACTATATTTAAATCAATGCTAATTTCACAGACATAGAACTTCAGAAAATACCATTGACCTTTTGCGTTGTTTGTAACCTGCTGTTTGTGCTTCATATAATGTGTGTCAGTATTATGATCTTGCAGCCTGTAATCAGGTATCTCAGCATCATCTCCAACAGGCTGACACTTCAAAAGCATTTGAACCTTCTGGAAATGAAGAGGAAAGAAAAAGTAAAGATAAGAAATAGAGAACTGAGGCTTGGTTAGATAATCAGGCAATGCGTTCTGAAGCTACAACTTTGTGGACACCGCACTGGAGTTATTTTCCGGGGATATGGGCACATTTTCTGGACCATAACCGTTAGCGCTACTATGATCTAAAGCTCCTTCGGGTGTAAAAACCTCAAGCAAACATTTTATGAGTCCATAAATTCAGCCTCCTGCACATTGTCATTGGAGCAGAAAAAGTGTTGTTTGACGATGGAGCAGATTAAGGGTTTCTTAGCTTTGGGAGAGACTTGTTCATGTTTCCAAGTATTGATTGAACTGTCTCAGATCATAGCAAAGCTGGGGACTGGAAAGCTGCTCTATCAAGGTAATGCAAAGTTTGGCTGTTAACAAGTGTAAATGTGGACAGGTAAGGTGTCCATCAGCCTTAAAATTCTGTTGAACACACATATGTGTCACATTTTTTGTGTTGAACATCTCAAATACTATGCACCACCTTCAAATAATCAGGATAAAACCACAGAATATTCACAAAACTGGCTTCTGTTCACAGAAATGACAACATCTGAGGCAAGATCAGACTCACTCCTTGTTAAAAATTCGATATAACAGATTGTCAGGGCCAAGTTCTTCACCTTTTTTAACAGACAGCCTAAGAGATCTAGCTACTAGCAATTATAGACAAGTTCTGATATCTGAAAGTCAACTGTGACCATGACATCAGCTGTCAAGGTTTCATTTCCTGTCAGCTCATTTAGTACAGCTGGGTGTAGACAGAGGAAAGGTGGTGGAAATGAAATTTAAGCAGCCAGAAACAGCAGTGGGCCGTGCTGAGGGTTTTTGATGTAGTGGTCATAGTTGAAATTGCAGGTCATATGATGCCTTAGGACTCAGACGGACTTTGAGCCCTGAACATCCATTGTAAAAACATAACTTCTCTCAGAAAAGTTGTTTCTCAAACTTCCTGGCAGGCATGGTTTGAGGGTGAAAACTCTCCAGACATCCTTTTTTATCATAGAAAGCATGAATGATGGAGGCTTGCTGTGGGTTTTTAATACATGTCATGTCATGGTTGTTTTTCATTTTTCATGTAGCTTGGTCACTGGGAGCAGACTCATGCATCGTCTTGCAGCTTGTAGAAGGTCTGGTACAGTTGTGCTAGTTACATTGTTTTACATTTAATCAATACCAAATAAGGTATTCGGCATTGACATTATTAAAACATGGTATTTTATATCAAAGCAGTCCATGAATTATGTTATTAACAAAATGGCTTATATAGTACCAACCTCTAAATTGCATTTTATATTGTGAGTTAGCATGTTGAAGTGCTATTGATTTACAGCACAGAATAAATGAGATTTACCAACCCAATCAGTAGAAAAAGTGTTGGCATTGTATGTTTCTGCAAACCACGGATACCCTAATGCTAGGTTCACACTACACAATATCAGTCCGATTAAAGCCCAACGCAGCGTCGTACGGTGTCTGCTTGGATCATGAACAACAACGAGTTTATTTTGTGAAACGTGCAAGAACTTGTTGTGGAGGATTCAGTGACCTACAAATGTTTGTGTGCGATACTTCAAATACAGCTCCTGCCATCTGGTGGCGATTTTTGCTTTACTACAACATTTCGGCTAGGACATGAACAGTCATAGTGACTGAAACAATAGTAATAATAATAAAAATAAGATAACAATAACCTGATGACATCACGCACGACATGAAAGATGACCAGGGATGATTGGTGTGGACCACCATGTAGTCTGTTAGATTAGGAATTTATGGGGTCATAAAATCTTGCAGTGACTTGGCTGACAGACATGACAAAGTGACCGTCGAAACAGAAAAAAAATGTTGTGTAGCGTGAATCCGGCATAAAGCTTCAATTTGTAGCCCAGGCTATTATTTGCTTACATCACTGAGCTCAACAGGCTCATGTCTGTGACATGCCTTTTATTCCTTTCACACAAAACTGTTGATCAGCAAAGATGGGCAACACAATGAAATTATTTATTTGAACCAGTATGAATATAACTTATACAAAAATTAGGCTTTGAATAACATATCAATTATGAATCATTTGATTTAGCTCCAACAGACAGTTCTTCATCCTGTTAATATATATCAGCGGACCTTTACGGACTAATGGACTTAAACTACCTGTAGGAGAATTCGATGGATCGCACATACTTAATGAAGACTTGAGGAGAGTCCCAGCTCAATATACAAAGTGTAACACTGTGTATGCCGTTCACAAATTCTGAGGGTATCCTCACCCAGTTATGCATTTAACCCAACAGTATAGCCTTGCGAGATAAACAAAATGCACGTATCTAAAAAGAGACTCTCATTGGTTGAGCTTGGAGTATAGGGCAGTCTCCCTTCCCCTTAACCTTGGGAGCTATAGCAACAGAGCCAGCTAGGTACCCTTATCTGGACAGCTGTTCTCCCTCCGCCATAGCTGGGAGACGATAGATGGAGTGCGTTCATAACAAAGGTCAAGTAGCCTGACCTTGAGGCCTCTTTTAGGCCTTCTGCTGACCTGATTGTTACCTTAAGCATAACTGTCATCCATTTCCTTTACTGACCAAGGTTGAAGGCTGTAACGCAACAAAATCCCTTCACAGTCTACAGCTTGGCAGCCATCATGCCTAGGTGACACACCATCCACCATCCTCTCCACCTCCTGATGAAAAAGTCAGCTCATACACTACTTAAACATTAGGAACAGTTATATGCTACTTATGAAACGTACAAATGCAACACAGTCGTAGTTTGCAGAAGTGCACAATACCTACATTTTTTGTTGGCACCCAAGCTAGATTTACAGCACAAAAAGTCAATTAGTTTAAAGTTAAAATAAGAAGTTAATTTTGGGTAAGGTCTCAGTTGTAACTGTACATTAGCTTAGCCAGTCCTCTTAGCGTTCTTTTAACCTCTCATGTTTCCTCTCTTCCTCTGCAACACTGCACCTGAGACAGACAGCAGATAGGTTTACACTGACTGCTGCCCTTGTTTCGAGGAAAGGAAGATAAACAACATGTAATAGCTTTGGGTTCTGGACCACATGCAAGGTAATTGGAAGACAGTGTCATTCTAATTGTAAGTGAGTCGGGTCAAAGCTAAACGTTTTGTCCAGAAATGTTGATTTTAGGGAACACAAATGTTGCACAGAGTACCTTTAAAACATACTGACTGACAGCCATAGACTAAATTACACAACTGTGCAACATTACCTCAATCAATGAGCTCATTTGCGAGGAGCTCGGTATTGAATCTGTTAGTACAAACACTTGATGGATAAACACCCTTGTCAGCAATAGCGTGGCACTGTCAATGTGAAATTACATCCTGCTGCCTGGGAGGAGTACACCTCAGTGTGAGGCGAAGCAAAGAGTTGGGAGGGAGAAAGGTGGCGGCTTGGGAAGTGCGGCTCCGACAAGGCAATTAAACGCACCTTGGGCTTGATGGATTTCTAATTGGAGGCTGATCACATCGGAGGTGTGCTGGATTATAGTGCCGGCAATGAATGGGAGAGACAGAGCGTGACAGATTAGTGCTGTTACACCTCTCCCTGAACTGCGAGAGGAGTGTGCGTGAATGGCAGTTTGTGTGTCTGCGTCTGCATTACAGCATTTGAATGTGTGTGTGTGTGTGTGTGTGTGTGTGTGTGTGTGTGTGTGTGTGTGTCTTAGGTGTGAAAAGGAGAGACAGATGTGTGTGTAATGCGGAGTACATCTGTGCTGCAGGTATGTGTATGCGTGCTTAGAGTGTATGTTCATATGAAAGCAGTGTGTGTGTGTGTGTGTGCGTGTGTGTGTGCATACCGCTCTGACATGTGGAAAACAACAGGGAGGGGATGAAGACAAGGTGGAGGAGATTCAGGAGAACAAAAGGCAGAGAAGGAGTAAGAGCCGAAAAACAAGCAACAGGAAGTAAACTGAACAGACAGGAGAGGGAGGAAGACTGTGAGAGAAACAACGGAAAAATAAGAAGAGAAAGATGCCATCCATAACTTACGCTAGTAATTTTTTTGTAAAAAAGGGAGCATCAAAGACGTGACTTTGAAACTAAGGCTAACACCTTACTTTAAGTGGTGCTTTAAAGAGAATTCCACCTAATTTACACATTAACTTCAGTGTCCTATTCTTGGTTGGTATTACTCAGTCTGTGAACCAGTTGTATTTATGTTCTCTGTAGCTCTGAAGGAGCAGTACTAGGGTCTAAAGTGAGGATATAATCTCAGACTTCGCTGCTTTAATTTTGACCATTCTTTTTTCAATCTGTCTTCCACAAGTCCCCTGACTTAATGTGTGTACAATACTAAAACACTGGAATGCCCTTTTAAAAGAAATCACAAGCAAGTTGTAAATTCACGAGTATTTGTTCAACAACTCAACACCAGGTCTGTACATTTGTCTTTACACTGACTTTATTTCAACTTGTTTTTTATTCTGCATGCATCTAAAGGTAAAAAAATTTTTCCTCATTCAACTTGAATTACCCCCTTGTGGTTGCTTGCCACCGCCCACCAGTTAAGTTGAGGTTTAAATCCATGTCTGTTCAGACTCAAATAATTCATGTAGTGAATACAAGGAATTTGGTGTATTTTTGGGGGCAAAATGGACGTTATTACTGTATGAACATATATGATTGCACTGAATAATTTTCAGTGAGAAACATGCTGTCTTCACTGCCTACCTCTGCCTGTGCATGATGGCTACCTCACTGAGCGTGCTGCAGCTCACACATATGTCATGTTTACACAGACATTGCAGCTGCAGCACTGTTGCTGCGGTGCTGGTGAAAATATTAAGTGTTCAGTACAGAAGTATGCAATGTGAAATTTAAGCAACACAGAGATATTTTGCCCTCAGATATGCTGGATGGCTTTTATTTATGAAACTGAAACAGGAAGTGTTGAGTTAAAAATACATATAACTGTAGTCAAAGGTGTAATGTTGCTGGTATGTCAATATGACTATAAATAGATCATTTTTGTTGTGAAACTCATGCGCCACAGGGAAGGCAGGAGAAACTCAAAATCTCCAGATAAGCAGCATCTGATCGAGAGTAGTGTGGCTGCTCCAACCTGTTAACATGGGCACCAAAATAAAATGCACACGTGCCTCTTACACCAGTGGTGTGGCCTGGGTCATAGGGACTCTTTATATACGATCATGATTAGTGTCACTAGTTCAGTATTTGACCACAGGCGAACTTTGGTCACTTGGTCCTGAGTTATGATGTTATGTGATGTTTTGACTATAACATGTCATCACTTTATTATTTTTTCTGTTAGACATTTTGTGAAATTTTGTCATCATTTGCATATTAATTCTTGAATTATGGCCAAAAATGTGTTTTGTGAGGTTACAGTGACATTTGACCACCAAAATCTAATCGGTTTATGTTTGAGTCCAAGTCGACATTTGTCCCAGATGAAATGAAACTCCCTCCAAGGGGATATACCGTTTGCATGAAAAAAGGAACAGACAGACGGACAACACATAAATACATGTCTCCAGCCATGGCTGTTATGTATAAAAAATGTTAATCCTAGTCCATATATGAATAGAATAGAATAACAAACAGAGGAGTGCCAAAGTAAATGGGAATCTGAATAGATGACAAGAGGCAGATTATGAATGCAGACGGCTCCTTCCGTGGCAGAAGTGCTCACTGAATGTTGACTTTGAGTAGAGTGATGTGAATCATATGCTGTATTCCTCACAGTCACCAGATCTGAGCCCAGCTGAACAGCTTTTAGAGATTTTGTAGCGCCATGATAGACAGTTCTCTCCGCCGCCATCATCAAAACACCAAATGAGAAAATGTTTGTACAAGAATGGTGTTCATCCCTCCTGTAGAATTCCAGAGTCTTGGAGAATCCATGACAATGAGCACTGACGCTGCTCTGGTGTCTGGTCTGTCCTTTAATTTGTTCCCCACATTTTAATGAAACTGTATGGATGATGATGTTTGATGCCATATTTGGCTAATGACTGTGTTCCAGCAGTTTAAGTGTGCTTCTGCAGAATTTATACTATCATCTGCTTGTAATGCACCAAAGTGCACATCAAGTGAAGTGTCACTTTGATGTGATTGAAATGAGTGAAGACAACAAAGGATGTAACGAGAGGGAGGAGGACGAGCGTGGGAGGGATAAAAGGGGGCAAGGGAGGTAAAGAAGTAAAGGAGACTGAGAGGGAGAAGTCAAGTTCGCCTGAGCAGAAGGATAGGCGGCGAAGAGGCGGAGAGGAAGAGGGGAGGGAAGGGTGTACGAAATGAGAAAACAGAGGGGGAGAGAGACGGGAGACAGTGTGTATGTGTGTGTCTGTAAAGTGAAGGGGAGAAAAAAACAGGAAGAAAGAACAGGCGAGGAACTTTTAATGGCCCTGCTGTTGTCTTTGTCAGCACACTGTGACAGCCAGAATCAATTATTAACCAAGACCACAAGCCTTTGGAGCAGGAGAAGAAGAGAGTGCAGCAGGGAGGTGATGAGAGCGAGGGAGATCAGGGCAGAGGGATGGATGGAAGATGAGAGCTGGGGCGTTGATGTAAAGATGGGATAAAGAAGAGAATGAGAGGAGAGGAGGAGAATGAATGGGAAGGACTAAGGAGGCTAAATTAGGAGACAGGGAGGGCAGGAGGAGTGGATGAAGGGAAAAAACATAGTTAACGAGAGAAGAGAGGAGGCGATGACACATTTTTCACAGCGTTTCACAGAGAAGCAGCTATAATAGAGTGATAGAACAGTGGAGTAAATGAGATGCAAGAGACGGAGTTTGTGTCTTCTTTCATGTTTTAGTCCTTCAGGTCATGCTGCGTGTGCGTCTCGGTGTCTCGTATGCAAGCAAATGAGTAGTCGAGCCTCTGGTCATGTTGGTACAGATGGGCTGGGTTGTTGTTGCACCACTCTACAGATGAGGACAGGCTCTGTCGCCTGTGTGTGTTTCTAAACAGCACAAGGTCACACTGTGAGGAGGGATTAGTGAGAGGAGTTCATTGGTAGACCAACGTTAAGGGTAAGTAAAGCCTACTACTTGGCTGCATAAAACCCAATGAAGCACCAATTCTAGAGACTGATTTGATTAATTAATTAATATTTTTGTTCTATTACATCCAATTAATGAAGCAATTTGAATGTACCTCCATTCCCTCATGCTTTGTCCTGGTTTCTACTGTACTTGAAGGCCGTCTCTCACCTCTTATTTTCCTGTAATTCCTCTCAAAAACATAAAAGCATTTTTTTTTAGTTAGAGTTTCCATATTAGATTATTGGAAAATATGGTTCTTGTATTAGCTGTGTGCTCATTGATGCCAGATTAGTTAATACAGTTAGGATGTAACAGGAAGGTGGGAAAGAGGAGGTCTTTGACAACATTAAAGCTACCTGTCCTTTTACTATGTTTGTTGAAAGTACTTGCACCATCCGGGGATGCAGCACGAAATTCTGGGATATATATATATATATATATGCATAATCTGTCTCTGTGGCCACCCACACTTCCTTGATTTTTTTTTTTTTTACAAAGTCAGTTTGCCTTCTTTCCCATTCATTTCTGTCTTTGCTTTTTTGGAACCCCAATTTTCCTTTTTTAGGAAAAGACAATGTACGTGGGTTCTCCAGCAGCATAAGCAGTCACTCACTCGGCTCTAGCCGGGTCTGGAGAGAAATCCTAATGCTGGGGCGAATTAAACCATTTTATGCCATTAAGGGTGAGGTGGCCCTCAGAGATCTTCCAGTATTGTTTTTTTTTTAATTATTATTATTATTAATCTTTTTTTTTTATAAAAAGATTAGTCTTTATACCAACCTTAATTTAATTACTGAGAAATAAATAACTGAAACCACACTTTTCATGCCAGGCATTTCGAGGACCCTCTCCTATTGGGGCCCTGGGTAATTAGTCCTACTTTCCACTCCCACTACGACACCCTTAGCCTGCTGTGCTTTGTGATACCTACATGTTTTTTGTTATTTGCAAAAATAATTTTATATATTTTGTTGATGCATAAAGAACCACAAACAAACAAGGAATCCAACCTCCATAGATCCCCTATATACATAGCTGCCAACTCTCATGCATTCGCCATGAGAGTCGCACAATTGGTTAATTTCCCATGGTCTCACGCCACACCTCCAATTTCTCACTCGGAAAAAAAAGGGCTGGTAGTCATTCCACTCCTGTACGGTAGGTGGTGCCACCTTACATAACCAGGCTACTACTACCTACAATGATGAATGATGCCCTCCTGCTATTAAGAAGAGGAAGAAGAAATATTTCAAGTCTTGCATTTCTCATCTCCAGGTATGTTGTCCTGTGTGTTGTGAAGTGGTTAGTCCCTAGCTTTTACTATTTACATTTGGGGTGTCGGTGGCTTAGTGGATAGAGCAGGTGCCCCGTATATGAAGGCTGTTGCCGCAGTGGGCCGGGTTTGACTCCAACAAATGGTGTTTTGCTGCACATCATTCCCTCTCTCTCCCCCCTTTCACACCTAGTTGTCCTATCAATTAAAGGCAAAACGCCCAGAAAAATAATCTTAAAAAAAAAAAAAAAAAAACTTTACATTTAGTTTCTTATATGTGTTGTGAGAGCATGTAAAGGCATTTGGAGAGCTCTCCAATTATTATTCCCAAAATAATATTTTAGTTAGATCTTAATCAAAATAGTTTCAACCATGAATTTTGCTTAGAATACAAAATGGGTCTTGTGTCTATAAAGTAATATGCTATATGCCACATAGGCAAGTCCTAGTTTCTAGTTTTAACTAGTTCAGTCACTCTGAGCTGCATGCAGGTTCACTTGTGAAGGCCCTGCAAGTCAGGGTGGCTTTGAATGAAAGTAGGTATTGCCCATCTCCAGAATGCTACCCCTAAACCCACCAGAATGCAGGAAATCACATCTAACACATCCAAAATTTTCTGGGGGAGGACCCCTAGATCCCCACTACACGACCATTGTCTCTCTCTGTATGGTATTTGTATGTAAGGTATTAGGCCCTATCCATCTTCAGCAGGTGCCCCAAAAATCCGTTAGGATGTGGGGGATCAGGATCGCATCTACCAAACCAGCTGACAAACAAAAATTTTATGTGTAGGCCTCAAAAACAAAATTGTGGTTGGCCCAGCTGAATCTCACTCCAAGGTTTTTTGAAAAGTTGGCAGTCCTGTATAAAAACCAATTAAAAATTTCCACTTTAGATAGCTAGCAGTCTAGAATAAAGGTTGTCTTTGCTGTTCCCAAGATTGCTAACTTATTTCGTGATACATGTTAGTCCTCAGTTGTATGTTGACCTATCGTGTTCTGTACATGCACCTAACTGATGTGTTTCTGGCTACTTGGGGGCAGAGTCTAATATTCACTCCTTAGCTCTGTATTGCTCTGCACCAGTTCCTAAGGGGAATATCTGTCATTTTAGCTGCTGAATGCTCCACTATGATCACCAGCTTGTCTTTAAATGTATCCACCTGCCATTTGGTGCTGTTTGGGTAATGTACAGTCTGCTGTTGTTAAAAACCAGGTTGATAACCCTTAGGTTCCACTGGGCACATCTGCTCGGCGTTCAGGCTGCGATCTGGTTTTGTTCTGTCTTCTGCACTCAATCATACCACACCGAGAATCTCAGAGATGAACATTTTGCCTGCCTGATTGTGTTTACTTGCAAAGTTAGTAATTTTTCCGTGGTATATGCGCTTCTACTGTAAGTAAATAGACTACAAATTTAAATAGTTTGTTTTGTTGTCTGTTTTATTTGTGTTTATAGTTGTTATTAATACCATTACAAGTACAGTTATGAACAACATGTATGAAAGATTTGTGGCTGTGTTTTAGGTGTTAAAATACATTCCACCTCATACTTTTTTGTATCTATATTAACACATTTACAGGGTGTTTATTTGGGAAATTGACTGGATGCTGCCGTTCTACTTCCTGCCAAGCTCTATTTGCTCTCTGCAATGCGTTGTGACTCTAGAGGGCTGCTTCCGGGATGCTTCTGGGATGTGCTGAGGTGCCTCCGGTAGAATCAGTATTGTCTAGGGGGGCCACGATCAGTTCAGTGTCACAGCCAGATTGCAGCACAGCTGCTGCACCCAGTGGTATCCACGGATGAGATAGTGAACCAAGAGTGAAGTGTAAAGTTTTGGCCTCGTAAGCCAAAACATTTAAGTGAAAGATGCTAAAATACTCTGTGGAGCTAAAGGTAACTGCAGAGCTAGGTGATAACTCTGTGTGGGTCAGTTGTTTCAAGTGACTCCTTTCACATTACACACTGACCCATGTTGTTTGATCTATTGTTACCATTAAAACAAATTACAGCAACTTTAAATTGTGCTTTACCTAATGATTATCATCAGTATAATGATATATTGACATATATTATGCTTTAAGATCCAGTTAAAGACATAAATAATAGTAATAGTATTAGCTGTCATGGTAATATTTTGTAACCTGATGGCCATGACACTGTAACAGGCCAGCTCTGAAGGAAACAGATCTGAGAAGCTGTCTTATTTTGAAGTTCTGATTGAAGCATCAAGGCAGTGTTGCTCATTACCGTCATTCAGTTATTCATCCATGATTCCTTTTCTGTAGACCACTAGGATGTTACTGATCATTCACTTCACAGATTAACAAGCAGACACCAGCTCAACCGTTAATGACTGATTTCTTTGATTATTCATTTGCTTGAACTATTAATTTAGCATTCAATTAACAAGAAAGGGCAACTAATGAGAAAACACATCCTTTATTTATAATGACAGCAGAGCAAAAGACAAAAGGGCCTCTTGAGACTGTGAGTGGGAGGGAGGTTAAAATTAAACAAGGAAGAGAGTTATTTAGACTGAATTTAAAGGTCACCACTGAAGGACTATTAGACATATGAGCAGGCATCAGCAAAGAAACATGTGAATGAATGCATATTTCCATCTACCATGGTTATGATAATATAAGGAGTCGGTTCATCAAGATAAAAAGTTGCCATTTAACCATGAAAGAGCAAGAGGGCAAAACAGCCGCCAGTAAAATCTCAAACAAATGAAAGCAGTGTAGAACATATGGTAGAAATATGACATTTATTTTACTTTCATGCATTAATCTGAGGAAAGTCTTCTCATTGCTCCACTCGTTTTGACCCCACAACCTGTTCTCACTCCAAATCGTCAAATACTGACACTTGCTCAGTTGCCCCTGGTGTCTAATACTGATTCACCCGGGCACCCTTTGGTGTCTCTATGAGACGCAACAATTATTAGATGCTCTGAGCAGTGGTCATAGTATAAAGACTGAGAAAGTAAGTGTAAGCTGGGAGGGAGGAGAGATGAACAAACAAGCACAGGACTTTCACACAGGAGGCTGCTGTTTGTGTCTCATGAGAAAACAAAAGTCGACTTTTCTTTTAATTACATAACATTGTATGTCATGTGATCTATGTCAGGTATGTCACATGACATATGTTATGTCATGTTAGTAACAAAAGTATTTGTTGCAACCTAAACCATGACTTATCCAAGTATGTTTGTTGCATAAACCCTAAAAACAAAGTAAACCTACGTTGGTTTAATAAACTGTATGCATGTAACAAACAGAAACTGCACATTTTCAGTTAAAACCAAAGTTTATTTTGAAAGGACACTATGCATGTGATATGTGATACGCATTGTCACTGAGTTTCAAAGACTGGTGCTAGAGGGATACTTAGATCATCATCATTTGATGCGTATAGGGGACACTGAGCAAGTGTACAGTTGTTGTGTAAAGCATATTTGACTAGTTTGGAGTGAGAATATCTTGCTCTCCAGTAGTGTGGAAGCATCAGTGGATGTCCAAGTCAGTCTGTATTAATTACACTTTGTCACAATTTGCTTTTAGTGGTACTCCAACTTTTCAAGCTCAGACAAGTGTTAATGACATTTTTCAATACTTTTTGGGGGGGTTGCATGCACAAATTGAAAATGGTTATAAACACAGATGGATGAAAACATACTTAATGTTGTGACTCTCTAAGAATTAGCAATACCTTGGGTGCAGTATCATTATAATTGACATCCGCTCGCATTAAGGATTGACTATTTCAACCAAAAGGTTATATGGTTAGAATTGGTAAACAAGGCTCCACTCTTTCAGGGAGCACTTGAAAAATCTGAGCAGCTGCAGAACTAGCCAATCTTCATTACCACTTGAATCAACAATACCAATTATACGGCTTATAAGGAGGAGGTTAGGGGTGGGACTGCAGCTGCTCATAAAGTGAAACTGCCTGTGTGAAAAAATGATGACCAAGATTGCAGAAAAACTCAAGTTGTAATACACTGGCATTGTCCTTTCAGACTGTATTCAGCCTAAGAATCTTTTCTACCAGTCTGGACAAGTTTCTCTCAACAATGCAAGCACAATCGGAATATGCATGTTCTATAATTATTTACACAAGAAGATAACTGCGTGTTCTGTCAAGCATCCAAGAACCTGTCATTTTGGTCCCCACGTAGTGAAAGCTGTATTCTGTTATCTGTAATTTGAGTTTTATTTACAGTATATTGTAATCACATGCACACACACACCCAGTACAGCAATGCATGCATCCACTATCAAACTCATAATTGTGAGTGTATATGTTTGCAAAACAAAAACAAACTGTAAAATTACATTATTACACAAAAGAGGAAAACATGCTTAACAATGCAGAGTATTAATGTCATGACCCAACTTACTGCACAGCTTTTGTTGGGTATTTAATCAGGCTGACAAGAAAATTCACCCTGATGTTACCTCATTCTCAATAACTGCTTCCTACCTAATCAAATCACTTCACAGTCAGAAATAATATTTTTGATGGATTCTTGTAATTAAAATCATGCAAAGAGGGTTCATATTCACCTGTTAGGGCTTATTTTTTAATTATACCATGACAGCTGATCATTAACCCATCATAATGCAGTCTTCTTGCTCTAACAAGGTTTTATTATTTGTGGCATCCTCTGTTTGGAATAATGCACTCACATTATGAAGTGGTAATCCGCCATCTGGCATTTGAATGCTTTCTTATGTTTTCCACCCCTCCTTATTTACTTATTTCATTATTTTTTTCTTTCTTTTTTTTAATTTGAAAATATGTTAAATTACATTTTGTGGTAACTGATGAAGTCATAACTTTAGTAGGAACCACTTTTTTTTATTATTATTATTTTCTGAATAAGTGCAGCTGTACAAGTTACATACTGTTTGACTTATTGAAACATTTAATACACACAACAAAACTGAAGTCACTTAAACACATTCTTTTTGTTAGCCATGCTAGCAGTGTGGCTCTACGGTTAGCAATGTAGACCTCTTCACCACTTTGTTTCTGAACTGAAAACTGAACTGAAAACGCTAACTAGGAAATGTCAAGATGCTAACACATCACAGTGAGATGGTGAACGTAAAAAAAATAAAAAATATGTCATGGATCATGGTTTAGCCTAAAATAAGTATATTAGTTAATAAAGTAACGTACAATGACATATCTCATGTGACATACATTATAAACATACTATGACATAATACATCAGGTTGTTCAAATAACTCAATATGAAGTCAATGTTGGTTCCACATGGGACACAAACGCTGGTCTCCTGGATGAAAGCCCTGTGCTCCTGTAATAATTACTACAACCACTAGGGGTAACTAGCAAACAATAAAAATAAATATGAGTTATAAGCAATTTCTGCTTGTAAAAATAACCTATGTGGTCGTACTTTGTCAAAAGAAAGTTTCTGCGTAACATTAGTATGTAAGCATTCTTACAATAGCATGTAGATAACGCACCGCTATCTAGACTCACTTTTGGTACCAGGTACCAGTCTGCAATATTTGCGGGGGCTTGCAATTTTTCAAAAGTCCTGCAATTTTTCCGCATTTTTCAGCATTTTCCAGGTGACCAGAAGTCCTCATGCATGTGATGTCATTTGAAACGTCATCAGACGCATCATCAAATCGCACTAATGGCATTGCAGTATGGAGAAACACTCTGTATTGCCATTAGAATTTGCACTTTGTTTAAATGCATACAATATGTGTTGAATTCATAAAAATTTTATGTTTACAGAAGATGTAGCTTACATGTTGTTTTACAGTCACATTGTCTGGTTTGAGAGCTACAATATTCACTCAGTCTTTTTTTGCAACATTATTGGTGTCCATGTTTTGAAACTAATTAAATAAAACTAAAGAAGAGAACTGAAACATTTGCATGATTATTATAGCGAGTCATTACATGACTTATTTTTTGGAGGCAGTAGTGTAAAACAGTCACTTTTTTTTCTCCTGATTTGCAATTTTTGTCATTAGCCACAATTTCCTGCAAAAAAAAAAAGTGTATCACATAAAAATACCACAATTTTTATCGCAATTTTTTGACAAAATTGGCCACAAATTCAAGTTTTTTTTGCCCCAAGATCCTGGAGGGACTGACTTTTGCCAATGGGAGGTCAAAAAACAAAAGTTCAAAGTAGAGTCAGGTGGGGTTGTGCCTTACCATGCAGTGGAAATGAGGCTATAGTAGAGCCACTAGTTTTGGCTGTACACTCAGACTTGGTAACATGTCAGCTTTGTATAAGTGTTTTTTAACTATTTGTTTAAGTTTGCTTTTATGGAGGCCTTGACTCCCTGGGTATTTAATGGATGTCTGAGCTGACTGTGCATCAAAAGGATGTACGCAATTCAGTATAATATGCCACAGAAATACAAGAACAAACATGAAAGAGACAATTTTATCATGCATTGACGAACCAATTTCACAAAAAGTCAGTGTATTTAATAAATCCATTAGTGTGACACTAAAGAATATATAAAAACATATATAAAAGCCTGGTCATCATCAAAGCTAATGGTAAAAAGTACTCCGTGTGTATTGATTTGGTGTGTGTTGTTCATTCAGAGCATTCATCAGGTATTGATGGAGATGTCTGATGCATAGCTGATGCTTTGGTGAACACTTCCAGTCACGAGTCACTCCCTTCTATATGAGATTCACACACGCAAACACACATACACACACACACAGCTTGCTGTTTTCCCAACAGAATTAAACTAGTTATTCTTTGTTTGGTGGGTCGATATGAGCAGGCAGGAGAGCAGAATGATCGCTAATGATCTCACTGGAGCGTGTTATTATAGAATTGGTACACTAAAGAGCATCATTTCTTTGTAATCTTAATTAAACAAAGAGTCGTGATCTAAAGCAGTGGTAAACATTGCTACAACCATTGTTTGTTCAATGCTGCGGATACTGTGTTGAAACTTCAAACCCACGGAGAGTCTCACTTTTGAGCAGCAGGCAGAACTTCAGGGTTTTTCATCTGGTGGATATCCCGTTTGGGAGTGGAACTCTTCAAGCTCGCACTTTTATTAAACCTGCAGGGGAACAGCTCTGCATTTCAGGAGTCCGATTGACCAGCAGAGCAGCTGTTCTTCGCCCACTGGGTCGATATGTGCATTCAAGAGAGCAGAATGGTCACATCAGCACAGCTTGCTCCGTTTTGTATTGGGGGATTGCTTCACAACAAAGCACAAAGATTTAAAAGTTAACTGTTATTTAGCTGGCAAACTGAGTATGAGTCTGAAATCTGATTGAAACAGAGTTATTTGTGACGTGTAACTGTTTATCCATTATCACTCTTTTTACTGCCTCTGATAATTACTGAAAACAAAATTTCAAGCAATTTTAAGCAGCTTTCCTTTGTGTTTGTTAACTGCTTGTTATGCTGGTTTTAAGATCCCCAAAGAAACTGTTGTTGTCTAGTAGAAAGAGAAGAGCATTAGCAGCAATTGCTTTTGGTATCCAAGAGCTTTTGGGAGATCACTGCTTTACTGTAGATCGGGCACTAGTTAAATACTGCTCTCATGTGATAAAACATAATGTATAAAACCACTCTATTTATATAGTGGTTATATAGAGCAAAGATATATGTTTGCTTGAGACTGAAACATCATCCTGGAGCTTTCAGTTGCATCAGGAGATGCAGTGTGAAAAAAAAACCTCAACAACCACAGCAGTGTGACTCTATGGGTGGTAATGTGGGTCTAATTATTGGTTGGTCCATCACTTTAGTTAACTGAAATGTGTCTTAACAACACATTTTCACTCCAGCCTCATCACATATCAACATTTGGTCATGGACTTTCCACGTCCAGATACAATGTTCAAGGTACGGTAGGTGCGTTGGTTGTTGACATTCTGGGACACTGTCAAGTTCTGCTTGTTACATGCATTTGCTTTTTTAAACATATACATGGTTGGGTTTAGGAAAAAAGAACACGGTTCAGCTTTACAACCCTCTCACCTGCCCTACCGGAACTGCTGCTGCCCTAACTTTAGGCATTGTTCTGCCGCATTTCCCCCGGACGTGGCCAGTCACTGTTATTCTTAATGTGTCAAGCTAACATGAATGGATGGCTTTTTTTTTGTCTGTGTCTGATGCTGAAAGTCACTGACCAAGCACCATTTTTTGACGACTTCAGAGTGAGACCTGGTTCATCTCAACAATCCAATGAACCGGAATAAATGTTGGCATTGTACATTTCTGCAAAGCACAGATATGTTATTTTATGTGATAACATTGCTGTGGTTAGGTTTACATACAAAAAAAACACTTGGCTAGGGATAGGAAAACATGTTTTGGCTCAAAATACCCAGTTTGAGCACTACAAACACAGCTGGATATGTTCTGAATTATGGTCAAAAACACCTGCTTTTGTTGGCCTCCCATAGTGATCTGTTGCTGCCTGCTGCTTGGCGGCCATCTCACTTAACAGCTGTCTTAGCTTTCATGTCATACACTTTACCATCCTCCTCCTGACGAGAAACTCAGCTTTTATACATGTAACCTGAACTAAGTTATACATATGGAATGCTGAAATGTTAGCACAGCAGTGGTTTGCAGAAATATTCAGTGCCAACATTTTATCCTATTGATGTTCCCAAAAGAGTTATTTGCTGACTCATGACAGAATAAATGTTTGCATCAAGGATGTGTATTTACTTTTTGTGTGGTTGGATGAGCATAACTAAACTTCACTGTACTGACAAACTTAGCAGGTGTAATATGAGCTGGGCGGCAAGCCAACTTAGTCCCTCAGTAAATAACTTCCTTCCACTTATACAGATAAGTAGGTTCCCAACCTGAGAGTCAAAATCAATTTATATGGGGCCACAAGTTAAATTTGATTTACAAGACTGTGGGGAAAAAAGAATCTGCTACACAAACTATTTTTCTGACAATTTTCTGCTTTTATTTTGAAATACTGTATACTTTTATCTCTTATGCCTCTAAAAACAATGCAGGTGAAATATTCTTAGAAGGGAACATAAGTGTGTGGGTGTACTGCTTGCAGCTCATAGACATATATGAGTGTTTGGTTTTCTCTGTGTTAGCTAATGTGCTAGACGTTTCAGAAAATTTTCATAAAGTGTTTGCTTGTCGAGACACGAAACTCCCACATCATTCTTCATTGATTTTTCTCAGTATTTACACTTTGCTGGTCTGATTACACCCTGCTTTCTGATGTTTGCTTTTACTAGTACCCCCCTGCAGATGTGGAGCCTCCCAAGGCAAAACAGATACAAGTCATGCACTGTTTGAAAATGCACTAAAAGCTCACCACTGGGTACTTGCTTAAAAATTCCTGTTTCCATGTTGATTCATGTTGGAACATTTCCCCCCGCACATTTTGTTTCAATGTTCATCCCTGGGAATTATCTAAATACATTTTTCCATGTATTAATTTTCTTATTTTGGATGGTTTATCCCCAAGTTTCCAAATGTGTTTATGCATCTGGCTCTTCTGTTCCGATCTTACCAGCCTGGTAAATTGAAGTAAAACTTTAAAAGCCAACATTCTGAGGCAGAGAAAATAGAGTGTTTTGCCAGATGCAACCACCTGTACCTCCGTATCTCCACCAGGCAGCAAACACACTTTGGATGTGGTTGCTTGTCTTCAGGCACATGCATGTGTTTAATCTGTGCCTCAAAAACCTTCAAAACAACATTTGACATCAGTGCAAATATTCAGTTCACCATTGTTGCCCTGGCGCAGTCCCAGCTCCACAACAGGAAGTGAAGCGTACAATGAACAGCAGCAAATAAAGAGGGTGTTTCAGGGACACAAACAGCAAACACAATCTCCATGTGAAGCCTGAGGAAATGCCAAATGCCAAACTGTGCCATGTCTCAGTACCCTCAAGAACACACTGTAGCCCTTAAACGCTTGTTGACTCTTACATAAACACCAGGCTTTGACTTTCATATGAGCATTTTACATAAAAGTTGTTGAATTGAAAATGAGGCATGGGACCAGGCTGCGCTGCATGTCCTGGCACTGAGCACTCAGGCAAACCCGCACGCACTATTTTGGGTACAAAATAGAAGCGCAAATACAGTGAGATTACAACTGGGAAGCTCAACAACATTAAAAAAAATCCAGGTTGAGACAAACACACATGCACGGCACACCACTCAAGCAGAATATCTTTTGGAGGCACAAGTCACCAGACCCATATCGCAAGTCATGTGAACTCACATGGAACACAAATACATAACACAGGAAAAGTTATTTCCTGCTAAACTTTTTATTTTTATGTATTGTTTTGTTGTCAAGTTACTTACTTGTTCATGAGGCAGTAATGTTCCACTATCTCTGTAGGCTTCCTTCATTCATACATGTGTAATGAAATGGTTTCTTATTTATGCTGTGGTCCTCGAATCAGTCACAAAGCCAAGGAAAGGACATTGTGAGAACAGCTTTGTTATTTGTGTGTGTGTGTGTGTGTGTGTGCGTGCGTGTTGTGTTGTGTTCCTAACAAGATCTCAAAAAGCAGCACTTTTCAGGACGGGGGTGTCTGGATGTGTGTGTTTCCAGATTTGTGTTTATTCACATAGGAACACGGGGCTTTACAGGCTTGAATGAAGAAGCTGTATTTGTATTTTTTTTAATCTTCTGCTTGAGGGACCTGAACATGCATGCATGCACAAACAGACGAAGTAAACTGAGCCAGAGAAAAGAAATAAAGGGGCTGTTTTTAAAGAGAGAAACACAGATAAACAATTGTTTATTGTTGGGTATCAATTTAAGTGTCCCTTTCACAACTTTAGAAGAAAGGCGTATTTTAATAAAACACAAAAACCATGTTTGATGTTGTGAATGCCAATTCTTTGTCCCATGCATATAAATTGTATTCAGTTCAGCCAACCAAAACACAACATAACTAAAGCATCAGAATGCCTTGATGGTAACTTTGGTGTGAGCCTGAGCCCATGATATTAAAGCTACATGCACATTCTGAACAGAGAGGGAAGTTAAGTACATTTAGCCTATACTTTTCTTGAACTGTGCTTTACTTGTTAATTGCTGTTAAATGCAATTTCTTCTTCACTATGTTTGCACCCATGTCTCAGAAATACTTTCTACTATATACAAACCCATTCTCATCCACAGGTCATCAAATACAGACACTTTGTCACACCCCGTAGCATTTGATATCGACCGAAGAATCAGAATCAGAATCAGAATCAGCTTTATTGGCCAAGTACGTGTGTACATACAAGGAATTTAGCTCCAGTAGGCTTTGCCCTCAATGTACAAGTATTTACACAAGTACTAAAAATTAAACAACAAGTGTAAAACGCAAAATATACAAATATACAAGAAATTGTACAAATATACATCAAATATAAATATAAAAATATGAAAAATATGAAAATATACAATATACAGGATGCGAGTGTTGTTTGTTCTGCCACTCTGTGACTGTTAGGAGTTCATCAGAGCGACAGCCTGGGGGAAGAAACTATCTTTGTGACGGGTAGTTTTGGTGAACAGTGCTCTGTAGTGCCTACCGGGTGGGAGGAGTTTAAACAGTTTGTGTCAGGGGTGTGAGGGGTCTGCAGAGATGTTCCCTGCCCTTTTCCTGACCCTTGACCGGTACAGGTCCTGCATGGAGGGAAGATCAGTCCCAATAATCCTCTCTGCACATCTGATTGTCCGTTCCAGTCTGTTCCTGTCCAGTTTAGTGGTGGATCCAAACCAGACGGTGATGGACGTGCAGAGAACAGATTGGATTATGGCGGTATAGAATGTGATCAGCAGTTCCTGAGGCAGGTTGAGCTTCCTGAGCTGACGCAGGAAGTACAGCCTCTGCTGAGCCTTTTTCCGTACAGTGTCTATGTGGGAGATCCACTTCAGGTCCCGGGAGATTGTGGTACCCAGAAACTTGAAAGTGTTCACAGTTGACACTGTGCTGTTGAGGATGGTGAGGTGGGGCAGTGTCGGGGGGCTTCTCCTGAAATCCACAGTCATCTCCACAGTCTTGAGCGGGTTCAGCTCCAGGTGGTTCTGACCGCACCAGAGGACCAGCTGCTCCACCTCCTGTCTGTATGCAGACTCATCACAGTCCTGTATTTGACCGATGACCATAGTGTCGTCCGCAAACTTCAGGAGTTTCACAGAAGGGTCCCCTGAGGTGCAGTCGTTGGTATACAGGGAGAAGAGCAGTGGGGAGAGGACACAACCCTGGGGGGCACCAGTGCTGATGGACCGAGAGCTGGATGTGATGCTCCCCAGCCTCACACGCTGCCTCCTGTCAGTCAAGAGGCTGGTAATCCACTGACAGGTGGAGGCAGGCACCGTGAGCTTGATGAGCTTCTGGTTGAGAATTCTGGGGATGATTGTGTTGAACGCCGAGTTGAGGTCCACAAACAGGATCCTAGCGCAAGTCCCTGGGGATTCGAGGTGGTGCAGGATGTAGTGCAGTCCCATGTTGACTGCATCATCCACCGACCTGTTTGCCCGGTAGGCAAACTGCAGGGGGTCCAGCGGGGGGCCTGTGATGTCCTTCAGGTGGTGCAACACCAGTCTTTTAAAGGATTTCATGACCACAGATGTCAGGGCGACAGGCCTGTAGTCATTCAATCCTGTGATGGAGGGCTTCTTGGGGACCGGGATGATGGTGGAGCGTTTGAAGCAGGAGGGTACTTCACACAGCTCCAGCGATCCTTACTACAGGCTTAGAAGTTTTTAATTTCTGCCTGTAGGTCGGGATGAGATGGAGCAGACAGCGATCAGAGAGCCCTAAAGCTGCACGGGGGACAGAGCGATAAGCGTCCTTTAAAACTGTGTAGCAATGGTCCAGTGTGTTGGAGTCCCTGGTGGGACATTATATATGCTGTCTATATCTGGGAAGTTTGTGAGAGAGGTTTGCTCTGTTAAAATCCCCTAATATGATGAGCAGGGAGTCTGGATGTTTTTTTCCACGTCTGTCACCTGGTCAGCCAGGTGTTGTAACGCCTCCGTTACACATGCCTGAGGTGGGATGTAGACACCGACCAGAACAAATGAGGAAAACTCCCGTGGTGAATAAAACGGTTTACAGTTTATGACAAGAGTCTCTAAATTAGGACTACATGACTTCTTCACCACTGTGACATGTGTACACCAACCTTCTTTAATATAGAAGCACGTTCCGCCACCCTTAGTTTTCCCCGAGAGCTCCGTGGTGCGGTCCGCTCGGAAAAGTTGGAATCCCGGCAGCCGTAATGCGCTGTCCGGGATGTGTTCACTGAGCCAGGTTTCAGTGCAACACAGGGCGGCAGATCTGCTTAGGTCAGAGTTTTTGTGAGTAAGGAGCAGCAGCTCATCCATCTTATTTGCCAGAGAGCGGACATTAGGCAGGTGTATAGACGGGAGCGAAGCGCGTAATCCCCGCTGCCATAGACTGACCAGCGCTCCCGCGCACTTGTCCCGTCTCCGGCAAATCCCAAGGAGAGCCGCTGCGCCTCCGACCAAAATATCTGCAAAACTTGCTGGGTTATTGAAAACCGGCAAAAAGTTTGCAGCGGATGACTGTCCAATGTGTAAGAGTTCCTCTTGGGTGAAGGTGATCAGAGAGAGAGAGCAGAAAGCTAAAATAACAGACAAAACCAGGAAAAGTACTAGAGAGCGAAGTCCTGAGGTGGCCATCCGTGGCGCCATCTTGGATGAACACCCTTTTGCGTCTTTTTGAGATGCAGCAGGCTTTCAGATAACTACAATGTACACCGATACGCAGCAATACTTGATGCTGAGAGCAATTGATGTACTATAAAGAGTGAGAAAGTCTGCATAGGGTGGGAGGGGTGGTGGATGGGTCAAACATACCATGAGTTTCACCCAGGAGACTGCAATTCGTGTCCCGTGTGGAACCAAAAGTCAGTGTTCTTTAATTGTAACATTACATAATTTATGTACAATCGTTGCACAATGACGTCACCTGCGATATTTATATTTCTTGCCAAAAACTAACCGCAACCATTTCACAACATTAGCCACATATTACGATGTGTTTCAGCTGGGTGTCATGTAGACGATGCCCTTTGTGTCACTATCACATGCTGAGGGGCATGACAAAGTGTTGGTACTTGATTATGTATTATGTATTATGTTCACTGGCAGTTTTACTAGAGATAGTGGTTTGTGTCCTGTATCCCACGTTTGGATTAGATTTCGGATATTAAAACTCTTTGGTTAAGGTTAGGTAAAGAGTGTCATTTAGATAAGGTTAGGGAAAGATCATAGTTTTGGTTAAACATGAGAAAGTAAGCATGTCTCATCTAGTGCTTCAACTCAGCTTGTGGTTTTACATGAACACACAATTTTCTGCCAAGTTAAGAGCAGAGTTGGTTTTTTTTCCTTCTTTAAATGACAGATCTCTGTGTTTGTGTTGTTCCCTTGCTTTTCTCACTGGCTTTAAGTGTGTGTAGAAAAAGATAATGTCAAGGACTGCCGTGCACCAGTCAGAGTTTACCAACATCTGAATAAGAATCTGATGACAGTTGGTGGGTTGTTTGGGCACTGTCAATTATATCTGATCTAACCACACCCACACAGTCCTGATAAACAAAACAATAGCTGTGTTTATGAGTGTTAAATTATAGTAATTTAGGATGTCTTTTTTTTTCTCCTTTAATTTTAATTTCTGCTTCTACTTATATTAAAAGAAGTATTTCTCTGTTGGAAATATGGTCTCTGGGCTGTGCAGTACAAAGACACAAATATTTTTGAAATTGGTGTTACAACAGAGGAAAAGCACCGTGGCCTTTGCTTTTTCTCAAGAGGTAAAAAACCTGCTACCTACTACCTGCTACCAGAATGCACAGCAGCACACCAGACTAAGAGACACTCTCGCTAATGGGTGACATAATTCGTGTTGGGCGCTGTTGGCTCATCTAAAAACAATGTGGTTGTAAACTGGTAACAAACGTTCTTGCATTAAAGTTAAATGGTAAGCAAAAATAAGCATCTGAGAATAATTTAGGTAAGCTGCAACCTCTGAGGCTGCAGCTCAAGGAATGGCCACTTGAGGCTGTAAATCCCCACAGACCATTTTGTCATCCCCCCCATTCTTATAAGGCCCAAAGTTTCAGCGATTTTTTTTTCTTTTAAAGATTTATTTTGGCCTTTTTGCCCTTAATAGATAGGATAGTATAGTGTGAAAGGGGGAGAGAGAAAGGGGCAGCAAAGGGCCACAGCCTGGAATCAAACCCAGGTCGCTGCAGCAAGGATGGAGCCTTTGTGTATGAGCCGCTTGCTCCATCCTCCAAGCTACCACCGCCCCAGTTTCACATATTTAAGGGTGGGGCCACATGAGTGAAAGGCTGTCTGCGAGGCGTCACTACCAGTCACCGCAGTCTGTGAGAGAGATTAACCCCATGCTTCTCCACAGCTCCAATGTCTTGTCCAAAAATGGTCGCTTCTGGCTCCAAAAAAACCTGTATGGTGACAACTGAAATGCTGAACCAGAGGCTTCAAAATGGCAGTCCACAAACCAATGGCTGAGGTCACAGTAGCTACGTATATTATTTATGCAGTCTATGATTTTAGGTGAGAAATAGGCAAGGCAGTAACAGAATCTTGGTTCATATTTGATCAGAACATCCTATTTTTTTGGATTGATGTTAGTATTTTCAGTGTCCATTTTCACAATACAGATTTGAAACCAAGGGGAGCTAAACACCATCATGCCTGTTACTAAGATACTATGTATACATTTTGTGATTGGCTTGTAAAATATGATGCATTATTATAAAGTAAAATATCCCACAGTGAAGTAGGTAAAATAAGCTTTAGCTCAACCAACACTCAAACAAAGGAACCTTTGAAGTAGAATTTTAAATCTCAAAACTTCTTCCACCACTGAGATTATAGGTTATATTTCTAGAGCACACAACAGGTAAAGATATGGATCTGTATGTTTTTTTTTAATTAGACAGAAAATCAAAGTCAGTGTTCAAACTACATTGACATGTTGCAAGAGACAGTTAGTCAGCAGTGTGGTGTATATCAGCATGAAGATTAATGCTGCATGGAACACAGTGTGCTTGTAAAAAAGCTTGTGCCCCCATAAGGCTCACTTACTAACTGAAGCAAAAGAAATAGTTTATCAGCTGCGAGTTGTGGTACAGGTCTCTGAAGCAGACACACAAATACCCACAGCACGACGGGTTGCTCACTGTGTGGAAATGTCACATGAAGTCTTGCATGATAATATTTTAATGAAGATAAAGTCTAATAGTTTCGTGTGACCTTTATATTTTATCCAAAGTGCTGCAGAGACTCAGCACAGGCAGCCGCAGAGTGAATCAAGCTGTTTTTCTGCAGAACAATGACTGAAGACGCTGAGTGACAGGGTTTACTTTTCTCTCTTTCACTTCTTTTATCCTCGATATAGCTTTGTTCTGGAATTGCTGTTATGTTTTTAAAATCTATCCACCTGTAGAGCATGTTTAAAGTTCTGCTCTCTCTTTATAAAATAGTACCATTTATAGTGGCTGCACTGGTTAACCTGGTTTCCTGAGAGGCACCAAAAGTTAAAATACTTTTACAGTCTATAGTCTTTTCGCAACATGTCACTGTGTATTCAGTGGCTTTTTAGTTATCAAACAAGGATGTTTTATGGCGACACATCACCAGAGATGTAAAGTATCGAAGTAGGACTACTTCACTAACATACTAGTACTAAAAGGCTGTATCTGTCTTATTTTTTTTCCTCCTACTTCCACTTTTACTTTACTACATATTTTCGATGAGTCAAATACTTTTACTCCGACACATTTATATGAACAGCATCATTACTCGTTACAATTATGAATATTTCGATGGACCATTACAGTATCACTGCCAGAGCAATAGATGGCTCTGCCTCTGACTACAAGCAGGTTTGGTGGAGCTGGCTTATCATTGGCAGTGATCAAACTGCCTTATCACAACATTGCGTTCAGTTTGCTCCCGCTCTGCCTCTCGGTTTGGTGCGACGACAGAACCCTTCTGACAAAGAGTTCTCTTCTACAAAGAGTTAAGCTCAGTGTTTTAAGGTGCTCTGATCTCTTGCTTTGTTGTAACAACAGAAATACTCGTACGTGGGCTTTGAGAGCTCGAGTTGGTCTAACAAGTGATGTAAGCGCCTTCTTTTAAGGTGCTGAATTAGTTTAAATATCGTGATGGTTTGCTGTCAAAATTCTGTTGTTTAGCCCTTCTGTTTTGGGCCTTCTAAGCTTGTTTAGAGAGTGAATTTAAGACTCCATGTACATGTACTACGTCTTGTACATTCCCAGCCTTGTATTGCTGCTATAGCCAAAGTAAGTTTGAGTGTCCTTCAGGCTAAACGTTTCAAGATATTGCATAAACAATATGATATTCAAACTTGGACTACATAACATATTAAAACTTCATACTTGTACTTTTACTTTCAATACTTGAGTACATTTTAAAAAAGACTACTTTTAATACTTAAGTACAAAAAATATTGAATACCTTAACACTTCTACTAGAGTGCAGCGCTTAAAGAAGACTTCAACTTCTACTTGAGTCATTTTTTTGATAGATTATCTGTACTTTTACTCAAGTCTGGGTCTCTGGTACTTTATACATCTCTGCACGTCACTGTGTTTCCATGAGAGATGCTCTGATACCATTTTCCCCCTTCCTCCTGCAAGTCTGATACCTGAACTCCTGTATTGACCAATAATGAGTACCAATCCAATACCACTGTGTTTTATTGAAAAAAGAAAAATACAGTTGTGTACTATTAACCCTGTATGGGTGTGAAATTATTGCTGTTATAGTTAAGTGGCATGGCTCAGGTTAACATGCCAAGAATGAATGCCATGTAATGTTGTTGAATGAAGAGACTCAAAACACATAGGATTGGACATTTGAGGATGTACTCACGAGAAAGCCAAATAATTGGTACGTGATAACAATTTATAGTGTCTGGCAGACAAGCTGTGTCAGTGACACACCTACAAGCTTTCCAATACGCATTAAAACGTGTCTCCTGTCAAAAGGTGTTTCCTGTTATTCCAATAATCAGTTCTGGGAACAATTGCTTCTCCCCACCTACCCACATGTCAGGTCATCTGGCTGAGGTCACGACAAGTCATCTACACTATAAGAGTTTATGTCAAGTCATCTACGCTGTAATAACTGTCTTTTATCCAGTATGAAATATTGCCATATTGCTGACATGTTGCTAACAGCTAACATTACACTATTCAACAGAAATGAATTTCTCTTTGTCGCTCTAAAACAGTATTTGCCACTGGCTGTACAGCACAACCTGCTGTGAAGGCTACTGTTTAAGAGTAGCAAAGATGAATCCATTTCTAGAAAAACTGTTAGGATTGGTGAATAGGCTTGGGGACTTGCCAATACCCAATTCAACATTTTGAACAGTATCGAAGGCATTTCCAATACTGGTATCAGTATCGGATCCTCTCTGATCAAAAAGTGGTTGATTTTTTTACAGAGACATTTCTGTGTTACCTGCTGGGATAGTACTGTAAAAAATGATTAATTTTTAATAAAGACTTTGCTGTGTTTCCAGCCGGGATACTGCGGATATTTTTAGCCAAAGCAAAAACTTTTCCTAACCATAACCAAGTGGTTTTTGTGCCTAAATATAACCACACATTAACCTCAGTGCTGTTGAAATGTAAAACTTCAACATATCTGCTACATAATAATGTAATGAACATAACGTATACGTGGTCTGCAGAAACATACAATGCCAACGTTTATTCTGCAGACTGTCTTGGATTTACATGAATTCAACAGCTCCAAAGCAGAGACTTTATCTGTTAAGGGAATGAGCAAAGAGTGGAGAGCAAGAGGAAAAAAAATGGGAAGAAAGAACAGATTATTATGTTTACTAGAGCAGCTCTAGTGTCCTCCAGGGCTTTCTGACATAAAATGACAATCCTTTGTTTGTTTACAATGTTTATTTGTCCAGGATAAAGACTTGTTTTTTTCTCTTTCATTAATCTTCAGCTGCTCGTGCCATCCACCTACGCATACATGCCTCTCTCTCTGGAACGCACACGTGTGGTACATCCCAGTGTACGAAAGCAAACATTTGCAAAATGCATGCTTTCTGTCTCTTTTCTCTCCCTCTCTCTCTCTCTGTCTCACACACAAACACATGCACACACAGGCCTAATGCATGTGAGAAAGCATACACAGACTGCGGTGATGTATTCATGTGAGATGATCCCAGGACTTCTGCTTATGTGCACAGAGGAGCTTGCATAAAGGATGGCGGGGATGGATGGATTAAAGGATGGATGGATAAATGAAAGGAGACATATACAATGAATCAAGGATGTGGCTGACTGATACAAAAGTTGAATTAAATAAATGAATAGTTGAGGAGATGGATACAGAGATAGAAAAATCAGTAGATGTATGATTACTTCAATATGGTCATCAGATTTGAGGATTACATGTAATGGCATCAGCTACAAACAGTGTAGTTACAATCAGGGCCGCCCATAAGGGGGTAAGTAGGGGTAAGCTTCCAGTGGCCCAGCCGCTAGAGGGGAGCCATGGAAGCCAGCAAATATCATGTTCTTCCTAGTGATAATCCAATTTATTTTAAACTAAAATATTCACTATTCAGCATTATTCCAACAAAAGTCAACATTGTATTTATTGTTGCTTTAATAAAAGTGGAAACCCCCTTTCCTGAAAATGTAAGGGGTTACAAGTTTTTTTTTTTATATGCAACCATTGCAAGCAAACAAAACAAAACAAACAAACAAACAAACAACAACAACAACAACAACAAATGTAGGTTGTTGTACATGTATGTAGTTTCCAGTTGAATATAAATGGGGTGTTAAATATCAACACATTCTCACTCTGACCCCGTCACATATCGACATTTATTCGTGGATTTTCCACATCCAGATACAACGTGCAAGGTACCCTGGGTGCAATAGTTGTTGACATTCTGGGACATCGTGTCATCGTTGTCGGGCTGCCACTGCCTTTGTCCCACCGTGTTTCCCACTGGTGCTGCCGGCCCCCATTAAACTACATGCTGACGTTAAAGAAGAGAGGCAGGGTACACCCTGGACAGGTCGCCAGACTATCACAGGGCTGACATGTAGAGACAGACAACCATTCACACTCACATTCACACCTACGGTCGATTTAGAGTCACCAATTAACCTATCCCCAATCTGCATGTCTTTGGACTGTGGGAGGAAGAGTACCCGGAGAGAACCCACGCTGACGCGGGGAGAACATGCAAACTCCACACAGAAGGAACCCTCTTGCTGTGAGGCGACAGTGCTAACCACCACACCACCGTGCTGCCCCTAATGCATGTCCCAGGCAAAAAATTAGCAATCCAATTTCCATTATTCATGTAGAAAACACAGAAATAAAGAAGCATTTTTCATATATCTTAGTGTAGAGGTGGGTAATCCTAGTGTTCTAAGTATGAACAGGAAAGATGTAAGACTAGACTGGCTGGACTAGACCGTTTGGCTGCTTAGGTTTTAATTCATATTTTCACTTTCAACACTACAAAAGAGAGGGCTTTTAAGATGAGGTCTAACTAATGTGTTTGGCAAATGTAAAATACATTATCTCAGGTCATATAATATGGATGTAATGTAATAATGGCTGGGGTTAATGTGTAAATTTCTCGAAATCCAATGAAGAATACAACAGAGCTGCTAACGTTTATGCATCAATGACCAGCTTCTACACAGTGGGGAAACACTACACAATGTATGTCCCAGCACCAAATGTGGCTCTATTTAATGTAATCTAAAGCCTAGCCCCACAGACCAATGCAGTTAACAAATGATTTGTTCATTCTTGTGACAGGTTAAGGACGGTCACGCAGCTTTATATGGCACCCAAGGATTTACAGAACACTGACAGAACTATAGCGCTCATTGAAATTTAGACAACGCAGCTACCGGCTCTGCTGAAGCCAAGGACTGAAGGACTTTTATGAAAAAAATCAGTACAGATTCCAATGAAAAAAAAAAGTCACATTTTCAAGTAAATTGTGCCATTGTCAGCCACATCGGCAAGGGATATGAAGCTTCCAACCAGTCTGGAGATATCTGTGAGTGGATAATGATCACAAGAACAAAGGGTAAGACCATGAGCCAACTATAAATAGTGCACTCAAACTGAAATCACAAGACAATTTTCAGCAAAAGCAACTGTAATGTTGCCAGTGGTGGAGCCTGAACCAACTGGCTTGGAAGTGTATACATTTTTACCTGCCGCCATAATATCGCAACAGCTGGTATTGTTTTCAACTCGAGTCTGTGTTTGTGTGTCACTGGGGTAAAATGTTGTCCTGATGACACCAGTTGTAGCCAGACCTATCACAGAAGCTGTTTCAAGTATTTTCCCAGGTGTTTATATGTATGTCTATCTGTCTGTCTATCTGTCTGTGGACCGACACATTCTCTGTCACATATACGACTTATGGTTGTGGACTTCTCACCTCCAGATATGGGTGCATTGGTTGCTAACATTCTGGGACGTCATATCAACTTCAGCCTGTTGCTTGCATCATCTGTTTTTAAAATACACTTCCTTTTTCACAGGAAATGCACAGTTTGCATACATTGTCTTTCAAAATAAATGCACTATGTTGGTACGAATTTGTGTTTTTTTTTCCTTAAACAACAAAAGCAACCTTAAACAAAAACGCAGTTGGGTTTAGGCAACAAAAGCCTTGGTTTAGAAAAAAAGAACAGGGTTCAGCATTACAGTCTTACGGGAAGTGAAAACCGGCCTCCTGCATTAAGGCCAGTAGTGGCTGGACCCATCCACCACCTGTCACACCCACTTTAGTTGGACTTACGCTGCCTTAACTTTCGTTGTTCTCCTGCTACATTGCCTCCTGACACTGCCGGTTGTCATTTAACAATAACAGTGGCTGCATGTCATGCCGACGTAGAAGGACGGCTTTTTCTGTCAGTGTCTGATGCCGGAAGTCACAGTTTTCAACAACTGGGACCAGGTTGTGTGGATGGATAATATCACAACTGTGCAAGATGCAGTCATGAAACTTTAATGGTGTGTAGTTGAGATCACAATGAAGGTAGAGTTTAAAGATGGGTTTGGTCCAAGCAGGGGCACCAGAAGTAGAAAAGGTGTCGGTGACCCCCCATTGTACGCCCCTGGCACAGGCTAAGCAAATTTCTATTCCATCTTCAGTTTACCTTAACTGCAGTTTAAGTGGTAAAATATGTACTTACTTTACTTCTTGGCTTTTCAAAGAAGTCTCTTGAGGCTTGGAGATGGAAAGGTTGGAGGAGGTTGTACTTAAAGAATAGCTTGGGGCAGCTCATTTAATAAAAAAAAAAAAAATTAGAAATAAAATAAAAAATAACATGAACAAGTTATTTATTTTGTTGACTTGAACTTAGTTCAAAATTTAAATTCTGTACTCTGAATGTGAACGACCTCATTTTTGTCTGTGTGACGTAAACTTTGAGCAGACTCTTGCATCATGTGAACTTGCACAACACTGCACCAATGATCTCTCAGAGAGCTACAGTGTGACTCCCATGTTCTTCAGGATTTTTCCCAGTCAGTTTTTCTAGTCAATACAACATCGTACAAGCATCTAAAAACACATTCTACTTTTCCATTAAATGTAAATGGAAAGCCTTAGTGGGAGTGTAGGTTATGTTCTGCATGGCGGCTCTGTAAACACAATCCCACTCACACACATCACCTCTACCTTGCGATATTGTTATGAATTTTAATGTTTGCTCATCCTTATAGCATCTGGTAAACAACAACAACAACACTGAGAATCACTTATCTTTGTGCTTCTGCTGCCAGCATTGTTTTAACATTGGAGGTGCACTGTAGAAATCCCCAGAGCACCCGAAGCCACAGCCAAACAGCCTCAGCACTATTTTAGGCATTGTTGCTCAACCACGTAACATAGTGTCCTCAACATGTTTTCCTCCACTGTCTTCTCCTTCTCTTCCTTGTCCTCCTCCTCCCTCCGCATCCCTATTATCATCTACTTCTATGTCAAACTATATAAGATAGATATCCCCTGCTCTTCCAGCTCTTTGACTCTGGATTTCATCAATTTCCACAGCCTTCTGAGGGGACAGCAGGTCCCAGAGGAGCACCATGATATTTCCTTTTCATTTCCCCTGGTCTTGCAGTGGAAGCCACCAGGCTTTCCTCTCATATAAAACTATTGTCAGTAGCAGACAGGGAGCATCAGTAGGACAAATTGTATCTACGGAGGAGTTCCAAGCTTTGGAATTCATCAGCATTGCATACAATCCAAGTAAAAGATCAAGAAAAGAGGACACAGTGGAACCATTGATGCATCGATTGATGATGACATTAATGCTGTCAGAGAGAGAAAAAATGAGACTCCAAAATTTTGCTTTACTAAGCCTACAGTCAGTCAGTCAGTCCTCCATAATCTCTTGGCTTTCTTCTGTCTGTTTTGTCCTTCTGTGTCATTAAATGTATGTCCATTTCTCAGCCTTTATGACTTTGCAGGTAGAAAGTGACAAATTCTCCAGGAATCTTACATTTACTGTTAACAGTTTTGGTAATGGTTGACAACATAATGAAAGTCTTAAAATGTCTCTCTTTAAGGAATGCAAAGAACAGGGTGATGGCCATCAAATTTTTTTCAAACAGAAAACCTCATCATTTTGTTGGCTTATTATTGTGAATACAGATTTGGATAGTGGTGTTGGCTTTATATGTTATAGCACATCAACCCATAACATATACAACAAACACACACACACACACACACACACACACACACACACACACACATATATAACAGTCTCCAAAAGAAAATGATGGCATTGTATGTTAATGCAAATGACAAATACATTATATTTTGCTCATTTCACATGTATCCTATGATGGCATACAAATGTTTGGGCACCCCTGGTCACCCCTCCTGGTCACCCCTGGTTTGTTTACTGTGAATAGTTAAGTGAGTAAAACGTCAACTGATCTCCAAAAGGCATTAAGTGAAAGATGAAACACACCTTTTAACATTTTAAGCAGGATTACTGTATTGATTTTTGTTTTGTACAATTTTAGAGTGAAGAAAGGAAAGGAACACCCTGCAAAAGTTTGGGCACCCCAAGACATTTGAGCTCTCAGGCAACTTTAAACAGGGTCTCAGACCTTAGTTAGCTTATTAGGGCTATGGCTTGTTCACAATCATTATTAGAAAAGGCCAGGGGATGCAAATTTCTGAAACCTTGTCACACCAGTCAGCAGCCACAGGCTCCTCTAAACAGCTGCCTAGCACTCTGAAAACTAAAATGACTGATGCCCACCAAGCAGGAGAAGAATAAGAAGATAGCAAAGTGTTTTCAGGTCGCTGTTTCCTCAGTTTGTAATGTAGTTAAGAAATGGCAGTTGCAGTCGGGAAGACCAAGAAAACTTTGCAAGAGAGCAGCTTATAGGATTGTTTGAAAGGCAAATGAAAACTCCTGTTTGACTGCAAAAGACCTGCAGGAAGATTTATCAGACTCTGGAGTGGCGCTGCACTGTTTTACTGTGCAGTGAAACCTGTACAAATACGAACTACATGGAAGAGTCATTGGAAGGAAACCTTTCCTATGTCCTCACCACAATATTCAGTGTCAGAAGTTTGCAAAGGAACATCGAAACAAGCCTGAGGGTTTTTGGATTCAAGTCCTGTGGCATGGTGAAGTTAAAATAGAACTTTATAGACACAACGAACAGGTATGTCTGGAGAAAACACTGGAAATACGTCTGTAACTTTCTCTTTCCAAATATGGAAGACATTTCTTTGTGTACCTATTCTTCCTTTTGAGTGATGTTATGTTGTTGCATGTTTTATATTATATGTTAAAATGAAATTAAAAGATCAATGTTAACATGAGTAGATTCAGGAAATGAAGGGAAATGAATCGATTCACTGCACACTTGTGAAAAAAATACACTTTTAAACCTTTGAGCTTGTGGGAAAGTATCAAGTATTTTCATATCAAAAAGCTCAAGTACAAATAAAGTCACAGTCACTAGTTTAAGTCCAAGTGGAGGTGCAAGTCTTTCGATTTTGTCATGTTGATTCTAATGTCATGAAATTTGTGGAAATTTGACACATGGGCAAGATGCCTGTCAAGCTGCAGACCACTGCTAAAGACCAACAAACAAAACCTCCAAACGTTGGTGATGGGTAGCAACATGTTGCTGTTTTTCCAGTGGCTTTTTGGGAATGAAAGCAGTTGGTTTTTACAGAGCCATCACTGCTGTTTCTACCGGGATTATGTTGCCCAAACTGGGTATTTTAAGCCAAAACATATTTTTTCTCAATCATAACAAGTGGTTTTTGTGCCTAAATTTTTTTCTGGCGACTGGGTTGAAAAGGAATGAAATCAGTCCTATTATAACAACAAAAAAAGTTGTCTGGGGAAAACTGGAGATGTTATAATGTGGTGTTAATTCATTAAAAATACATTTTTACATTATTAAAAGTGCTGTATGTAACTGTGGAGAAAGACAGTCAATTCTTGAGTCTCATTCCCAGGTCATCAGATACTGACACCTTTGGGTTGGTGGTTCTGTCGTCGGTATTTGAAGATCTGGGAAACAAGACTCAACAATCAACTGTCTTTCTCCAAAGTTACATACTGCACCTTTAAATAGCAACATTTGATTTTTCAACCCCCCCCATGTGGTGTCTACATAAGTATATGGCCTTGCCTCTGGTGGAGAAGCACTTGTTCCTGCCATGATACATGGTTGAGCTGACACTGCTGCCAGTATGAATAATGTTATTATTAACTTTAGGACCCCCAAACAGCTTTTTCATGACAGTCTCATTTGCAGAACTGGAAACCAAATTACATTTTGTTAAATCGAGTGACTTTCCTTGGAAAGACTGCTACACGTGTTTTATACAAAAACAGTAATTGTACCAATTTGTCACAAAAGTAGAAAAACAGTTACGTAATAAATGATCCGACGGGTGTTGCAGTCATCTTGGGTCAACAGTTGCTTATTCTTTTTTTTTTTTTTTTTTAATAAGCCTTATCTTCCAATTTAAAAGATATTAAAGGGCAGTCCTTTAAGGTTAATTAAAATTTGCAACTTCCCAATTTTTACATTGTCTACATGTCCAGTTTACACTTGCTCTGCCTGTGGCATTGTTATCTGACCAAAAGTGACACCAGTAACTGTGTCTGATGTACAAAGGGTAGTCATTTTGTTATTAAAATGTAATTAAACACAATGCGAGTGATAAAATCCATATTTTCTTACAGTGTGTGTGTGGGGAAGGTGTAGGTGTGCAGGGGGTGAGGGTGTGAGTGTTGTCATGCAGGTGATAATTAACATGACATGAAGTGGACAGCTCGCAGCGTGCGCTCTCCAAGTAAGCACTGAGTTAATGGACATTGGCAGAAGGAAAACATTATTTATTTCAACACTGGAATTCATTATGTTTTCAGCTTTGGCACATTAGCTGTGGGTTAATTTTGTACAAGTGCTTTCCTATTCATCTGCTCTGTTAGCAGCGTCGCTGTCTGAGGTGTTGGAGAGATTCAGTTATAAAAGACTGCATTGTGCACACAGGGAGGCCCACCATTAGCAATATAAAAGGGGGACAACATTTTCCAAACTTGAAGCTTATCTGTGGAGTTTTCTTGTAAACACACAATTCTATTTACAGTCAGTGTTTCTCAGCAAAGCACACTGTGTGTATATGTGAGGCCTGACAAACAATTCATTGTGTTACTTCCAAGCTTTTTTGCATGTACTAAGCATTTGCAATATTGGCAGGAATATGTATATAAGCTAGAATTAACCAGGATGATACATCATTCAGTATTAGCTTACTGGTACTGACGTGGATGCTATCCAATAACTAACAAGAAATATACAGAAATGTTACAGATATGGTTGAAATATTTAGAAACACTGCATAGTTTAGTGCTTATTCAAGTTTAATAACTGTGAAATCTAGCTAAGAAACTAAATACTGTATCTTTGTGTGTGTGTGTGTGTGTGTGTGTGTGTGTGTGTGTGTGTGTGTGTGTCTTATGTATTCATGTCAAAGCATTAAATATTACATCGGCATGATATACGGCCGGTTGCCATTATAGTCTAACGGCCCCGGCAGCATCAGGGGAAAGTGCGGCAGGACAAGGACGAAAGCTAAGGCAGTGAAAGTCCAAGTGGAGCGTGTGGGAGCGGTGGTGGATGGGTCCAACAAACACCAACTTTCACCCCAGAGGGCAGTGTCCCGTAAAATTTTAAAGCCAAACCCTGTTCTTTTTTCGTAAACCTAAGACCACTCAGGACTGTTTCCTTGCTTCCACAATGTCTCTGGTTCACGTCAGCCCATTCTCATCCCTAGGACATCAGATACAATGGTTTGGTCGGTGGCCATCAGTGCCCGATTTGGACTCACAAGGCATCCTTTAGTGTCTCTATGAGTTGTACCACGCTTTCAATGAGCTCCAGTGTTAACCCATTAGTGGATACCACTGTTCATGTCCTGTGTGGAACGTTCAGTTTTTTTTTTTGTTTTTTTTTTTAACTATGTCAGTGTCATATAACATTTGTGTCCTGTGACATAGTTATTAACTGACTTAAGTTAGGTAACAAAAAGCGTTTGGAAGTAACAGAATACAGGTAACAGCGCTACATATTTAAGTAACTACATTCTGTTATAGTGACAGTTTAAATTGGTGGTATTCTGAATACAATTACTGCCTTTAAAATTAGATTATTTGATGTGATTACTTATTTTTGTTGAAATAAGGTGTTATCTGCATAACAGGTCCTAATTTCACTACAAAAGCCTAAACAAGGTGGCAGCTGGCTAGAAGGAAATCTCCAGGGAGCTAAACGTTCTGGTAAATGACCATTGTTAATAACAACCTACTTGCTGTTGTTTATATTGTATGTCATTGTATTCCAGTAAATACCACAATATAAACCTTGTGTTTCCCGTTTAAGAAAATTCAAAGATAAAAGAGTATTGCCCATCTTTTAAGTGGTTACATCTCAAGCGCACAGCTGATAGGTAGCCCATGTGGTTTGTCTCAATGACCTAACGAAGGTGCATATCGAACAGATTCAGTGTGGACAGACAGTGATGCACACTTGGTGTTAGGACATGGTGTAAAATTCGTTTGAGGCAGTGCACCTGCCACACAACTATGGCAGAGTAAATGCACAGTCAGGACAATGGTGTTTTAGGCATGGAAATGTAAGACCCAGACAAATGAGCTTAGCGAGAGGATTTTAAAGTATTCCAAAAGTAATCCAAAGTATTCTGAATACATTACTAAACACTTTAGGACATGTATCAAGTAATCTGTAGTGAAATATGTTTTAAAACTAATTCTCCCAACACAAACATCAAATATGCTCATTTTAACCCTAACCATGATCTTCTTTCTAAACTTAACCAAGTTGTTTTGTTGTATGCCATGCCATCTCTGAGTGTATGAAGTTCAGGGCCACTGACTATGTGCCATAATTAACAACCCTAACCCTAACATCTCAAATATCAGTATCAGCCAAAAAAAAAAAAAAAAAAAGCAGTGTTAGTCAGGCTTTTGTGTGTAATGCTTCATCCCACATATGCATATGCATCCTTGTACATGTAGAGGAGCATAAGATACAAACAAAAAAGCACCTGGTCATTAGTACTTTGCTACAACAACACAAGTGGTCAAAGTCCCCTGTTACTAATGACTAGTCATTTTCATATCTTTTTAATACAAAAAGCTAAATCATGTGTCCTGAAAAAGAAATGTATTTTTTTTTAAATATTATGAATTCAGAGCTGCTGTGATAGAAAGTCTTTTCATCCAGCTCTGCCAGTCCTTCACACTATATTATAAAACAGGTCAGATATTTGATAAAGTGTAAGTCCAAGGTGAACAGAAAAAGCTGACGTCAATCTGCGCTTTGGGTCAGTAGTGTATTGCATATCTCATTGATTACATCACTGTTACTGAGCAGCTCTACTGAAGCTGTTTGCTCAGGCATATTTCCGAAGTAGGTAATGAGAGAGGGCCAAGTGTTATTTAATCACTTCCAAGAAGAGACTTATCCCTCTAGTCCTTGACTGAACCGATGACCCTCTGGTTGCAAGCCGACTCAAGTGGGTTTGAGATGACATTAGACCTTAAAGCTTTATCTTTTGTCAAACATATGGCTTCAAAATAAAGCCAGATATCTGCGAAAAAAAAAAAATACACAAGATAAAGTTTGGACTTAGCATTTAAAAGGACACCCAGTGCTATCCCAGACTGAAATGATGATCTGAGACCATGTACTGACAACTGTACTGACCAAAAAGCTCTTCCTGTTCACAAAATCTGATCAACAGCTGGAAAAACACAGTTTGGATGAAAGACTACAAGTGGGAGTTGAGTGTGTACCCAGCGTGATTTTTTTTACTTATTTATTTTTTTCCCAGCATGCTCTACCTTTCATTTGTATCTATCAAGAGGCAGCGGAGAGTGGAGGATGTTGAAGGGCAGGAAGGAAGGAAACAATGCTCGCTCATTATCAACAGCACTGCTGGAAATGTCATTCATTAATAGCACTCTCTACCATGCGTTTTTGATCATGGTAAACAGGTGCTCCCACAGCCCTTGAAATTAAAATAAAAGCATTGCGAGAAGTGGAACAGAGAATATAATGGCAGCAAGGATTTACAGAAGGACAGTGATGCACTTGCTCGTTCATATAAAGGTATGAAACCAGCCACCTGCAACATTCCTTATATCTTTAGATGTATTGCTCTGTATAATTCTCTGAACTGGAAAAATAAATCCTCATCTGTCTATTTTTTCTCTATTCTTACTGTCTCACACACATTCACACTGTACACACACACACACACACACACACACACACACACACAGACACACCAGGCTTATAATAATAGACAGACAAGACCATAAGAATTCATGATGGGATTTCCGACTGAAATTACATCAGCTTCTCTCTGACTGTTTCCCAATCCATTTCCGTACACACACACACACACACACACACACACACACACACACACACACACACACACACACACACACACACACACACACCTACACACACACACACACACACCCTGGCAGACACACGTCCAGAGACAGTACAATCCTTTTAGAGTCTCACAGTGGAAATGGTGATCGGATATCAAATAACTGGGAATGGAAGCTGCATAGATACACACACGTGCTATACATACACATGGTATCCTACTTGTATTTGCGCACAGTTAGTCCAGCACCAACACATACCTCTTTCACACCAGCGACCGGGGTTATGCTGGCCTGACCTGTGTTCAACCCATCTTTTGACAGCTCAAACAAAGCCAGCCAACACAGGTTAATTCCTGGTCATGACAATTCAAATATGACCTGGGTCACAAACGGAGCGTGATGCATACTAACTACCTTACATGCTGAGAGTGGGTGGGGGATTTACACGTCATACTCAGAACTAGTGTTTTATACTTGAATTCCTCATTACACAGTATAGCACATCACAATAATAAACACAATTAACTGATATGGCTTATTTGTTACTGTTTATAACTTCAGGTTAGTTTATTTGTGGCCTGTTTTTGTGTACAATGTATGCCTCTCTCATTCAGCGGCCTCATTATGTTCACATACACAGTGTTGTCCCTCACTGTCCAGGTCATCTGCCACTTCATTTCTCCCTCAACACAGAGGGCCAGAAGCTACCATGCCTTGAAGTTTTGCAGCATCTCTATGTTGTTCAAATTGAGGCTGTGGCTGAAAACATTCCCGCTGCCATCGCACTGCTTGTTTACGGGGCTAACCTGTGACAATTGCATCATAACCTTGCAACCCTGTTTGCAGTCAGTCAGCTGTTATATACCCTGGTGATGTGCAATTCGCATTGAAATTGACCCTTGCTTGACCCACCTCTCAACGTGGGTTGCACAGCCAAATTAGTCAACGATTGTTGAACCCTCAGTGCAAAAGATACAGTTTAATGCTAGAGCGAGTCAGACTGAATCTAATTTTGTGACCAAGCTGCAGTAAGTCCATTCACAACATCCTATTGAAAAGTTACTACATAGGCTAACTCCTTACCTTTATGTCCTTCTCTTTTGGAAAAATCCAGAAAGACTGAGTTAGTTAAAACAGAAAAAGAGGAAAAGGAAGCAATGGACTGGTAGTCCAGGTGGCCAGTCCAGCTCTGAATTGCTCACTGAAATGTTATTTTTACCACATCTGTATGACGAGGTTACCCTCAGCAGTCACATTTAGACATCAGTCTGAGCACATCTATCGAGAACTACATAATTAGCAAAGATGAAGTATTATTATGATCAACCTGATGTTTAATCTAAATCATTTGCACCAGCGCTGCATTTGTAATTCCATAATCCTCTTTGTTCACTATGCTAATTTGTTTCTTTGGCGTCACATGACGGGTGACCTGGGCCTTTCTTCTTTGCATAAACTGCTGTGATTAAGTGCTGTGTATTTGAAGGGTTGAATTGTGCATGTGTTTGTTCAGTACATGATATTCACTAATCCAGCAATTATTAAGTGTAATTAAGTGCAACTAACAACTTTATTTGCTGACATGCAGTGTTGTCTAAGAGTGCATAACTTAGTTCTTTATGCAGTCAGAATCAGAAAAAAAACAACTGTATTTGTATAAAAATGTAAATGCACATAAGGTTAAGAACACTTTTGCTGGAAAGTTCAATTATATGCAAGTGTTATACATATTTATTAATGTTCTTCTGCACTGCTTCTGCAACTCAGTGGTGTCTTTGAGTATGGTGATTAGGTTTTGAACTAAAGTTTTGCAATTTGTAGGAAGAATCTGGTAGTTTTGCAGGAGATACAAAGTTTCTGGTGGACTATAGAGCAAATGTTTACTACTTTTTTTTATTGTAGGGTGCAAAAAAAAAACGAATACATGATTTAAAAAATTACACTCTGTCTCAGCCTCTTTGTGAACCTATGGCTGCATCACTAACATTCAGTCTCCAATGTTAGCCAGCCAGCTGGTCTGTTTGCTTTAGCTCAGAGGTGTTTTCATTGTGAAGGTGGAAATACACGTAAGCTCATTAGTGAGATGTTCTACATTAGATTTAGATTTTACATATCAATGACATAATGCTTCTAAAGCATCATTGAATATGTTACAAGCATGATTTCATCAGTCAGATTTTGATGCAGAAAATACTTATCTTTGTGCTTCCATAAAGTGAATGTATAAGAATTATGACAATATTTGAAAAGTATCAAAGTATATTGCACCTTTTTTTGCTTTCTCATACTCCATTTCTGTTCATATAAGTTTTAAGAAACTGTACTTTCTGTTCTGTGCAAGTTTCTTGATCAAAAGAAAAAGACCAAAGAACTGATCTTGAGTCAGACCTGAAAGGTCATGGCCGAATGATCTAAAGTAATGACTATACCCTTGTGGAAAGATGAACTGAAGCATTACAGTGTTTTTAAAAAGGTTCATGATCACACTTCTCAAGTGTCAGCCAAATATGCTATTTTGCACAAACATGGTTATATTCTACAATAAATGGAGGTCAATGACAAATACATAAGACACAGGAGTCTTGTGCCAAAGTAGATCAATCTTCCCTTTGGCGTATGTACACAAACAGCTTCTGCCAACGCTGTAGTGAACTTGATTGAGTGCTTGTTTGTGATTCACTACACATATACTCTGTGATTTACAGGTGTAGTGTGTGGGACCTTGTGGCATCTAGCAATGACGCTGTAGATTGCAGCCCACTGTAACTTCTTCCATGTGCCAAATATGTGGGAGAACTATGGTAGCTGATGCGAAAACATGAATGGCTCTGTCTGTTTTGTGCCACTGTAGAACAACATGGCAGACTCCATGAAACAGGACCCACTAGGTATGTACATATTAACCACTCATTCTAAATTAATGAAAAGACAATGATTCCTAGTTTCAGGTGATTATATACAAATGAAAACATAGTTATAAATACAGTATGCTATTTCTACCAAAATACCCCTCTAAATCCTAAACAATGGACATTTAAGGGAGAGATATCCAGTTTTTTTGGTAAGATCTATAAGATTATACTGTACTGAAGTAACTATTCAATTTTTTGCCATGTTTCCCTATTCAGAATAGCCACAAAAACTTGCCACCCTGTGCATTCAGAATAGCTGCACAGTATGTGGTTCCATGTGCCGCAGTCTCTGAAGAGAGGCTCCTTCCATTTTAAGGAGTGGATATTTTCCTGAGAGGAAATGCCCACTGGGGAACTCCCCCCAGAGAGCCACAAACCTTCAAGGGCTTTTTGTCTGATTGTGTATGCACTGCCAATAGGAGGGCTGAAGTGATATACTGTAAGCTGGCCACCACTTTTTACCTACGCTTACATCACTCATGGCTCATCTTGTGCTGGGAGAGTATCTACTCAAACAAGGAGCTATAGAAGTCCCTCAAAGCAACGTTCCAGGAATTGCAATCGTTCCTAGTTCTTGCGATGTGCACGCAACAAAATGGGAGGTTCTTAGAACTATGAAAAAGCTCCTCTGATCCCAAACCGCCTACTGACTACTTTCAGGATACGCGGACAAAGTACTGCAGCTGGCGAGCTAACTGAAACATGCAAGCTAACCTGGAAAATGTAAGCATTTCTGGACAAAAAAGCTCCTTAAGCTGACTCGTTTGCTAATTGGCAATGAGGCCAACTGCTAATTGCAACTCAACAGCTAGCTTGATCGCTAGTCACAACATTAATCTCTCCCCAGTTTATTCAAAATTCAAATGCCTTGTTTGTGGAGCAGTTTATACAATTAAGGGTTAAAGTAGATGGGGCGACAGAGGTAATAATCCTTAAAGGTCAGCACTTTTAAAACACATGGCTGTTGGTCAGACGTGCAAATTTTTGTGTCAAATGTTCAGAGGGAAAATACACTAACATTTATGTCACCTCTGTGAATCAATAAGACGATCGCAGCAATTCTGTTGCAATGAATTGATGTTACTTTGAGATTTTACTTTGAGAAAATTTCTTATGGAATTTCAGTTGTAATTGCTGGTGTGAAGAGGCCATAAAGAAAAAAAGAGAAGCACTTAATGTGAATCTGATGACTGGGGTCGTAACTTGTGCCGTTAGGGGTTATGACTTTAATTTAAGATTCATGAAAACAGCCCAGAATTTGTTTCACAGTGCACAATCTTACGTTACCTTCTTGAAATGCTGTATATTAAGAGGAAATTGTCCTTCACTGGTTGGTTAAATGTGTTCTTATGTATGGAAAAAGTTATAATCACTTCTTTTCTTTTCGTTTCCTTTACAAAGGAAAAAATGCAGCATTTCAATTTCTATGTGCCTCCCTGTCCAGTAGAGAGGGGATAAGATTTGAGGCAGGACCTGCAGAGTATGAGTTGAACTAACTGGCAGTACGATCAGTCAGGAGTGACAAATGACATTTACACAGTATCTAACTGTGCTATTTGATATTCACCATCAAACACTGCATGTGCCGTTTCATTCATACATGGGTTGGTGTTCATTCCACGTTAAAGCAATGTTTAATCGAAACAGCAAACAGCGACGGATGACATTTCTATTACAAAGTCAATATGTGCGGTCCTTTGCTATTGAAATTACAAGAGACATGTTTTGCATCTCACACGGTCTCCCTGTCCTTTTCTCTTCGGCTCGATACCCTTCTCTCCCTCCTTTGCTCTTGTTCTCGCTCTGCATCCTTTCTGACACACACACACACACACACACATACACACAGAGCTCATAGCCATTTCTCATTGTTAGGGCATGCCAGATTGTGCTGTCTGTGCATGTGTCTCAGTGTTACTGTGTGTGTATGCGTGTATGTGTATGTGTGTGTGCGCGTGTGGTCATGTGCATGTGTTTGGGTGCTTTAGCACGTGGCGAGATACAGAGCGCTAAAAATAGCCAGTGATCATTTGTATTCTAACTCCTGTGTACCGCTTTCCTACTGTCTTTGAAATTCTGAACACACTGAAGATGTCTTATGTTTTCAAACAGAAGTCTTTATTAGCAGGATGTGTGAACAATTTACTGTGCTTATTGATGATGACATTTAACTTGCATGCTTTATTACAATGACCATCATGAATTACTCAAAACATAACGTACATTGGATTGGGGCAGACTAAAGCTTGTATTGTAATTAGTATTTTGAAAATAAATTTAAATTGTGTCTATTTTACCGATTCAATTAATAATTGCTTTCCATGTATTGATTTTTGTTATCAATGGACAAAATGTTAGGTCAGTAAAATGTCAGAAAATAGTAAAAAAACAACACACATTTCTCAGAGCTTAAAGCAACATCAAAAAATGTCATGTTTCATCCGACCAACCAAAACCCTAAGATAATAAATCTGTAATTGTATCAAACTGGGGAAAGAAGCAAATCAATTTATCCCATTCATATGTTTTGGAGCCAGGAAGTCAGCTGGCTGTTGCGGAGGAACTCTTCAACGTGCATGCTTTTAACTAAATTGGCTGGAGAAAGACTTTAGTATGCATGCTGGGCCAAAAAAAACATGTAAGCGTTAGAAAGCCTGCGGCGACTTTTTTGGCGTATGCATTCAGGAAACATATTTCATAGGAAGAAACAGAGCACCACCTCCCACCAGTGTGATATAAGTTATGTACTGGACCGTTTACTCCCCCCGGGCATCTTGTTCTCAGGATTGTTCAATTATTTCAGCATTCAGAGGTATTAAAGGGGGACAAAAAAAAAAAAAAGCTCTAACAGCTTGCAAGCTTGCTAACTGTCATTTAGTAAACTTGTGACTCATGTTTCTTAACTGTGTGCAACCCAGACCTCTTTTGTGGAGCAGTTTAAACTCAGTAAAGGGTTGAGTAAAAATGTATAGTGCAGAGTTTCCAGTTCTCCGTTCGTTCAAAGTTCAGCACACTCAAGATGGCTTCCTGTCAGTCATGCAAGGGGTGACTGAAAAGTTTTAAGCCTCAAGGACACAAAACAAGATACAGATTTTTCAAAATAATCCTCCTCAAGGGCAACACACTTTCTCCAACGATGCCGAAGCGCCTTTGTTCCAGTGGAAAAGAGCTCTTCAGGTTGAGACCCTAAGAACTCCTCCACGGCTTCCACGATGTCATTGTCGTTGGCAAAACGTTTGCCAGCTAAACCGTTTTTCAAGTTGGCGAACAGGTGGAAGTCCGAGGGGGCCAGGTCTGGTGAATAGGGTGGGTCAGGAAGCAATTGGAACCCGCAGTCATTGATTGTTGCCATGGCAACTGCTGAGGTGTGGGCTGGGGCATTGTCATGGAAGAAGACCTCATTCCTTGCCTCTTTACTCGGAATTGTTGATGGTCTCCCTGACCTTGGCTCATTGTCAACACTCTCCCTGCCTGAACTTGACTGTGGCATATGAAGGGGCATTGTGGTGACATTCCTTTAGGAATGTCACCACAATCTCCTTTTTTCTCCTTTTTTCGTAACATGAACATGGTTATTGATAATAAGGAAAGGTGGTAGATTATAAAAAGTATCATTTGGTTTGCCTAGCTAGCCATTTTCTGGGTTAGGCTCAAAACTTTTCAGTCACCCCTCATATTAGTGTCAAATCCAACAAAGTGGAACTTAATTTGAAAGATTTTGGATGAAAAATCCAATAAAACTAAATTTCAGCGTTATAAGTGCTGGTAGGCTAAAGCCCATGGGCATGTATGTACTGAATTTGAGGTTGTGTTATACCTGAATATAACACCCCATAGTCCTCCAACCCACATGGCCACATGAGTTGTTTGTTCCTACCCTCTAATAAAACCTGCAGGAGTGTTTCCTAAAATAATGTCCCTTTAGGTGTCACAATTAAATGACAGAGTAGATCCTACATGACTGTTAACGGTCGTAGTTTTTAACACATGGTAAACGTTGTGAAATGGTTGCAGTTGTACCAACACTGCTTTGTAAGTTTAGGCAACTCCATGGTAACGTTTGGAAAAAAAGATAATGGTTTGGGTTAAAGGAAGTATGCTTGTTAATAGCATAGCAAAATGTGATGTAGGTCACAGAACATACGTGATACATTGGTAAAATAACTGACACAAACAATGTTCTTGTGGATGAAAGTCCTGTGTTTTGTTGACCCATCCACCCCAACCTTCTCTCTGTGCAGACTTTGTCACTCCTTTTGCTGTGTCACCTAACTTCCTCTTTTAATTACTATGGCCACCAGAGGTTGCCACCTAACAATAATATGAAAACAACCTAAGATCTTTACAAGATAAATGCATATCTATTCTGTTTTGGGGTTAATTGTTTCACACAAATCATGTGAGAGCCTTGTTTTGATATGATGGAAGCTGATTTTTTTACTGCCTTGCAGTTTAGTAGAAATCTGACCTTAGAAAACACTCTGACATGTGATGCTTGCAACCATGACCAGCTCTGTGAGGATAAAGATTTCCAACCCCTGCAGAAATCCCTCCACCCCCCGATTTGATCTGTCTTTCTGCACATACAAGCATAGCCATACGCTGAAATAACACACAGACAGCAACACCCTTTGCATGTTTCACGGCTCTGGACAGGTTTAACGTTGCCATAGGCGTCCAGCGGATCTGAAAATGTATCTGAAGCGCCATGAATATTTCAGATCCACAGGAGGCCCATGGCGTTGATGAGTCAGCATAAATTGCTGCCAAATACTGCCGTTTTATGGAAAACGATGCTAAGTAGCAGCATGTGGTTGGGTCTCCTATTGGGACGAGAATGATTTAGGGCTCATTTCTGGAAGGAGTCCGTGCGGAGGAAGAAACCCTGCAGAATGGATCCATAACAATGGTAGTGTGTCATATCTCTCCTGCCTATCCCATCTTATAAAGCTACTAGCTAACAGCCTTTTACACCTTGCAAGAACAGATACTGACATTTGAACACTTCCTACAGTTAGACAGGAAACTCCACCACTCTGTTCAGTCCACTCAGGCTGTCAGAGGGACAAGATAAAACTGCATCCCTTCTTGTCAGAGGGAGGCAGGACATCAATGTGCATGGTGTACCTTTTATATGATAATATATGAAAACAGGTGCGTACTTCCTATTGGGGATGGCCAATAAAAGAGTGATTCACTGTTGGCAGTAGTTTGACTTTATTTTGCTTCAGCTAAACTGAATCATCACAAATTCACATTTTGATGACAACATTAACATGAGGTTTTACACTTGAATAGAATCATAGTTTGTGAGTGTAATTTTCTTTCCACCAGGAGCCTTAAACACCCTGCAGGGCAAGAAAGTTTTAACCGCTCTGGTGAACTACAGACCTTCTGGTTTAACTGATGCATAGCCTGCAGCAGAGCTCAGTGAAAATATAAATGCACTGAGAGAGCAGAGACGATACTTAAAAAAGCGGCTGTAGAGCCCAAGGGGCACTCTGACTGTAAACGAGCTGATGGGCCAGTGATTGGTGTCATGAAAATGCTGGAGACAGCAGTCTTTAATACAGTGATGGGCCGTTTTAACAGACAAAGGAAAGGCAGAGGTGAATTTATGGTAAACTTTTTTAGGATGAAATGTCAGTCCTTGAGCAGAGCAGGTTACGTTGCATCCCCCTCTCAAGAAGGCTGACTTTGACTTGATTAACACAAATAACATGTAGGTCACAGCGTAAGCATTAATCCACTGCATTCTTTTTTTTTTTTTTTACACATCACTCAAGTTTTCACCTTTTCAGTGCCACCCCAGGGTAATTTACTTGTGAACCACACTCTGTTTTGGGCAGTGATGCATTTAAAAATGTCAGCCATGAAAGGAATGACTCTCACTTCCCTGCAGAGAGTAACATGAGAAGATTTCCTGCCATGATTTTAGCTAGAAATGTGGATATTTTTTAAACAAACGTTTCCTGCCGTGTTTTTAGCTACACATGAGGGTATCTTTAAGCAGAGTTCTGGACGTTTCCTGCCGTGTTTTCAGCTAGAGATGAGGGTATCTTTAAGCAGAGTTCTGGATGTTTCCTGCTGTGTTTTTAGCTACACATGAGGGTATTTTTAACCAGAGTTTGGGACATTTCCTGCCATGTTTTTAGCTGTATATGTGGGTACTTTTTACGCAGAGCTTGGGACATGTCCTGCCATGTTTTATCTACAAATGCAGCTCTTTGTTAACCAGAGTTTGAGACATTTCCAGTCATGTTAGTAGTGACAAAAACAGGTATTTTTAAAAATAGTTTGGGACCTTTCGAGCCATGGTTGTAGCAATCAAATTGTGTATTTCGAGCCAAAACTTTTTCTCAGTCTAACCAAGTGTTTTTTGTGCCTAAACCTAACCACAAATCAACCACAGCATTGCCACAACATAAAATTGCAAATTGAAACCACTGAAAACATAACGTTTCCACATATCTACATATAAAACGTACAGTTGTAACATATCCATGGTTTGCTGAAAAATAAAATAACAACACGTATTCGGGCAATGGGTTGTTTTGTGTTTTATGTTGTGAATCACAATGTCCCCTCTGGAATTAATAAAATGTTTCTGGGGTTCAATTTCTGATCTGATTTCTGATTTAATGTTAGCCAACAACCTGGTGGATACTGCCTTGTATATTACAGAGATATATTAAAGTAGATACCAAGCATATCTTTATACATTATTGTGGATAAATCTGAAGTTATATGGCAAATGTTTTTTTGATAATGCCAAAAGGATTATGAATGTGTATCAATCTATGGATGCTTATGACCTGATGTTGATGGAACCTTGAGATCCTGAGAGGGTGTTTTTTTGTGCAATTGTGGACACATCTCCAATAAAGCCATTGACTATAATGCAATTATGGGCTGCATTTAGGCACTGTATCACTTCATAGTTGTTGATACAGTACGTCTTGAGCAAGGTCCTTGTGACTGAAATGTCGTCTGCTCTGAAAGAAATCAATACAGAGTTGATAATTGTGTGTGGGAATCGACTCTTTTCGTTGGAATTGGATCTTCGAAGGTATTGATTCCCTGCACCACAAAGCAGACAAAGCAAGTGGTGTGCATCTTGCCTTCTTCTCATCAGCGGTATCAAGCTTCTTATCTCATTCACAGCATGGAAGAGAATGAGTGAATTTTACAAAACATAAAAAAGTCCTCTTTGCAGGAGAAATCCTGCTTTCATTTACTCTATATGAGACTATGACAAGCCACCAAGATTCTGTATGATATTCAGTGCTTTGAATTTCTTGCTCATAACCGCACTATGACCTGTACTGTACATCTGTCCTAATACATATCTGTGCAACCTCAGTTGGTGAATATTGCCAAGTACACAGTACAACCAGAGGCCAGACAAAATTCCTCAGTGTCCAACTGGATATCTATCAGTTAATTTGTTTTAGTGCCTGATACTTGAAATGTATCTCTGTGGTCTGTGTTTATTTATATGTGTGTAAGTTAAGACATCCTTGAAAACATAACATCTGTGCACACACACATAGAAATGCAGCTGACCCTCTCAAAGGAACAGTGGCCTAAGGAGACAGAGCATTAATCCTGCAACCTAAGTGTGTATGTCACCTACCAGCCTACACACACACACACACACACACACACACAAACACACACACACAAGCACACACTTCAGAATGTGTGTGTATGTTTTAGTGTTTCAGGGTTGGATAATTTCACAGAGCCTCAGGCTAGAAAAGCGATGCTGACCAGGACCAAGGTTGTCACCACAGTGTGTGTGTGTGTGTGTGTGTGTGTGTGTGGTGCATGTGAGAGAGAAAGAGAGGGAGAGACTTGTTAGGATGGTGGTATTGTGACACTAGCTCTGCCTTTGATTCGTGTGCGTGTGCTATTTTGTAAATTATGTGAATGTGAGTGAGGGATTGCTGTAAAAGTGGCCATTTCTGCACTTGTGTGTTCATCTATTTCTCTGCGTATGTGTGTGTGGGAGTGTGCCCTGCACCCTAGTATTCATGTACTGTGTGTGTATGTGTGTTTGTGGTAGCAGGTTATAACTGGGACAGCAGCCTTAATCCCCTTGAAGACTGATGACCCAAGCTTTACACAAACAGTTTGTGCGACCAACCAGCTTACGCAGATACATATACACAAATACAAACACACACACACACACACACACACACAGTCTACCTCTCTTGTGTGTGTTTGAAGTTCCAATTTATGGCCTTTGTCAGGGAGAAATATTGTTTTAGGAATAATTGGGGCTTTGGGACAGTATTGCATTGTTGGTTAATTGTCATCCACAGAATGGAATACCCCAGTGTTTGTGCGGCACTGGGTGTGCATGCTAGATTTCAGCAGACTTGTGAGGCCCCAAAGTCCTGACAAAAACTGTGTGATCGCCAAATCTAAATCTTGCAAAGCTAAAGGTTGCTTTTAGATTGTGGTTTAAATGTAACGTCACATTTAGAGGAGCATTTGAAATGGGACAGACGAATGTCACTGATGTATGGTGACCAAAGTCCATAAACGTCAAAGGAATACATCTCAAACCGAAAACTCTAAGAGGCTACATAACGTAGTTAAAAACTCAATGTTGATATAAGTCACGTGATATACTAGTTAACTTCTGTGCATAAGTGGAGTTACATAACAAACATGCTTATTTTAACCCAAACCATGATGTTTTTTTTAAACCTAACCAAGCTGTTTTGTTGCCTTAACAAGTTGCTGTGAACCTGTGAACACATTTTTTTTTCTTTTCTTTTAAGACACTATCAAGTAAAGAGCAGAAATAAGCATAAAAAAACTGATGCTAAAGGGGATATCTAGAAGATCATAGTACCAAGCAGCTGTGTCTGACTAGTTGAGAATGTGTTGATGTTTGAGAGGGAGCAAGCTACAAGCTTTTCAGAAACACTTCTTGGGTCTATTAGGTTTCATCCATCCATCCATCCATCCATCCATCCATCCATCCATCCATCCATCCATCCCAGTAACATTTTCCACCTCCACCTGGGGATCTCGAGGCGTTTCCAGGCCAGATGTGTTATATAATCCCTCCAGTGTTTTCTGGGTGTACCCCAGGGTCTCTTACCAGTTTGATGTGCCTGAAACATTGGGAATGATTGTTACTCAAAACACTGGTGTTTGGTGGAGTGTTCCTCTAACCAGATTGTTTTGTCAATATCTGAAACTTCTCTTATTATCAGCAAATTCTATTAACAGTCCAAAACCAACAATGGATGATCCTATTAACTTATCTTCTATTAACTTTGTGTTTCCAGAGCTTTTTGTATCATATTCCTCTGTGCCCGGAGCTCCATTGTTGTCCAAAAAAACTATTAAAAACATATAAATGAGCTACATTATTGCACTGGGTGACATGTGTATGTAGTTTATCCTTGGTCCACATACGCCATCCTGCTGACAGTGTAAATAATCATTAGTAGAACACCAAATGTGTATTAATCTGCAGCTGAAAGTAGTTCCCAACAAATAAAGATTTACTCCTGTTTGAGTACAGTGCCCAACTCTTTTAAGAAATTAGATTTTTTAAAGAATAAAACTTTTTTTTTCCGGAGCCAGTGGGAGCCAGTGGGCTTGGGGCTGAGTACCACAGACAGGGTAGGAAAGATGTATGGAAGTATTTAGAGACAGATGATCACAGTGCCAGATGTGTGTATTGCCATCATAGACTGGACCACTAAGAGAGAAAAAAAATTGTTAACAGCCTTCGGCCACTGTTAAAGTAGCAACATGGTTCTCTCTTGTAAACTGAAGTTGCCTTGTGATCGATGTCACAAGCAGGGCTTGAAGCAGACGCGAGCCATTTGCCATATGTTAACATACAGAACGACATGCAATCAGATAAACTGTTCTGCAAAGTAAACAAATGTGCTGAATGACAATACAAGCACAAACAGCAAAATTGAGATGTATCTTTCTATTAGAGCAAACATTATTACAGTAAATGAATCAATAGGCCGCTACAGACATGTTTATCTGCATGATTCTGCATATCATTTACAATCATAACAAAACACCCACTCACTGTCTGCAACAGCACATCAAAAAATAAATTGAAAAGGAGCCAACGTTTGGGTCAAGAAGATTCAACAGGCATCCCCATGGGCACGGGTTTTCTGGTTTTGTTATGCCACTCTTCTCCCATGTAGCTGTTACTTAAACCCCCTCAGGTGTACAAATCTTTTATATATTTAGAGGACACTGGAGAAGAAGCAGTAACCTGTGCAGACAGAGAAAAGGAAACCAGCTGAAGCTGTGTTTATCTGTGAGAACTGTGGATTATTGTGTATGGTTACAGTTTGTTTACACTAACCTCACAAATGATAGAGAGTGAGCGATTATATACCATAGATCAAATCACATTCAGAGACACAAAACATGTACACTGAACTAGCCATAATCTACGGTTCTAAAAAAATGTACTGAAAGTGTGTCATTTTTGATGTCCTAGGTTAAAAAAAAGAACACTGACCTGACTTAGATTAAGTCAGTCATTTTCTAACCCCTTATCCTCTTGAGTGTCGCGGGGCTGGAGCCTATCCCAGCTGACATTGGGCGAGAGGCAGGGTACACCCTGGACAGGTCGTCAGACTGTCACAGGGCTGACACATAGAGACAGACAATCATTCACACTCACATTTACACCTACAGCCAATTTAGAGTCACCAGTTAACCTGCATGTCATTGGACTGTGGGAGGAAGCCGGAGTACCCGGGGTAAACCCACGGAGACGTGGGGAGAACATACAAACTCTGAACAGAAGGGCTCCCTCCTGGGATTGAACCGGGGACCCTCTTGCTGTGAGGCAACGATGCTAACCACCACCCCGCCCTGCCAAGTAATCAGTAAAATCTTAAAATGTATTCCATAACATAGTAGGAGCAAGTGTAAAGAGGCTAAAACTAGAGTAACTTGATTATGTCTCTTGGTAGTGATGGCCAAATGAAGCCTCATGAAGCATTTTCTTTATTTTCTGAGCCCACTAGATGACACTTTTCGTTCAACAAGAGGTTGAAAGCACACTGAATTACTATTCTTTAAGCCTCTCTCTTTAACCTAAGAGCACCATCTAGTGGGTTCAGAAAAAAAAGATAATGCTTCATGAGGCTTCATTTGGCCATCACTACCTCTTGGTTCTGGTTGATAGCCTGGCAACGGAATCTTGTACATTCTGGAGTCGATTAAAAGATTTTTGATTCAGCTGTTGCAGAAATACAGGCGTGAAGAGATGAAACATGTAAAATTGTTTCAGTGTCTTTAAAAGTTAGTGCATTTTTAAAAATATTTCTGAGATGATGAAAACATGATTGTACAAGCTGCTCAAAACTTAAATAATAAAAATAAAAATGTTTTTTTTTTTTTTTACTTTAAGAGAATTAGTAATAAAATATGTACCTAAGTATACATAAGTGCATCTTATTGACGTCTCAAAATTACTCAAGTACAAGTACACTTGCTTCAGTGGCACTAATGGCATATTATTAGTATATTAAGTGAATTGTTAGTGCTTAAAAAATAGCACACTTTTAGTTATTAATCATGATCATTATGGAAGTATACTAAGTATACTTAAATTAAGCATACTTTTTTGCTTGGGTAGTATGGTGGTTATCATGTCATAATTTCATTTATGTTGTCTGTCATGAAAGATTATATGCACAATCTCAGCAGCCAGAACCTATTAGCCAGGACTGAGTGTTTAGGTCTTTATTCTTTGTATAAATAATCTGATCCTTGGTAGTGATGATCCAATATTGGATTACAGAGAGTGGAAAATGAATCATTTTAACCCAGATTGATGTAAATCTTGTGGTGTGTCCTCATAGTAAGCAAAGTCAGAGCTCATTTCAGATGTATCTGCTTTGATATTCTCAGGCTTATAAATGTGAAGTTTCAGAGCTTGGACAAAGCAAGTCATTTCAAGGATTTTGCCTTCAGGCTCCAGTTACTGGCTGTCTTGTGGTCTGTGACTATGTTATGTATTGTTAGAATTAGACACTTTTCTATGGGAGCCTGGGATGGGTGTGCCAATTTAAAACATCTTAAAAACGAATGAATGAAATGATGAATCGGCTGTCAATGGAGACTGTGCCTGCTTTATAGCAGCGTTTTTGTGTGTGTGTGTGTGTGTGTGTGTGTGTGTGTGGGTGTGTGTGAGAGAGAGAGAGAGAAAGATCAGTCAACACAAGACAGTGTTCAAAGTACTACTCGACAATGTAAAATACTGCAGTCAATTTGCTCAGGTTGCATCATCTGAGCCTCGCCACGTAGGATCATAAAAAATTAAACATTCCTCATTTTCTCTGAGGAATATCCTCAGTTTTATATCACTACTTCAATCTAAATACATGCCATACCTCTCCCCAATGCCTTTCAGTGTTTTAGTGACATAAAATTAGTATGCAGCCACAGGAACACACCCCATGATGATGCAATTGCAGGAATTGAACCTCTAACCTTGACAGCGTAGGTACCTTTCTGTCTCTACATGAAAGCCATGCGAAACATCATGTGTATTTATCCTCCCACATTGACATAAAATACCACAGAAAGCAGTTTAAAGCCATCATTAAACCAACAAGGCAATAAAAAGCCCTGACAGATAGCTGACGACTGTCACCTTTAATCTGTTTCACCACAGCAGCCAATAATGTGGCCTGAGTTAATGAAACACATCCCGCCCACCCTATTTCTGATATCAACTTAGCATGCGTACACACAGACATCCTTCGGTAGAGCTTATACTGTCTGTGATTTGGTGGTGTTGCCAGTAGCATGTCTATCTGTAGACACTGAGATAAACTGAGATTTTCAAGGGTTATATTCTGTAAACTGAAACTCCCTCACATTAGCCCTTAAAAGAACACCCATGAAACAAAATTCAGATGTCTTCCTTGTATATGGTGAGTGAATACAAAAAACATACATACACAACACATAAAGTATTTGTTTTTTATGTATAACGATTGATTTTTAAAATATTCACATTATAAATTACACAATAATTAACTAGCAGGTGTATCTGTTGGCTAACTGAACTAGCTAACTGATTGACCAAATGCTAGCTCATATGTGCAGAAACATATTTTAGCCACGGGGTGTTACACAGTATAAATGAGGGTGACCAGGTGTCCCGCTTTGTGTGGGACAGTCCCGCATTTCCATTGCTTTTAACACGTCCCGCAAATTGAGATGGTGTCCCACATCGTTGATGACAGTCAGGCTTCAGTTTTGAAATGCGTGTTTTATAATCTGACAAATGGCTGTGTGGAAAAAGCAGTGAGTGCTGTCATCAGGGGGCGGGGCAGGCTGTGTGATCATGTCAATCAAACTGGGACGTGGAATACCTCAGTTTAAGGGCGCACCCACCAACAACAAACTAATGCAAAACAGCGAAACATGGAGGAAAGGGAGGAAACAGTGATCTGTACTAAGGCTAAGAAAAGGAAATGCAGCAACAACAAAGACTGGGAAACTATCTATCCGTGGGTGAAACCAGTGCAAGGTGAGTCTGAGAACGTTTTTTGTGAAGACTGTTGTGTGCTACTGAATCAACCAGACGGCAAAGCATAGTAATGTTATAAGCTGAGGGGCATTATTTTAGACTATCTCGATGCATTGGTATCCCACATTGATTGGCTTCATTTCTGCACAGTGGAAGGAAGTAGGAACATGTCATCCATCTTTATCTACAGCCTTTGGGATAGGCCTACCAATTTTACAGGCAAAAGTGAAGCATGTGATATGTGTGTTCTGCTTTAATATAGATATGTTCACTGCAAATGAATTTACGTGTCAGGTGTTTTCATAGTATTGGTCAAGCAAATTCATATTTAACTGCATTGAATTAATTCCCACAGATTCAGTCAGGTGTGTTCAGTTATTTAATTGTGGTTAATAATTTAATGCTCTTCAGAGAAGTTTAAAGTGTGAAAAATCAGAGCTCCCTTTCCTTCCCCATGGTGATTAAATGCATACTGTTTTGATGTTGTTACTGTTTTAACTTCCCACACTAATTACTGTAATGGAAAGTAAGCTGAGTGGAATCCGAGACGATACAATCAGGCTGCTCTTTAACCTGCAACACTAATCATCGGTAATATCTACAAAGCTGAGCAGAATATGAAAGTACATATTGACAGTGGCATCTAACCTCGATGATATGATATGATCACAGCCATTTCAGCTCCCTTATCCCTGCATTAGCTAAATATATCAAGGAAACTATGAAATGAGTTAATTTTCAAACAAATCTATTAAAAACACAGAAAACATTTTTGCACTGCAATTTAAAGCCCGACATGTCCAAGAGATAGAACCATACGAATGCACAGAGCGAAGAACACGATGCGGACATATATATGTCCTTGACACTCACCCCACTGAACAAGGCAACACTGCCACACCAGACGCAGAGTGTACACGGACCACAATGGGACGGTCCCTGCCAGCCTGTCTAGGCCTAGGTTTGAGAGATGGACTCACAAAGCCATCGTGCAAGGGATTTCATGGATAGGGCCTGACCAGCCACACCATTCCCAAAGCGCACAAACAGCTGTTCAGTGCGTCTGATGGGGGGGGTACATTCAACATAACATGCCAATGTACTAACTGGGCAAAGCAAATTTTTGCCATCCTGTCCTCATCATGGGTTAGAAAGAAAAGCTAGTTCAGCTAGCTAGCTAGTTCATACACTCTCTTGGTTGAGGTCAACACAAGCAGCAAATCTGTCTTGAACGACAACATCTTCAGGGAGGAGCACTCCGGAGGCTCCTCATCCTTTACCAAGGCTTTGAGCACCAATGGCGGGTCCAATTGTAGGGAGGAGGCATGCATCACCAGGTGTTGCCTCCTGACCCACTGCAAGAACCACTTCATGAGAGGTTTGGGCAAAGACCAGTCTGTCACCATGGCAGGAGGAGATCTCAGCTGCATACACTCTAATAGTGCCATGTAACAGCCCTCTATCCATCAAACACTGCAAAAAGAAAGAATAGAGCCAACTGCACATGACAGGGGATCTAGCCTCCTTTCCTTGCCCCAGTGTTGGAACCCTAACTACTTTACTACTTTGTAAGAGGACGTAGTGGACAAAGCCTGGAGAGGTTGACCAAGAGTAGGCAATAATACCCGCCTCCTGTGACAGCACCCCCGAGAATTGGGTTATCTTCCTATGCTGGGATGCCATCATTTGAATCATTTCTGCATACCACAGCACCGAGCGGTGACCTGGGGCTATCAGAAAAACCAATAACTGCTCCTGACTCATACTCTCCAACAGTGGAAAGATGAGATGGAGGGGCCGAAAAGTGTAAAGCATCATTCTTGGCCATAGCAAGTGATCAAATGCATCCACTCATGGGGGGGGTTCATGTGGCACCAGGGAGAACCATGGTGGCAGTGGGTGTTGTGTTGACCAGAGAACAGATCCACTTCTGCTTTCCCAAACTGAGTCCAGATCTGCGTCACTACCTTGAGGTAAAACCTCCACTCGTCTAGCACGGGACTCCTCAACATGAGGTCAACACTACTATTTTCCAGTCACGAAATTTGCAGAGCCAACAGGGAGATAACAAGTGCTCCGAGGCCCACAACTACAGGCTCTATGCCATCCTCATCAGGGCAGCAGACTGAACTCCACCCTGCTGATGCAGGCCACTGCCCTGTGGTTATCAGTCCTCGCCAACATGTGCTTTCTCTGTGTCAGGGACATGAAGTGTTATATTTGTCACTGGTGGCTTTTTAGAAATAAGTAAGTAAGTAAGAAGTTGCCAAGAGGGTTTGAAAAGTCGCTAAATTATTCCTAAAGTTGCCAAGCTGGCAAAGCAGATGTGATTGTTGTCAGGCCATTAAAATGGCCATTATCAGTAGTAATAGGGGCAATAGATAAGGTCTGTCACGCGTATGAAACTTTCTGCCAGAAAGGGCTTTCTGCCACAAAGGGCTTTTGCTGGAATTTCTTCCATGTGTCTGGGGTTTGAATCCCATGTGATACCAATATATACACCCAATCATGATCTTTTTGTGTACCTTACCAATCATTTTGGTATCTAAACTTGAAGACAGAGAAAGTGAAACCTAACAAGCTTGTAACGGCCATTATATGGCCTGATAATAGCTTCCTGAACCTGCCAGTATGTGTAGCAGGTCCCTACTGACCCATATCTATTAGATTCATGGCCACAGATAACAGCTATTTAATGGGTTGATAATATCCCAATCAGGTCCTTCCTGTGTGAGATTTAAGATAGGATTCATCCTCTGAGCGCCATGAAGGTCTATACAAATGTTCATGGCAATCCTTTCCATTATTGTTAAGATATTTCAGTCTGATGTCTAGTGTGAGTAAAATCACAGTGGGATATAAATAGTTACGATCTGTGCCTGACAGTAGATTTATCTGGAATAATCACTCAGTATCATGTAACATATTTCCTTTCTTCCACTTTCTTCGGATGAAACTAACCTGAGCTGTTCAACATATTATGAGTGTTGTAAGACATGACAGTTGTTTTTTCCACATTAATATAGTCATAAACCAGCCACTGTTACTGAAGCATCAAACATTCCAAGAAGTGTACAATACATCTCACCTCTGAGGCAAACAGAACTCATCGCATGACAACATAATTAGGGCTTTCTTATCTCAGCAGCTGATACAAAACAGAGGAGACAGTAGCGGAGTGCTTGCACATATTATTATAGTAATTCATTACATTTCCATTTCAAACATTTTTATGATGCTTTTGTTAGGCTGACATTAAAATAAATGACTGAATTTTCTTGTTACCACAAATTGTTCATAATGAAGAACTACACTATAATAACTATTTGTAAATAAAAGACACAATCTTACATGCAGATTTTTAAATCTAGTCTGACTTGTTTTGAGTCTGGATTGGATTATAATGTGCTGTTTCAAACAGCACATTACATTAATTCAGGTTAATGTAACTTGCCTTGTGAGCAGTCTTATGTTTAACAAGGAACATACAGGATCTCCAGTATGCTTTGACAGGTATTTTAAACTCTGACGTTTCAAGACAAATTCAAATTCAAACACAAGCTTTAGTCCTCTGGCTTGTATGACAGGATATTCTCAGTTTTATCTTCTTAGTTTTATCTTGGGAGTAGATATCTGATATCAAGGTTTAGACTTCAATGTGTCACATTCCATTGACAGTAGTGCTTCAGATGTACCCATTAAATAAATACAAAACTATAGTTTAGAATAATCATCAGACTAAAAACCCCTCTCTGATAATGAAATAAATATATACAGGGAAAACACATATACATCTACAGCAATGATTACATATGTGCCAGGCATAATAAAGTGCTGTAGACACTTCATGAAAAAGGAATGTCTTTGTAGTAAGTCCATCATTATTGGTCAAGAGTCATCAACTGTAATATTTTCCTAATGTCATTTGTAAATGTGTGCTAACATTTGCTAATTGGTGCTAAACAGAAAGTACAAGAAACGGTGATGAAAAAGTCATTATTTCTGCAGGTATTTCATCAAACCCCAAGTACTGAACACAACTTTGGCCAGCTATTGGTGCTCAGGGTGGCGTTAAGTCAGGGAATAACCTAAGTTATTGGGATTTATCTTCTGGCAGCCATTCACTCAAAACCATGGACTATAAAATAATGGATGTAGTTTAGTGGTTTGGCCATTGCCATCTTGGATTTTTGGAGCCAGAGTGTGAATGTTCATTTTCACCAGCCAAAAATCAGGCTTAAAACCATTATAACAAAATGTACTTCTGAGGAAAACCAAATATAATCGACTCTTTAGGGGGTCTTTTAGTGAAACCAAAAAATAAGCAAGGCTTTATTGGATGACTAAAACATGGCAATTATCTTTCATTAACTGAATTCTTACTGAAATAGTGACAGCTATGGCTCCGACTGTATTCTGTGAGTCTGGGGTTACACCACGGTTACATTACCTAACCAATGTTGTTGCCATGGTAGCGAGTTGTCGAAGGACAACACCCACCTGTCACTTAAAATGACTACTCCCTTAATTATGCATACCTTTGAGGCTTAATAAAATGTAAACGGGTGAGTAATATAAAAGGCCCTCTCTGTGCAGTTGTTATGAATGGGGAGATTAGCAACTGAGACCAAACTAGGTTGTAAACATGTCTATTTCTGGTGTAAAGTTGGGCATTGTAACAAAGGGGTCTAAGGGGATTGATTCGCTCTTGGAGCCAGCCCCAACTGGCCAGTCAAGAAACTGCAGTTTTTGGCACTTCCATCTCGGCGTGATTTTTCAGCCCCAGAAGTTGCTGCTTTCTTAAAACCAAAAATGTTAGCCGCATTGTGGCACTGGAGGAAAAGTCATTCGAGGACATTACCTGAGGAATGTGAATGTATATACATAATTCCATAGCAACTCAATAGATAGTGACATATCTCGGTCTGGACCAAAGTGGTGGATTACTGATTGAGTACTATAAACAATATTTACAGATGAACCATCAGCTTTAATATAATACTGCCAGCCACAGTATGAGTAGTCAGGTGGTTCAGTGGTAAGCATGTTTCCCAGCTTAAAATTTTAGGTTCTTCTAACAAGAGTAGCATTGATGTCATTTAAAGTGATCTTATATTAAGAATTCTTGTAGATGGACATCCTGAATTATACTAAGGAATCTCATCAAGTGAAAATCACGTACTGCACAGGCAGTCAAATTTGCTTGTTCAAGCAAAAAAAGGTCACTTAAATGTCTTAAATTGTCACTTGAATTTGTTGATAAACAAAACATAATTTGCTTACTTCAAGGAAGGCCATTGTGTTGCAATCAAAGTCAGTCCACGTTAACACTGAGCTGCAGAAACCTTTTCTTGTCAGCTGACATTTCCATCATATAGACATGCTGGCCTGAGGGACAAAAGCAGAGGAGATAACATCAGCATACAGCTAACACAAGATAACAAGATACCATGCACCCATATGCATACATTATTTATAGCACCATTTCCCTGCCACAATATCTACAAAATACGTGTACCCCAATGGTCTGTTCATTCCTCTATCCATCCATCACCTTCAGCAGCAGCAGAGATTTATGATCACATCACAGTGTCTCTAATCTCTGCTCGTAAACTCTGCAGGAAATCTGAGGCAATCACTTCAACCTCTGTCACTCTCCCGTTGTCTCTACTTACAGGTTTATGTCCAGGTGTAAAATCCCATATTATAATTGACATGTCTATCACTCTCTGTCCTCTCTATTTGCATTTTCAGGCACTTAGCTGATGCTCTTTTCCAGGGCGACTTAGCAGGAGTGCAATAACAAGGCTCAAGTCCCAGATGAGCAGAAATTACAAGCCATGAAGAATAATTTATTCACAGGTTTTGTAAATGTGTCACTTGTTGGCTTGGCTCAATATATTACCATACATTGATCCAAGCCAACAAGTTATTTAAAAGAAAATCAGACAATAACTCATCTCTGTCATTCATACAAAGCAGAAACGTGAGAAAATTAAAATGCTTAATACTTGCACAAATACAGGCATTTAATGGCACGGAGAACACAAAAAAGGTTTGTGTTGGCAGCAACTGTATTTTGGGACATTTTGGGAAATACACGTGTTTGCTTTCTTGTCAAGAGTTAAAAAAAAAGGGAAAGAAAAAGAAAAGGAAAAGAAAAGAAGGAGAAACCCACATCACAGCACCTCCAAAGCTCACTAATTTACACATTATAGTTTGTTTGTCAAATCCTTACAAAGACCAAAATATAAAAATGCTTCCTTTAATGGGTTTTTGAATCCTGGAATTATAGGGAACCAGAAGTGACACCAGAACCCGTTGATTTTGTTACAGAAGTAAGAAAACCTCATTGATCCCACTGACATTTGTAATGGCGCTAAAAAATATATCTAGCATTTGAACATAGCCTGCATATAAATATGTAGAGGGAGCCAAGTCTTTTCTTTTTAAGTCACCTTTTTCATTTAATGCATCTGTTGTTAGCGAACATTGTTCCCATAAACCAACAGACCATTGCGGGTCAAATGACATAGCTCATCAAAGGCGTGACTCCATGGTTGATTCAGTTGGTTAGCTCAGAGATGTTTGCATAACACTTACAGAGAGAGTAACGTTGTTCTCAACCGATTCATTCATTTATTTGCTGTAGCCACTGTTAGGGGTTGTGGGGAAGCTGGAGCCCATCCAGCTGACATTGGGCGAGAGGCAGGGTACACCCTGGACAGGTCGCCAGACTATCAAAGGGCTGACACATAGAGACAGACAACCATTCACACTCACATTCACACCTATGGGCAATTTAAAGTCACCATTCAACCTATCCCTGACCTGCATGTCTTTGGACTGTGGGAGGAAGCCGGAGTACCCGCAGAAAACCCATGCTGATATAATGCAATTTTGAATTTCAACAATGCAATGGTTAATGCATGGCTATATTTAGACACAAAAATCACCTGGTTATGGTTCTTTTGGCTTAAAATAACAGGAGAAATAGCAATGTCTCGGTAAAAAACATTTGCTTTTCTTGCCACTATCATTGGTTGAAAAACAGTGACCGGTTGCTACAAAACACCCATGTTTGGTGCCTAAAAGCTACTGCAAGCACAGCAATGACTCACTAAATCACAGCTGGTGTTAGTGCATGTTAGTATCGAACAGTGGCCTGCAGCTTGGCAGGCATCTCGCCCAGCTGACATGCCATCTACACATCCCCTGCACCTCCAGTCAGCTCATATACTATGCCACTTTAGAAATGTTTACATGACACACATGAACCATGCAAATGTATATATTATATGAATGTATATATTGGTGACTGAGCTGTTGGTCTAGAGGTCTGATTCTCGCTCAGAGTGGAAGAGGTCTTTCAAATCCCTAATGAAAGCTCTGGCTGTTTTGTCTGTGTAAGCCTCTTGTAAAAAACATGCTTCATCAGGCGGCTTCCCATAAAACCATGATAATTACCATTTTGTTTTTTGTACAGGTTAAACAAACAAAATCGAATTTGTTGTTTATCTTATTTGAAGCTAACTGTCTCCTGGCTGTAGATTTATATTTAGCGAACGGTATTGATCTGGTCATCTTATTCTCAGCAAGAAAGTCACTAAGTGTATTTTCTATAATGTTAAACTGTTTCTTGATGTGCCTGGATTTTAGTTTAATGTTCTATTTTTTCTGTATTCAACAGCTCCCCTCCCCTAAGCATTACTGTGGGGGAAAAAAAACATCAAATGCACCTTGCTCTCCGGTTCGACCTTTATTCTCCCATTCTCTCTCCATCTCCTGCCTTCCCTTACCGCTTTCCTATTTTTCCTCTTTTTCTAATCCCTTACTCTCTCTCTTTCCTCCTCATACTCTCACTTTTACCTCTCTCTTCCCTCAGATGCTTTTGTCCTCCCATTGAAAGCGCCGATTGCCCTTTGGCCTCAGATTGATTTTATTGGCCGGAACCCCAGCCAGTAAGCTGGCGGCTAACGAGATCACCGCTGGTTGCGCTAAACGCAGCTGACAACAAAGAAACTGGTTTTCCACCTTGCGGGAATAGGCACACACATGCACACACACACACACAACACCCCCACGCTGTCAGCCAAGCAAAACCTCTCTGCATCTCACAAGTGTTGGGTCTCATCAAGTTAAAACTGATACACTTCATTGGGTGTGTGTTTGTGTACTATGGAGAGTAAGAAACAGGCCATGTGTGTTGGAGTGTGAGGAAAATTAGATGTGTGTGCATTTTCGTGTGTGTGTGTGAGTGTGTGTGTCTGCATGACCGCACCTCCATCTAGCTCCCTGCTTGTTCAGCATTAGTGACTGTCAGGTGCCTGGAGGGAGGTCCCACTGCTCGAACCAAACCCACACCAGCTGCTGCTGCTGCGGCTCTTAGCTGTTTATCGCTTCAATCTGGTGTGTGTGCGCCTGTGTGTGTGTGTGTGTATGTTTGGGTAAAAACCGCCAATATGCTGCAAGTTGTATGACTGAGTGGTAATATAGAGGAATGGAAGCAGCGTCTCATTTTCAATACATTTACTGTGTGTCTATGTTTGTGTCGATTGGATTGAGTTCCTACACATAAATCAGATGACTGACCTTTTTTACAGCAACAAACTTGTGCTCAAGCCACATTTCTCAACACAGTTCTGACCTGCGGGGGAGTCGTTAACTTCAAAACACTGAGCCATAAACCTGTGGACCAACAATGTCTTGGTCAAGTCATTTATCCAAGACACACATTTATTAAAGGTCTGACCATGTGCTGCCATTGGTTGGGTCATTAGTTGGTGTGGAGGTGGCATTAAGGCTTTGACTTGGTTGATCGACACAGTTCACATACAACAGGACAGAACCTTTTAACACCAATGCTTAAAGAACTTTGAGCTAAAGGCAGCAGCATGCTTTAAACAAACCACGTGTTGGAAACATCCACACCTTTCTGATGTGAGAATTGGGGGAGGGGAGGTGACTGTTTTGCAAAACCAACAATCCAATGAGTGCAGCCACTTTTGTTCAGGTGTGCTGAGGTAAGGAATCTGAACTTATGTCTCTAGCTTGCTTGTTGGAAGGCTAACTGGCTTCGCCTTATTGATCTTGCACTAAAGTTGTTTTGTATATTACAAGTGTTGCTGGAGTTTGACCAGTAACCCCAAACTGCTCTCATTCACAGGTCATCAAATACTGATGCTTTGTTATGCCCCTTGACATCTCATAGCGATGCATAGGGCGTCCTTTAGTGTCTCTATGTGATGATCAGCTGAAACACATTGTAACACGTTGTTATGTGAAATGGTCACGGTTATGTTTAGGCAACAAAACTACTACCTTATTAGGTTCAGACAAAATATATGTTTTGGGATAAAATAAATAGATTAGTTGCGTCATGCAAGTGACATTAGTGTGCAGCAACTGTATGTAAACTACGTACCATTACATTGAGACAACCGTGACTTTTGGTTTCAAATTGGATGTAGGTACATAAGTTACATAACATTACATTTTAAGTACATTGACATTTGGAGCACACGAGACACAAAATGGATGAAAATCTGGTTTTGTTTGACTGATCGACCTCCCCTCCCTCCTGAGCTACGCAGACTTTCTTGCTCTTTGTACTTTGTCGGTTGCTATCAGTGTCGAGTATTGTCGCAGATGGGGTTTACATTGGAGTTAGTTGAGAGCCTGGTGTGTCTCATAAAGACACCAAAGACTGCCTTTGGCATCAATATCACATGCTGAGGGGCATGATAAAGCAGCGGTATTTGACGACCTGGGAATGCAAACGAGCAGGAAACCCTCATCCTGCTTTTTCAAGCCTGCTCATTTCCATTCGTCACACACACATTTTGCCATTTCAACAGTTCTAAACACTCTTATTGGGGATTTTCACTGGATAAGAGACATAAGCAAGATGCGAGTGGTGCACAAGCGTTCTGTCATCCAATCCAAACAAACTCTTCCATAATATCTCAGGCATTTGTTAGCAGCAGCTCCTGAAGAGGTAAATGGACAGCGACTGGCTAACCTGCCCTTCACCAGGCAGGCAACAGGTATTTACTGAACCAAAAGAATGTGCATGCTGGCTCTATTGTTAGAATTCAACAGTGTTTATGTATTGATTCATTGATTATATTTCTCCACCCATTGTAGCAAGTCTGCCTGTAGTGAAAGCTCACAGTCAGACTGGAGGCCTTGATCAATCAGTGTAGGCACAGTTAATAAGTTCCAAACATGTATACAGCTGGATATTTGTGTTACTTAAACAGCTCTCTATGCAGATTATCATTCACTCAATGCAACAAACATGGACTTGAAGCAGGTGTGGAAATATAGACAGCGCAGGTAGTGCAGTTGCACTGGGGCCAATGGGATGGTGAGGCCTGTAGAGAGAGTGGTTGGATGGCTTTTTAGAGCAGAGAACGGGCCCTTGCAAGTGATTGAACTTGCCACCTCAGAAATATCATCCATTCATCCATGCATTTTGATCTGGGTCGTGGGGGCAGCAGGCCAAGCAAAGCACCCCAGTTGCCCCTCTCCCTAGCAATGCTTTCCAGCTCCTCTTGTGGGACCCCAAGGCGTTTCCAAGCCAGAGAAGATATGAAATCCCTCCAGCGTGTTCTGGGTTTACTCCTGTGCCTCCCACCAGTGGAACATGCCAAAGACACCGCTAATGGGAGGCGCCCAGGTGGCATCCTAATCAGATGTCCGAACCCCTTTCGGTGTGAAGGAGCAGCGGTTTTACTCCGAGCTCCCTCTGGATTTTTGTGCTCCTCAACCCATCTCTGAGTCTGAGCCCAGCCATCCCACAGAGGAAACTCATTTCGGCTACTTGTATCTGCAACCTCATTCTTTTAGTCATTACTCAGAGCTCATGACCATAGTTTTATGGACCAGTAAATCGAAAGCTTCGCCTTCCCATTCAGCTCCCTCCTCAACACGACGCTCCAACATCAAGTCTGAATTTGATCATAAGACAACACTGAAAAAATATACTGTAGCTGTTTTGACGCAAAATCTGGCACAAGGACCCGTCATAATAGTGTGTAATGGAGCCCATCCTAACTACCACCACTGACTTGACGCATTAAAAAAAAAGGCAGGGGGGTGTGGACTGGTACATATTATAAAATGAAAGCATATCTGTTCTGTAAATGCCAGAGTGACAGACGTCAAAAACACTCCAAAATGCTTACACTGGGTACTAGCCGTAAGATGTGTTCAGAAAACACGTAGTATGAATTAGTTCCTTTCAGGCATACCCTGGCCTTTAATGTGACAGGAATGTGATATGTAATTAGAAGAGCTGACAAAAACCCAACGGAAGTGACCTTCTGTTGCAAGTATAATTACAGATTACAGGATATACATCCTCTATCCCTCAAAATGCTTGTCCTGTCCAGTAGGATGTAGCCTATTCTAGCATTCATTGGTAGAGAGACAGAGTCCACCCTGGACAGACAGCCAGTCTGATGGATGAACACTGTCACATTCATCATATGGAATCCCAACCAACATTTGTGTGTAGGCCCATGTAGGTAGTAAATAGGCTAAAATAGGCCCTATATGGTATTGTCCATGGGTTCCATAATGGTCCCGTGCCAGTTGCCCACATGATTGGGTTTAATCAAGTGGGCCCCACATAGGTTATGCTAGGGCTAACTGGGTACAAAGTGGGTATGGGCCCAAAATGGGCATCTTAACTGGGGCCCACTTGGGTAAACTCAGCCATGTTGACAATTGGCATAGGGTTAATGCGGAACCTGTGGGCCCATACAGGGCCCATATTTTCTGTCCATTTATGACCCATGTGTGCCCCACATACAGATGTTGGCTGGGACTCTGAGAGGAGCCTGAAGCAAATGTAGAAAAGCCATGCATCTTTACCTTTTATAGATAAAAAAAAATCATCACAGTTTTACCTCGTTAATTTTTTCCATATTTATACCAAAACTTCAGTAGAACAGTCGGCTTCCTCTACAGGAGTTACATTTATTACAGTGAACTGTGTTCTGAGGCTTTAGAGATGTGCAAACAGTACTGCACAGGAAGTTGTTCTTACAGTTAGGCAAATACAAAAGAACCATGAGATGAGGTTACATTGTTCTCTGGTGAATGTGAAACTTTACATGCACTAACACTTAACGGCACAGCTCATGCATCCCGTTCAGCATACCTTCTCTCTCATTCAGTTGCTATGGTAACAGCTTACTCTCCATCTCTCTCTGTTTTGCTCCCCTCTGCTCACTTCTCTCTGTGTCACTGGCCAGGTTTCCAATGACCTAACACAAACATGTACATATGTGCAATCAGTAGTTTGAAGTTTGCTTATGAATTGTGTATGAGACATGCCACTCAAGTCTCTGCAGATATGCAATAAAACAGTTTAGATGAAACTTTAATCCGTGATTTCAGTTTAGACCCTGGTGTATGCCATATAAATAAAAATGGTTACACTCTATCTGGTTTTCATGTACCTTGAAAATGGGCCAGTAAGAGCAAAAGTCCTTCAACAAATATGTGCTATTATCAAACACAGACACATTGTGAGACAAATGGACCATATTGTTGATTTTAAGTGCCAACGCTTGCTAACAACTACGTGCTTTGACAGTTTTTGGCATGCAGTTAGTCTTGTATTGAGGTTTTGAGATTTGATAACATTTGTTTATTTATAGTTGATGGCTGTGTTCCATGTTAGGACATTTTGGAGATTAGATTAGAGAGTAATGTGTTTGTTAGTGCAGAATAAAAGGTGATACTTCAGCCACAAAATGTTAATAGTCATCTTAAATTCATGCCACTTAAAATGTAACATGCAAAAGGGATTAAAACTTTCTCAGAAACTTTGGTACTTACCCATAAAGGCTTGATACAGTATATAGCTTCCATGTTGCATTCAGTTCATTAATATGCCTTTAGGTGACAAGGTTTCTGCAGTCATCTCATGTTAATAAACTTTTTCCATACAAAAAATGTGGTTTCTGAAATCAGGGTCGAGAATTAGAGAAACCAAGAGGAAATTTACAGAGCTAGATTTTATCTGGGTAAATCTGATTTATACAGTTTATATCCATATCTGTAAAAACATGGATGCTTTACACACATCTTCCTGTCAGAAGCACAGAAGATCAATACAATCAGCACAGTTGCAAGGTGGACACCCAAGGTTAGTGTCACCAATTCAATATCTGACCAAATGTCTCTGCTTCTGTTCCTGAGAAATGCTGTTGGGTGATGGCCAGAAAAGTGTTTTTACAGAACATATTGATGTTACAGTGAAGTTGACCTTTGACCTTTTGGATAAAATCATTATGTCCTATTAGACATGTGTGGTAAATTTTGCCATAATAAGAATATTAATTCTAGAATTATAGCCAAAAAGATTTTTTGTGAGGTCACAGTGACCTTGACCTCTAACCACCAAATTCTGATCAATTTATTGTTAAGTCTAAGTGGATGTTTGTGCCAAATTTGAGGAAACTTCCTCAAGACCTAAAGATATTACATTTATGAGAATGATGCAAGGTCACAGTGATAGTGACCTTCAACCACCAAAATCTAATCAGATGATTGTTGAGTCCAAGTGAACATATGTGCAGAATTTGAAAAAAATAAAATAAAATTCAGTCCAGGTGGAAGTTTGTGGAGACATTCTGTCAAGGAGTTCACGGGAATGAGATGGATGCAAGGTCACAGTGACCTTTTACCTCTAAAATTGAATCAGTTCATCATTGAGTCCAAGTGGAAGTTTGTGCCAAATTTAAAGAAACTTTCTCAAGGCGTTCTTGAGATGTCACGTACACAAGCATTGTGAATTTTGACAGTTAGATTGACATATGCACAACCCAATAACACAATGTCTCCGGCCACAGCTATCACCAGTGCAGAGGCATAAACAGTGTTCTGGGCTAATGTAAAGCACTCCTCTGCACCATGCCAGCACTTCTCTGTCAGAATAAAAAAAGCTGTATGGACACACACCCTTATTAAAGAGTTATTTTCTCCTTTTTGGTGACACAGATAGCCATTTTCACTGAAAGCCCTCTGTTCATTGTTTACTATTACAGCGACTAATACAGTATAAATCCTGCTACTGCATAATATGGTCCCACATTCTGTTTTTAAATGAGGAAGTCTGACTGTAGTAAATAAAAAAAATGTAAATGCAGTGACTGTAGAAAACAGTTTAAGCATGATACAACAATTGATCAGTCTAAGTCCTTTGCTGTAAGGGACATATGGCAAACTTTCGTCTAAAATTTGCATCTCAGAATCTTTTAAAAAGGACAGAATGCTCACATGGTGACTTACATGTAACTTGTATGATATACTGCATGCCAAATTATTGTCAATAAAATATTGTATTATCTGCAGTTTGCCTGAAAGAGGTATCGTCTGCCATGGTTTCTATCACACCTGTTGTGCCCTTTCTTCTTTGACAACATTGCTTTTGTTATTCAATTTGTGAAAACCAAGTGTCTCTCCTCCCCTTCCTGTTCCTATTTTCCCGTTCTGACGTAAGTTTTTTTTTTCCCCCTGTGCTCCCTCAACACCTCAGTATCACAGAGAGATATGATAACATCTTCACTGACATTTTACACATACACACGCAAACACTTTTTTTGCTTCATAGGTAGTGTCAGAAAAACAATCTTACCTTTGTTGACAACAATGACAATGGATTAAAAAAAAACAAAAGAAAAAGTCTACAAAATATAAAATTCACTTTACATATATTGAGGTGATCAACTCGTTTGTCACATAATCTCGAATATCTTAATTTTACAACCTCTTCCTGCCATGCCATAGACCTTTGAGAATAGAATAGGACATAAGAAATCAATAAAGTAAAATGGTTTAACCAGGTCAGTTTATTACAGGGAGAATGATTATTAGGGTTAGATTTACATCCTGCCATCTACAGTGACATGTTCATGATTTCTTGGTTTATGCAAACTGTGTTGAGAACATGATAAAGACCTTTTAATAGCCTTCCAACCTGCGTGATGTGATTCCTAAATGTCACCATGTTCCTGCAGCTTCCCACAATGCAAAAGCTGACACATTTATTACTACAACACACCGGCGGTGACATTCAAATCAGCTTCGAGATTAAAATCTGAAGATTGAATCCAAATAAAAAGAGCAAAAAAAGATTAGACAATATTATGACTCAGGGGGACTCGCGTGTCCCTGCAGGGCTTTTTTTCCCTGCACTAACATTCTCTGCAGCAGGTACAGGGGGGTGTCATCACGACTTTTTTTTTTACAATCGTTTATTCTTGACAAAGTTTTCCACAATTTATCTGACAGTGACAATGTTACTGTGGGACATGCAGTAAAATAAAAACTAAAAAAAAACAGGGTGACTGAGAGTTTATTAGATCAATGTGAGAAGTTGTTATGTGCCTTAAACTGCACAAATCACAAGAGTAATGGGTTTAAAATGTTCAGTAACCCAGAATGGAAACCTTGTTAACTCAGAGTCGGAAAATAATAAGGTGGTGGATCATTTTGCACAGAAACTGGTGAGGGAGAAACACGGTTTAAAGGTAATTGTTACTGTTATTATGGCTGTTTAGGGATCGTTTAGTGATCATAGAGCAAAAGTGTATCATGCTCTTGAACAATGCTTAGGGGATCACTTTGACTTGCTTTTAGAGTTTCAGTGTGTGACTTGGTAATAGCTGATAGAGGTTCAAACTGTGGCTTTGGATGGAAAATGCATCACAACCTTGGAATATATTTCACGGGAAAAAAATCTGAATGTTTTTCATGTTCCTGTGCGAGTGATGGCTAACTCTTGTTATCAGTGAACCTTTGCCTAACACTACAAGCATCTCCATTGTTGCAGTAAAACAAGACATATGTATATATTTTGATGTTACAGTGCAGGACATTAATACAACTTTTAAATGCAAACACTATGTAGATTTGACATGCCTCTGTGCTCAGGGAAACAGCAGGAACTACATACATGCTAGAGTTACTTTTGTTGTTGTTGTTTTTTATGCTAATGTTGCTGCTATGTGTGAGGGTGGACGTCTGTGCTCTTAACCTGTGCAGCAGCCTGGGGCCTACTCACAGTTAACTGTAAAGTATTTCCAGCTGTTGCCATTTCTCACTGGGATTTGAAGAGCCAGGTGAGATAGCTCGAGCCAACAGATGCCCATCAATGTGATGCATGCAGTAAAAAAAAGGGTGTGTTTAGAGGATGAGAGGACTGGTGCTGTGTACAAATTCACCTCTTAAAAGTTATTTTATTGGTTTCCAGCAAATTGCTTAATTTACTAAATATGAAAAATGTCCAACCATGCATGTAAAGCAATCATGCCAGCTGTGAAACACAATCACACATAAAATAAAGGTATACTTGTGTATGTACAGGTGACTGTGGATTCTTTGAGCCTGTTTACACTTGGTATCAACATGCATCCTAGGTGATACACTGATGCATCCTGATACAACAGGAAATACGCCATCAGTACAGGACAGGTTTCGGGGACACAACAACGCTCAAAAAAATGAAGTGGAGCACTAAAGTAGTGTTACGCAGTTGGAGTACAGCTGAAATGAAATGCCTTATCTCAGAAGATTCAGTCCAAAGAAAAACTTCATGACTCCTGTCATAACCATGCTGTTTACAAGGGTATTGCTATGAGGATGGAAGAAACCGGCTACAACCATAGCTGGCAGCAATGCCAGTGTAAAATTAAACATTTGGAGCTAGCATACCGTAAAGCTAAGGACATTAATAGCAAGTCTGGACTGGACAGGATAAGTTGCCCATGTTTCAAGTTGAACTAAGTGTTGCATGATCGTCCATTGTTTTGCCCTGTGGAAGGAGACCTGTTGGATTCTGATGGCAGTGATATCCCCAGCTGTACCAACACAATGGTTAATGTGACTGAAAAGAGTCTGGGCAAGGGACGTCATGCTCTCGATAGCCTGAAAAGAGCTGGTGCAATTTTAATGTTTGTGATGTAAATGTCTTGCCTTATATTTTGTTTTATGTTGGCTTTTCTGACAGACAGCCAGTTAGGTGCGTTAACACGTGGAAACACCTCTCACCCAGTGTCAGCTGGGATAGGCTCCAGCACCGTCACGACCCTGTTTCAGGACAAGTGGTTAGGGAAAACAGCAGTGCATTACAGTTTCCCTCCTATGCTTTTAACTTTCAGAATAAAAGCACTAAATATACACACTGCACAGCTGCTTACCAGAGGAAACTTAAATTCACTTAGTGCATTTTGGTAAAAGGCAACTCAAGAAATAGCTCTGACTGTGTAGCAAAAGTGATGTAGGCAGTAACAAAATCTGAACACAAGTGGAGATGCATATGAGACACAGGTGTCTACTTGTCCGCTTGTGTTCGGATCACCAAACGCCTTTTTAAAACCAAATGTAAACAGGCTCTGTCTGCTGTACTCTAAGCTATCTGCTGTACTCATACCTTCCTGCGTGTTGATTGGCAGATGTAAAACAGCTGCTTAAAACGTGACAGCTTGTTAATTGGCAGATGGTTGATTGGCTACCTTTAATTGGCTGCTGCTAACTGACTGTTGTAGCCCATCTGTGTACTAACAATACTTGCCATGCTAGCTTTGTGACAGCACTTCACTCAACCGTCCCTCACTTTGCCTTGCGTGCCTCTGCCTCGCTCTCCGTGCCCATTATAATTTGAACTGTCTGCAACACCAGAACACTCGACTCCTCTTAAAAATGGGACACACATTAGCATAAATCTGGTTTTCAGTTTTTTATCTCCCTGTTCACCCCCCTCACACACATCTCCATGCCCTCAGGTTACAGATTATCAAGACGTGTTTTACCTGTGTACCATCAACTCTGTGCTGATGCCTCTACCTTTCTGTCAGTCAGGTGGGAACATCTAATAAAGTCATTACCATAAGCCTCATCATCTGATTTTCCCGCATGTGAAGCCTGTTTTGATTGTCAGGTGTGAAGGCAGACACTTGACTGTCTGCGCTGACAGTGATAGCTGTCAGTTATCTCACAGTGGAAAGACAAAAGGAAAATATCTTGTGATTTGCTCTATTGTTCATTCTTTGTTAGTCCAAGCATTTTCTCTTTAAAAAGTCATCCTGTTTTAGTTCAAATCTCAACCTTGCTTAATATTCAAAGTGTCTGTAGCACTGAAAAGGAAATCTTGTCAAATATCCAAACAGATTGTTGAGTAGCTTGAAATAATTTATTTTGACTGTGTGAGACTTTCACAGGCTGTTGAGGGCCACAGTGGCTGAACTCTGCAGGGCATACTGTTCTCTGGCTTTTGCTGTTAACCTTTACTGATGAGTTTTATTCTCTCACAGCGACAGGCCGGGTGGTTCTGTCATTGGGGGCCCAACAAAAAAAGTGGAGACATAAGAGCATGTTTTAATTGCTTTTAAAGCAGATGCTCTATGGAATAAGACCATTAGTGAGTCAAGAATACTTTGTTCCCATTAAACTGGAGAATATATAGCATGCATAATGCTCTCTTGCAGTGCAGAGAGATGGCAGACAGGGAGCAGAGGAGAGAAGCAGGAATTTAAGTTTTTTAAGTGTGCACTTGTGTTTAAGATGTTTTAAAGCTCCAATTATCAATATTTTACTGTTAACAATGGGTCTTAGGACAACACGTTATATGAAATGAGTCACTTAGAATGATGAGCTCAGGGAATAATCACCTGTCCATCATTTTTAGTGTCTTGCAGCTCATTGTTTCAGTTAACTGCAGTGTTATTGTTTGGATTCAAATTCACTTCCCGTCAACTTTTTTCTTTTTTAGCAGCAGGCACAACGGTTTGGAGAAGCCCACTGTAGACTGCCCAAGACCCAATGCCAGACAAAAAAGGTAGTGACTACCTCATGAACATAGCACAACGTTACTTTAAATATATTTTCTTCATAGTAGAGACAAGACCAAAGCTAAAAATAGGTTCAGTATTTGGCTTACATTTGTCAGGGCAGAATAGGCTTATCATGCTATGCTTGTATGCTGGATGTGTCAATAGACAACTGTTTGTCATATCAACTTCGTAAGTTGATAATATGAAAACTTTGTTTACAGCTTGCGCTGCTGCCCCCCAGTGGCCAAAAAAAAAAAAACAAAAAAACAGTGACTTCTGTGTAATGCCAGGTTCACACTGCAAGCAGAAGTGCCATAAGGCACACTGATTTTCTGTGGAGCACTGCCCGCTTGCTTTCAGCACCCATATTAACCCATTGGGCTGTTCACACTGGACACTGGCACAGGTGGCCAAGCCTGTGTCTCATTCCCTAATAACTGCGTAAACTGTCTGCCTGGCCAGAGGGATATGGACATGGCTCTCGAGGGCATCAGGGAGACCAGCAAGAAGCTGCTGACTGAGACTGTCCCTCCAGCCTCCAAGTCTTTTAAGAAGCTGAGCCAAACGGCAGCAGACCCAAACCAGTCAGCAGGCGAGATGGTCCATGCCTCCAGAGGCTCCAGAAGCCAGCTGGCGGTGGCCTCTGAAAAATTCAGCAAAGACTTGACTTGACTTGACTGAACTAGACATATAAATGATCTGACTATGAAAGACGATATGCATCCCATGCTTTTACATATTTGTAAGCTGTGTACAAACAGAGAGCAAGAACGATGAGTGGACACACACACACACACACACACACACAGATGCACAGGCAGACAGAGACAGAGTTCTACATGTGAAACAGAGCAGAATCACTTGCTGACCAGCACAGAGGAAGGTGCTTTTGGTGTGAATGGCAAGGCAACTGCTGACAGGCAGCTGCACAACAATTAACAAATCGGGGTACCTCCGCATCTAGTGTGAACCCAAGTAAAAAAAGATAACTGTGACATCATTCAAGCTGCTGATTGATGAAAGGGAGTCAGCTGATAGATCACATGATTCCTTTCTATGCAACCAATTGGCAAATCACATTCAGGATGCCCTATTTAAACTGCTTTGGCCTGCATGCTGTTGCTGCTTCCTCTGCAAACCGCTTTGCAACCCGCCTCCACCCCAGCTCCTCCTTTTCATGCTGTGTCTGACTTATCAATGTCATTTCTGTTTGTCATTGATGCTGCTCTGTTCTGCTCCCAGTGGGTCTTTGCTGCTGCTCTCCCTGCCCTAGGCTTTCCATGAGTAAGGGCAGGCAGGTGTGCTCTCTCTGCCTTATGCTTTCCACGTAGGTGCATGGAAGAATCTTTCTGCATAGGCCTGAGGAAAGGCAGAAGGGCCCCAGAACAGAGCCATACCGCCAAATATAATACTGCAAATGGAAATAAAGTTTTCTTTGACAAAAGTGTTCCTGACTGAAATTGATTTGATATGTATAAAATGTATATACGAAATGTATCCATGATTTTCAGAAACGTATAGGGCCAACATTTTTTCCTGCCAAGTGGACTGCAGCATTACATCTAAAATGTTTCTTTTGTTAGCTCAGCACTTCACACAGCTATCGTCAAACTATAAAACACAGGCCACATTTCCCAGTTGTAAGTGTTGGGTTTAAGTTACAGCAAATTAGATTCCAGTCTGTGTAAATGTACCCAAATTAAAAAGGATCTGTGTGTGCTGTCTACTTTTAGTCTCTGAGAAAGGACAGACTTGTATTTATGGGCATCTTAATGTAGTATTTTTTTGTCACTTGAATTGGAATGACTTCATTCTTACCTTCCCCAAGAAACCTGAACTGAAGGACTCAGCACTTCACAATGAAACCGCTCTAAACATGGTTGTCAGGAGCCATGCTTATCAGGTGGGAAGTTGTTTTTGGCCTCAGCAGAATAGCCTCAGGCACACACTACACATTAAAAACACAAAGTCATCTGAGCCCACTGAAGGAAACTTCATGGAGTACATGGTGAGCTGAAGCTGAATATCACCTGCTAATATTGTTTTGGGGTTTTTTCATACAGACAGTCTCTTTGGACCGTCCGCATTGAATTGAATCCAACTGTTGGAGGACTAATTACATATTGATGTCCCTCTGCGTCTAGGTTGTTTCCACCTAAGGGCCACAAAGACAGACATTCATTTCATCTCTTAGCTAGAGTGTTTTCTTTGTGGCAGATCAAAACCACTTGTGAATATAGACTAAAAACAATTAAATTCAAAAGAGAGGTCCAAAAATTGGTACCAAAATTGAGACAGGCATTGAGCAAAAATCTCAGGTACCAACAACAAATCATGAAAGATAAAACATCAGGTAGCTTCCTCGATGAAAGCCAGGAAACAGCCAGTTCACCCTCCAGCTCATTGTTGTAATTGCAGTATCGTTTCCTTAGTACCTTTGTTTCTGAATCACAAAAACATGAGCATCAAAAGTCCTTTCATCTCAATCCCAGTTCCTTTTTTATCTACTCTTTTCTTTCATATTTGGTGAAAACGTAAGCAATTTGGGTTTTTTTTTAACCAGAGGGAGAACAAAGTGTGAAAATGCTACAAAAATACTTAATGGGAGTAGCGAGCGGTGAATATGCCCACAGAGTGCTACTGATTGCCCCTCTTCCACTCCCCAGTCCGGCATTTTAAGATTTTCTTCAAACACAAGACAGAAACTGAGAGAAAGATTGCACTTTGTCATACCTGGACCAAAGAACTGTTTGTTTGTCAGTGCATACCCAAACTTTTGGAGCTGCCATTTTGGAGGACAAAGCTTTCTGTCATGTAGATATCTGGCAAGCTATTCATTTACTCATGAGAAGTTCTGCGTAGTTAGGTTTAGACAACTAAATTTAGATTAGGTCTCATGCCTTCATGGTTTAAAGAAACCAATATTAAGTTTCGTGGGGGAAAATATGCAGAACAATGTCAGCACTGTTGGGCACCATTCAAATTTAGTACAAATTTCATCAGAATTGCCGTTGGTGGTGTCGTAGGCCACCTCCTCTTTTTAAAGATGGTCGTTCCAGTTTGACTGGGATGACTTCTTTCGTGCCTCTTTTGAATCATCTGTCTTCTCTGGCCAAGAGAAGACTGATTGGCTCCCCAATGTACACTGGTTGTTTCCCTTGTGTACAAGAGCATGGCACAGCACAGGAGAGACTCAGCTGTCTGTTTGCATCTTAAGGAGAAGGGACATTCCTTCAAGGACAGCAATATTCACATCTTGGCCAGAGAAGACAGATGGTTTGAAGGAGGAGTAAAAGAATCCATCTACGTCAAACTGGAACAACCATCGTTAAACAGGAGGTGGTCACGACACCACTTATCACCCATCTACAATGCAGTCTTGGGATCCCTCCCCAGACGACTTCACACCCATACACAGCTGGACCCATCTAACCCTAATGACACACAGCCAACAACTTACATGTGACCTCAATGACTCTGAAACTCAGAGCTCACATGTGACCTCAGCAACTCTGTAAGGGTTCACACCCACACAGAGTGTAAAGCGTGCAATTCCGCACCAAGAATCCTCTTGGATGAAAGGTCAAACATTTCAAGAAACTAAAGCAAGTCCAGTGGCCTACAATAGATTACATGGCCTGGATGACTGAGAATCCTCACCTACATACAGCTGGTAACTTTAATGAAAACAACTTTGTATCGTATCTGTTGTCACATACCAAAACAACCAATCAGAGCCTAGGAGTCTCTAATGCAGCGGTCCGTCATGTCGATCACTGCATGTGAAATGCAGTCAAACTGTCAGAGGAAGATTTTGTTGGTGCATTGACCATTTCTCGCCTCAAATGTTTTGCAGAAACATTGTTTAGTGTACTGTTTAGCTGTAAAATAAGAAAGTTTATGACCTGGTTGCCATGTTGGATATTGTTGACAAAAGTATCACGCACCACCCACCAGCCTAACAGTGCACTAAAATGTGTTTCTGAAAACATCTTCATTAATATTTGATAAGCTCTGCCTAGTTAGATGGCAGTTCATGAGCAGTGATTGACATGACTGACAGCTGCATAACAGAGTCCTTGGCTCTGATTGGTTCTTTTCATTCTTGGTAAGCCAGTAAGGCCGTAAGAAGCAATGCAACAGGGCAAAGGAATATATTTTTTCACATATTATCTGTCTCATGTAGCACTGTGTGGATATAGTGACAGTTTTGGCAAATATTACAAGTTGTTTTCATAAAAGTTACCAACTTCAGTTTTATCTGAAATACCCTTTTAATGTGTGATAAAGGACTCGCTTACTGCTCCTGTCACACTACAGAGTCTACAAATTCATGCTACAAAGCCTGTAAATCTCTCCAACATCACATTTTTATTTCTCATCCCATTTCTGCTCCTTTTTTGTACAGAAATGAAAATCTTATCAATCTCAATCCTTCAAATGAAAACAAAGCATGTTTACAAAACGTGTATAAATCTTTGGGAGCTGCTAGTACAGTTGCATGTGCTTTAGGAACTTAAGATCTCAGCTGTGGGAGTCCGTGCTGTATATGTAATTGTCCTGACTTGTGTGGGCTGTTCATGACTGTGCACACATATATTTGCACGTGGGTGCACTTGTCCGTGTGTAGAAACAACCTTACATCACCTCAGGTGTGTTTGAAGTATATTTTAAGGGGCGTTGGGGATAAATCATCGGAATCCTGGCCGACATCAAAACCCCTGAAGCGCTAATCAGCAGTGGTCTCAAACAAATGCAAACAGGCAGCGAGACGGCCACTATGTGGGCTTCAATCACCGCAGCTGATGTCTTACTTTGTGTGTGTGTTAAACAGGTATCTGGGTTGTCGAGGGAAGAGATAAGGAGATGGAGGAGGACAAAGGAATGCGGGGAGGCAGAAAAATCAAGGCACAGATTGTATGCTAGAGTCAGGAAAATGTGCCCTTTTTTTCTTTTTCTGTAGCCTGATATGCTGCAGTAAACATCACATCTTTCAGGAACATTGTGAACATCTCAGGCATGAGCCTTTTCACAAACCAATGTAGAATCTCATTTTATTGTGTTTCTTCATAGTGAATGCCTTTTTCAATATGTGCAAAGTGACCTTGTAAGATATTCAACACTATGTGAACTGTAGTTGCCGCTCGCTCTTTCGGTGAATCTGAGGGCTAACTCAGGTGAAAGCGCCTCAATCCACTCAGATAAAATACAATTCAAGCTGCATGTGACCCGCGCTCCATCACATGAATGCTGAGCTCTTCAGTTCAAATTAAAAAACATATCAGAAATGCAGACATTGTTTGAATGTAGCACTTGTTGCAAAAGCAGGAAGCTTCATCATGAACATTATCTCCTAGTTCAATGCTCTGGTTTAATGATGGCTCCTTTAATTTCACAGTTAACAGGTGATGTACTAGGCCATAAGAAATAAGTGATAGAGATGAATGATGAGTGATGGCAGAGACTGGGCTCCATTATAAAAAAAAGAAAAAAGAAAAAAAAAAAATTGGCACATATTATCATCAGACCCAACATTATCTATGGATTTAAAAGAAACACCACTCATAGTTTATCCAAGAGGACGTAATCTTAGAGACAGCCTGGTACATGCTAATATAAAATCAGAGAAAAAAAGTACACAGTCTTTGTTAAACCGTCTTCCAAATGGGTGCTACAAATGCAGAGGATGTGCTCAATGTAACAATATGGTCAAAGGGAACTATTTTACTCATCCACACACTGGGAAAAAAGTATTTCATCAACAATACCTCATCATTTAGGTTCGAGGGCATTGAAAAAGTCACTCTGCCAGAGGGAGAGGTGGTAACATTGAAGAAATACTAAGCAGAAGATAAGCGTACTGGATATTTAATCTGCAAACTCTATCTCCCAAAGGATTAAATGATGAGATACCATGGCATGTCATGCTGTAATGGATTTGGGGATCTCAAAAGACCAATTTATAATACACCCCAAATACAAGCACAGCATAACAGTATACAATGTTAAACATTTTGAATGATTTATGAAAGTTGCGAGGCTGATTTATTCATTCATAGGATCAGCATTTTTGTAAATAATCTAATGTAAGGAGCCTGAGGTTTCTAGGTTTTTCCTATGTTTTCTTGTTTCCTTTTTTTCTTTCATTTGTGCAGTATGTGACATATGGTACACAGGCTGTTGTCAGTTATTGAGAAACATACCCACAGGTGATTCATCCCCCCACACCTGTGCACATGAGATGTGTGGAGCAGTTGCTATTTAAGCTCAGTGTTGTAAGAAATTGTGTTGAACACTCTTGACAAAGGTCCAGCAGGACCAAAACGTTAGTGTTACCAATAATGAAGCTGAGCAAGAGCAGTGTGTGATGCATCTGCATCTGAGTTGGTTGGATGTGCAAATAACCTAACCCACTGTTAGAACGCATCAATTTTCAAGGTACAAGACGTTGCAGAATAATAAATAAAGTGACCTTGTAGATACAGGTACAAGGTTAGTTTATTTATCATTCTACAACACAGGGTTGTATCACAAAATAAGATATTTGTAGTCCCTTTATTCTTCTTACAAAATTCCCCAGGTTAAGGTATACAATGACCCCTGGTGGATCTAGTGTTCTATAGTTAAAAACTAAAATATTGAAATCCCTCCATTGTATTATCATGACCTGTTTTTTGTTTTTCTTATGTTTGAAGAGAACTATTTGTGCATCCAACTGACTCAGATGCAGCACACACTGCTCTTGCTCAGCTTCATTATTAGTTTTGTAAACAGGGAATTGGCAACGCAGATGGTGTGTTGGTGAATTGAAGCTAGACTGTAGAAAGTACATGTGAGAGGAATCATTATAGATGTAGCGATGCCTCACATACATTTAATTTCTCTTCAATCAGTCAATCTTTTTTTTTTCTTTTTTACATTAAATTTCAACTGAAATGGGGTGGCACAGTGGTGTGGTGGTTAGCACTGTCACCTCACAGCAAGAGGGTTCCTGGTTCAATCCCGGGTGCAGGAGTCCTTCTACACAGAGTTTGCATGGTCTCCCCGAATCAGCCTGGTTTTTCTCCAGGTACCTCCCACAGTCCAAAGACATGACTGGGGATAGGTTAATTGGTGACTCTAAATTGCCTGTAGGTGTCAATGGTTGTCTGTTTCTATGTGCCAGCCCTGTGACGCTGTCCAGGGTGTACCCTGCCCCTCAGTGTCAGCTGGGATAGGCTCCAGCTAGTGATGGCCAAATGAAGCCTCATGAAGCATTTTCTTTATTTTCTGAGCCCACTAGATGGAGCTTTTCGTTCAACAAGAGGTTGAAAGCACACTGAATTGCTATTCTTTAAGCCTCTCTCTTTAAACTAAGAGCACCATCTAGTGGGTTCAGAAAATAAAGATAATGCTTCATGAGGCTTCATTTGGCCATCACTAGCTCCAGCCCCCCTGCGACCCTCAAGAGGATAAGCGGTTAGAAAATGGACCGATGGACAACTGCTGTTTAATAATTGTCCAAGTTTCTGGGTGGTTCTGGTAATCAGTGGTTTATAGCACTGATCCACAGCATGAATGGGACAGCACCTCACGTTCCCACAGTCCGTCCTCTCCCTCTCTTGCCAGATTCAGCTGCTCTGTCAGATTGGCAAAGAGAAAAAGAGCCACCTAGTTAGATGGCCACAACTTAGCTAAGAGCAGGTTGCTTGTTTAGCTGGTGCTCATTCTTCTCCATCTGTCCTTGTTGTTTACTGATGTTTACATTTGAAAACCCTGACCTGGCAAGCTAGCAGCTAGCTATAAGTCGAGAAAAGGAGCGTTTACAGTCTGGTGAATTGACTTCTACATCTTGATGAGTGACTCACAGGAAGGGTCAGTGCCTATGTCACTTCATAATGCCAGTATTGGTGGCATATTGCACATGTGGCTGTAATAAGAGAATTATTGTGACATTATATTGTATTTCGATCCCTGAATGAGAGGAGCCCCAGAAAAACATGTTGTCTTCCACTCTACAAATAATAAGTATGTGCAGTCATAAACTTGATAACTTTATAGCCGCCCAGGATGATGCATTTTTTTATGGTATTCTTTTGATTAGGTTTTGTTTCCCTCAGTTCCTGAGTAAGAGATATCCTTCTGACTTTGGTATTTTCATTAAGGCAATATAGGCATGTGCACATGTTTCTGTAAATATAAAAACACATAGCTTGGGAGGAGTTGAGGCTAGTTGGAAGTGATGAATTGTGCAGACAAAGGTAAGCGCAGCTCAGGTCAAAGTTCAATAAAATTTTACTTTCAGTACAGTCCAACACTGCGACACAAAATAATGGATGTTGCCAAATCAAAATCAATTGTGCAAGAATATGACTGTACTTTTACTTAAAACAGGTGCATCAAATTTCTCCAAATTTCATGCAGTGTTTGAAATGGGTCAGTGTTTGTGTATCAATGTGGTCAAATCTTTGAGTCTTTTATGTCTTTTCCAACATCTTGGTTAACTTTTATACCGCTGTGACATTGCAACAAGTTGCCTTGATATTAATCAGACAAATTCTGACACATTTAATTCCATTATTAATTTAGTAACAAGAAAAAGGTTTAAATAGTCAACAGACTCATTAAATACTGTACATTGCCTTTGCTGTGTGATCTAGTGCCACTATTTGTCTGTCCTGAAGCCTAATACTATCACATATAATAAAAATATAATAATTTCTTTGTATGTTAATGGAGCAACAGTTTGAAAGTATGTCAGTCCAGGGTAATGGGAATACACTGTAAATCCTTAATAAAATTTAAATTATTTTCAGTATCTCAGCATCTGAATATAAACAACAACACAAAGAAAATAAAAATGAAATGGAAACAAAGGAACTATGGGCAACAAATCCACACAGGGAGTCCTCCTATCATACATGAATATAAATCAGTGACTTTTAAAGCCGACTCCTCCATGATGAGAGGAGGGTGTCGAGAAACAAAGAAAGGGGGAGAAAATAAAAAACAGTAAAAATCCTCCTGCCAGACCTGAATTTCAATCAGCAGGTCTATATCAAAAGCCTCTTGCTATGAATAGGTGAGAAGATTTATACCTGAATTTCACACCCGATCACACCTGCAGATACTCCACCACTGCTTATTCAAATGGCTGTGTCCTTCAGTTGCTTTACTCTTTATATACGTCAATGTCGGGGTTATTGGATTTCACAGAGCCTCTTTAGAAACTTGATTGAAGACCTTGGTAATGCTGTTTGAAAAGAGATTTAACCAACAAAATAAAGAAATCTGCCATTTGCCTTTGTTTCATAATCTACTTCAATTAAGTATCATTAGAAAAAAAGAAAATGTTAATCAGTCTAATTTCTTTTAACAATGTGGTTTTTTTGGGGGGTTTTTTTTTGGCTTTTTTTGTGTATTCAAGAAACTCTTCAGATACAATTGATGTTAATCCTTATTTTGTGTGTGTTGAAATGGGCTCTTCTATAGGTGGTCACTGTACACCCAGTGAGTGCTGCACAATGATAACAAAATAATAATTACGACATGTTCTCAATCCCAACTTGTCAATTTTGGATGCACAGGGACAGCGTGTCAATTTTCACTTGTTACATGTATAGTGTGTTTTAAAATGAACTTCATCAAAAGATCATGGTTTGGGTTTTGGGTTTGGGACTTGTGTGTTGTGTTATGTCAACTATGTAAGATTTTAAAACAATTTAAAAAAAATAAAATTCACACAGGAAATGAACAGTGGTCTCCTGGCTCAGCACTGAATGTATGGAGATCCCAATGCAGATGATTAAAATATTGATGTGCTCAAATGTATAATAGGGATTCTGACAATGATTTACTGTCTGATAGGGTCAGATAAAAGTTAGTACTTGATCTCCAGCCCATTGTCATTACAAAGTTCATCAGACACGTTATGCCAAAAGCAACCTTTTGTGTCGATATGATATGTGCTGGGTAGCGTCACTTTGTAATGTGGCCAGGGGTAACCTTTTACAGTGTTATGATACGCCGCCGGTCGGCTGGACAGCACTTGTTGTGGCGGTATGATACACCACTGGACAGCGTCAAGTTGAAATGTTGCCAGTAACGACATAATGTAGGGAGCTGAGGGGTGGTGGATGGGTCCTACAAATCCTGGACTTTCACCTGGGAGCCTGGTGTTTGCTTCACATACTGTATGACTGTAGAGCCAAGTCATGATGTTTTTGTTTCTAAACCTAACCACATACCTTTGTTGCCTAATCCTAACCATGTCCTTTTGTTGATGTTTTATTGGCGCTGGTGGCAACACCCCAGAACATCAGCAGCAGATGCAGGAGGATACCTATCGCATAATACGTAGACATGAAAGGCCAATGACAAAGCAGCAATGTGACAACTTGGGATGAGAATGTGTTGTATATAGTATAAACTTTGGCTTTGGTTTGGTCTAACATACCCTAAGACATCTGTGCATTTATCCCAGATCCAGATAGCCACCTTTTCATTTCCCTCTACTACAGTATGGTAGATAGTTCAAGGAAATACATGAATGTTCCATTAGTTTAACTGCTACACTATGAGGAATATGTCAAGGAAAACATCCTGCCTACATAAAGATCTGCCACACTAAAGACTATTCAGCACAGAGGAGCAGTCAAAACTAATTACCTCATGATTTGTCTGTTCCTTTGTATCCACTGTAGGGCTGTAATTTCTGCTAACAATTCAGTTGCATATATAGACAAATGATCTGACACCATTCTCTTAACAGATAAATGCTCAGGTGAAAATACTGTTACACCTGTCCAGTGGAACAGTTTCTAATGTATCATTTTAGCATCTTGACATCCCCTATACACCCACATTAAAACTCAAAAATTAGATTTTGATACTTCTCAAGGTCTTGAATTTATACAGTACCCTGACCTTTCATACATTTTGCACCTGTAGACAGCCTTGGGTATTTGAGAGAATTGTCTGGATTTAAATGGATCAGAAACGGCAGGACTCTCCTGAACCGGAACTGTTACGCTCCATAAATGCTCCATAAAACCTGAGCTGCTGGTTGAGCTCCGCATGGCAACGCACAAGGTGATGATTCAAGGGTCCCAAGCTGAGCACAAAACATATTAACAGGACACTTTATATGCTCTATATTCACAGGGTCAATTTATCAGGATGCCTGGAATTATTTGCAGGCTGCTTGTATTTTCTAGTCTAGCCCGAGGTTCTCAGCGGGGTAGTTTAGGAGGGCTTACCGTAATTCACTGAATATCATAACCCTTAAATACAGTGTAGAAATGGCTATGGGTGTCTGTGAGCTATAATGTGTGTCAGTCGTATTAGTAACTGGTTGGATTCAATTCCTGTATCTTAGTCTTGGTTGGATGGGCTCCAATCCCAATCCAATTGACTGTGGAATAATTGGGTAACTAGTTCATATCAGGAAAGAGCCTTGCCTGTGTAAGTATAACATTTCATTTGTACAGTGAAATGTATTAATTTGGTTAATTACACTCAAATAAAGGGCTGGAATAAAATGATGGGGAGAATTCAAAGTACAGAGGCTGCTGAGCTCCACTGTGCGCTAAAGCTTACTGCTATAATATACTGTAGACTTTACAAGCACAAAAGAACAGTAGGACAGGGGTTCATTACACAGACTGCTTATACTCTGTTGCTTTGATTGTAGACTTTAAAGGGCCGGTTTATTCATTCAGTAATCCATCCATCCATATCATATCATATCATATCATATCATATCATATCATATCATATCATATCATATCATATCATATCATATCATCCATATAATTTAGACAGCCATCCACCCATAAATCATCCATCCATCAGCCCAGTCATCAACCTTTTTCATCTGTCAACATATCATCCATCCATTTATCCATCCCACAATCAATCCATCCAGCCATATATCATCCATCATCAATACATACATCGATATACATACTGTTGGACATTGTACAGACGTTGGATGGTGGACTGGACGATCTCTGCTTTGTGGTGAAAGGGGGCTGGTGTTGCCCTGCGCCAAGGGGGGGAGTGGATCACCCAACGAGGGTGGTTGCAGAGCAGAATTGCTGCCCGTGTCTGGAGGTAGCGACCATGTAGCCATCTTGTTGAGGTCAAAACAAACCATGATGCATGCCCCAGAGACGCGAGTGATGGAGCCAATTAGAGTATGAAGCACTGTCTTGGACACCACTGTTGATATCGCAGATGACATTAATGAATTCACCGAGGCTGGATATCTGTACTCGAAACCTTTATGGTAACCCAGCACCAAGTATTATCAGAATGTTGTGCCCAGTCTCACTCTGAAGTCGTCGAAATCCGGTGCTTAGGCAGTGACTTGGGGTGTCAGAAACCAACAAAAAAATGGTATCCTTTAAAGTCGGCATGGTGTGCCACTGGTTGCCGTTATAGTTTAACTGCATCCAGCGGCGTCAGGAGGAAATGCGGCATGACAAGGACAGAGGCGGCGAAAGTCCGAGTGGGGCACGCTGGAGGGATGGTGGATGTGTCCAACATACACAGACTTTCACCCAAGAGAGCAGTGTTCACATCCCGTGAGATTTTAAAGCCAAACCCTTTTTTCCTAAACCCAACCACGCATTTTTGTTGCCTAAACCCAACCATGTGTGTTTGTTGTTGAAGGAAAAAAAAAACGTCGATTCGCGGTGTTGTGCCAATGTAGCTCGGCTAATTTGAAAGAAACTGTATGTAAACGTTAAACTTAGTATATCTTGAAAGAAGACAATGCATGTAAGAACTTCACACAGTGTCCCAGAATGTCAACAGCCAATGCACCCAGGGTACCTTACTTGTCGTTTGGGGTCGTGGAAAGTCCATGACTATGCGAATGAATATGTGATGAGGTCGGAGTGAAAATGTGTTGAAATGTCACCAGTCAAACAATACCTGCATGCAATCCTTGTTGCAGTGGGGTCTGATCCCAGACCGTCCTGACCAGCAAACTTTATGTTGCTGCCATTCCAGAGCTGATTCCTTCCTGGTGAATGGTCAGTTCAACATCTGACAACAAGCACAAGCTAACACAGTGATGTATTTCACAGGGTTCATAGTTTAGCATGCCAAGATGCCACCAAAACACTCAAAAGTGTGGCTTTACTACACACTGCTCCATTCATATCATAGGTATGAGGAAGGGTACTGGCAATAGTACTAGTATTGCGATGTTAAAAGATACCCAGCCCTAGAGTTCACTCAGTCTGTGGTTTATTTAATTTGTAAATTAAATTAAGCAATTGTACCCAAGACTACAGCTAAACCATCCCACAACCATAAACCATGGATTACTGGAAATATCCATAAACATGGACAATTATAAAGCAGCAGCCTACAATAAATGAAAAGAGGCAAAAAAAAAAACTAAAGAAACAAACATAAAAAAGAAAAAGTAATTGCAATTAAATTGCAATGCACAAGTTGACACTGGAGTTGTACCTTGAATGACTTTATGTGACAAATAAATGATTGATTCATAGAGTGATTGATTCCATCTGTCCGACTGTCCATCCATCCATCCATCCATCCATTCTCTTAGCAATATATCATCCACCCATCAGTCCGTTCATCATCATTTCCATCTGTCAATTTATCATCCATTTATGCATGTCCTTTAATTCATCAGTCCTGTCATTCATCAGTCATTCCATCCATCCATCCATCCATCCATCCATCCATCCATCCATCCAAACCCTGACTTCTACTTATTGTAAGCTGCTACAGCTAATGGCTGGATGGATGGACCCTCTGCAGTCCCAAATGAAATGGTACAGTAATGCTAATTTGTTGTCCTTGATTTGAATTTCAATACATTTAGAGAGAAATGAGAGCCAGGGAGAGGGGGAGAAAGGAGGATAGAGGGTCACACAGACAGAGGAGAAAGATGATGAATTTGTATGTATAGATGAAAACAACATCAATGAAGGTATCCATTCTTCAGACTGCGAAGATTAGATAATCTCTTTGTGCCCACCCCCCCTCCCTCTTTGCATCTCTGTCCCCAACACATCAATTTCATTCTATTCGATCTGCTTTATGGCCATGACGGTTGAAAACAAACTCTGCCAAAAGCATCAAAACAAAACTAATCAACATTTTTGGGCCATAAATTGCATCCCCTCTCCCGTGTAGACCTCTCAATCCCTCCACCCACCCAACACACACCAACACCCATCAGACAATCCATCTCTCACTGAGATAGATAGATTGTTCTGTAGTAGCGTAGAAGGGATTTTAATGTAAGCAGGATGGCGCCTGCCAGGTGATTAAAGGGCCATCTCACTGAAAAACAAAGTCGTATTAAACTTTGGCTTCATCTTCACTGGGCAGGTGAGAAATGGTTTCCATCTGTCTTTCATGGTGAAACACAGTCATGCCAACAGATTACTTTTAATGTTTCATCTGGCTTCCTCTCTGTCTCTGACACACCCTCTCTCTAACTCTGTTTTGTCTCTTGATGTCTCTCTCATGCTGTCTCTCTCATCCTACAGTTTGAGCATAACCTCTCCTCTGTGCTGATATATCTTAAAATCACACATTCGTACAGCCTTAAAATAATGAGACAAATACACTGCATATAAAAGTACATGCACACTTCATCATTGCACTGCTGTGTTGCTCTAACAGCCTCTGCCCCTCTAGATTTTGGAACCTGGCTGCAAGAATTTGCTCCCATTTAGCCACAAGAGCATTAGTGTGGCGGGGCATTGATGTTGGGCATTACAGCCTGGCGACTTTCCTGTACATCCCCACGGAGCTGAGGTTGGGGATTTGTGCAGGCCAGGTCTTTCACATCACACCATTTATTTATGGACCTGAATATTTGCATTGTTATGTTTATAGTATTAGGCATGGTCACAACAAAATGTGGTGTGGTGAAATGCATCCATGCATCTTCAAAAAAATGTGGTGCAAGAACCTTTACTGACGTAGAGACTAGTCTAAAAGCTAGGTAAGATAGTGAGATACCTGCTGACACACTCGCCAGATGGTAACATGCTCGTCAGCTGGTGAAATGCTTATGTCTCATAACCATCTAAAAACCTCTTGCCTCCTCAGACAGAAGAAGGTAAAATAAAACTAGATGGTGCAACACAGATAAAAAGCTAGCCTCCATTTTGGTTTCCATGGCTCTCCATTCCCTTCGAGGGCAAGCACTGTAGCAACATTTTGCTAATGGTTAATGGTGCACATTAACATGTTAAAGTTCACCAACACCGATCTAGATGTGAATGATTTCTGACAAGTTACTTAGTAACTAACCTTTGCCATCTCAAATGATAGTACAACCAGCGTGTTTTGTGACACAGAAATCTGTCATTGAGTCAGTGAGTAAGTGAATGAGTGAGAGAGTGAGTGGCAAAGATTCAGCCTTGGTCACGTGAGTGTGAGTTGCGTCATTGGCTGTGGCATTTTCAAAATAAATACGCACAACAGTGTTTTCATTGATAATGTCTCTACCTCTGCGATCAATCAGCTGATACATTACCTCAAGACATACATATATATGTGTAAACCAGGGTTTTCCATAAGCGCATGCTGTCGGTCAGCCATTTGAACATATTCTGCCAGCTACTTTCTCACTGTTTCAAGTCACGTTAGATCTTAGTCATCAGATGTGATGAAACAAGCTCAGTTAATGTTAGCTGCAATTCTGCTTGCAAGTCTACCAGACCCCCCTCTGTCAACCAAAGAGTGTCAGGTGGTCAACATGAAACTGTTTTTTCTGTGATTGAGGATCACATAACAACCGGTAAACACGTGGAACCACTGACCAATTAAATGTCTTGACATGGATAAAAGTCCTGAATGACACATGAAAGGAATTCTCACCTAGCTGAACATTGCATGCACTCGTGGAAAACACTGTCATGGTGGTGTTTCTATCCTACATTTGGAGTGTGTTGACACAGTTTGATGCATATGTTATACTAAAGGTAGGGTAATTTGTGCATGGTGAGTGTGTGGTTACGATATAGAGAGAGTAATGGTGGATGCGCTCAGAGCAGACAGGTGTTCAGGTGTTGGCAATCAGAGCAGAGAAGAACGTGGCAGTAAAGTTGTCAAGTGGTAGAGTGTAAATTTCAGTTTGTCTATAAATAAACACTGTAGCTCCTCAAGATCCAATTTAGCTCCAATGACTTGCTTATTAACTACTGGCATGTTCATATTTGTCATGGGATGCAACAGCTGTCTGGTCTGTTGGACAAAGTTAGGCAAACCATTGCATGTCCACTGTGTGTTGGCATGTGACCGAAAAAGGATAATAACCCTTAAGATGAGTGATCCAGAAAAGCAAACTGTCAAAAATAGCACAACTATATTGTTGAATTTACTGAATTAAAGCCTCAAATTTTGAGCCTCAGATACTTCATTTCCTGCAGTCTGGCGATTTTTTCTGCATCTATGGTGGAAATGTCTTGATTTATGTGAAGGAAAACAAACTTCAGGTGGCAGGGATCATGTTCTGCAGTGAGGTTTAAATGGTTCTAGATGTACAGAGCAGAAGCTGCTCTGACACATCAACACACTGAGGATGATTTCTACCTCAAAGGTCTTCAATATGAAGTTAACAGAGTGCTGAAGAGAAAAGAGTCTTTTCTGGGGGGTAGTTTGATTCATTTACATCAAATTCAGCTTCTTCCAAACATGATTCTTTTCATCAGGCCTTGACTGCAAGGCTTATTATATGTTTTCTCTTGTTGTTACTTTCCCATCACAACCCTTCAATTTAACTAGCTAAATGCTGAGCACTGTCTCTCTCCAAAGTTGTCGAAATCCGGTGCTTGGGCAGTGACTTGCAGCGTCAGAAACTAACAAGAAAAAGGCGTCCTTTAACATCAGCATGATACACAGCCAGTTCCCGTTACAGTTTAACTGCGCCTGAAGGAAACACGGCAGGACAAGGACAAAGTTAAGGCGGCAAAAGTCCGAGTGGGGTGGGTGGCAGGGGTGGTGGAAGGCTCCAACAAACACCAACTTTCATCCAAGAGAGCAGTGTTCGCATCCCGTAAGATTGTAAAGCCAAGCCCTGTTCTTTTTTACTAAACCCAACCATGTGTGTTGGTTATTGAAGGAAAAAAAACCCATCAATTCAGGGTGTTGTACCAACGTAGTGTGTTTATTGTAAAAGAGACCGTATGTAAATGTGAAGTTTCCTGAGAAAATGGAAGTGTATCTTGAAAGAAGAGAACTTGACGCAGTGCCCAAGAACGTCAATAACCAATGCACCCAGAGTACCTTGCACTTTGTATGTGGATGTGGAAAGTCCATGACCAAAACGTCAATATGTGATGAGGTCGGAGTGAGAATGTGTTGAAATGCTTTATTTCCTGTTGGTTCAGAAATAAAATTAAATTCACTTTTTCAAAAAATTCAATCTGCCACCCAAGAATTTGTAAACAATAAAGTTTGTGTATATGAGAAAACCACTCTGATTTCATCAACTAGTCACATACTAATTCTTAAATTATCATCTTAATAAGCTTTAAATATTCCCTGAGAACAGATGCCTGCAGCACAAGGCATCTGCAGCAACAAACCACATTTCAGATTTATTTAAATGAATTATCAGAGCCACGGTGAGGGAGATCAAAACATTATTTTGAGTTGAGTTTTGGTTTTTAAAGACATGTGGAAGTGGGAGAGCAATTCGGCGTCTGTGTCCTCTTGCTGCGGGCAGCTGGTGAACCAGAATCAGCCAGAGAGTTGGAGGGAGATGGTGTGATTTTATGCCAGACTAGCTTGCTTGTTGTTAAACTTAATGGTGGGTTATTGCCTACATTAGGCTGGCTGCATTGAGATGTTTTAATAGTTTTATCTCACAACAGTAAAAAACAAGGCCGAGGCTTAGGACAAACACCATCGTTACCTGGCTACCTGGCATGACGGCAGGTCACAGGGAGGTGTGGATGCTGCTCTGCAGGGTGCTCGATTTAAGTGCATTAACTGTGGTGACTGTGACAAGGTAAGTTGATGAGGGAGGAGCAGGAGCTCTTGCGGTCTGGCAGAATGAAAACTCAAATGCAGTTGTCAGGCGTTACAGCATGCTTTTAATGGAGAATTGATGCCATGGGCCAAATTTAAAAGCTAAAAATATTAAATTAGAAAAATAAATAGAAAAGAACTGTCTCGCAAAAAGGCACTTATCTAGACAGAGGGCAAAAGAGCAGATGCTTGAGCACCACCTGGGGTCTTATCTGTGTTCGTGCCTGATCCCTGTAACAATGTGGCCACAATTCAGCACACTGACCAAACATGGTCTCGCCACATACTACGTTTCATTCTAGACTTGTTTCCAGTATGCCATCATAAAATAGTCCAGTGCCATATGTAAAAACTAAGAGTTATTGTCTGTCTTTACTCTAACCCTGTAGCAATCACTGTCTCATGCAAACACACTGCAGGGACTAGAGAACAACACCCACAGTCCCTGGAAAATAATACAAGCCTTCAGTATGGGTTAGCCACATTCAGTAAGTATTATATTAGGGCATATTATGGTCCATATAAAGGTATGCAGGTGGCCACTTACTGTTATAGTCTCATACAGTGCCTCTTAACGATCTTCCTCACCATCTACACAGATAATACGTTTTCTTTTTCTTGTCCAATTAGTTTTGATGACAGTAATTTTGCTGATTTTTTTTTTTTATTATTTTATTATTATATTAAAAAAAAAAAAAAAAGTGAAGTAGGGTACTGAATGTATGTATGAGCCAGAATTGAGTCCTTGCCCACTGTTTGTACAGCAAAGAGATGCCATCTCTGTAGCCTTGCATGCAGACAAACACAAGCAGTCTCTTTTCAAACCCGTGGCCTCAATTCACTCTGTCGCTCTCCATTTGGTTGTTACTCAGAGGGAGAGAGTGTGTGTGTGTGTGTGTATTACTCAGTGGCTGGGTTCGGCGCAGCATGGAGAGGCACATCTAATATGCTATATAAACAACACTCTCTTCCTTTCTCAGTTGCTATCTCCTCTTTTTTTTCTCATTCCCTCTCTGTTAGTCTCTCTTCCGCTCTTTGTTTTTATCTGGCTCGTTCTTCTCCCGACGTTTCGTCACACCAGGTCTACCTTTCCACAGAGCCATTCTGCATCTACCGACTGTTTACTTTGATAACTCTGTGTGTGTGTTTCTGTGTACTGGCCGTACGTGTCTGTGCATTCTTGTAACCTGAAAAAGGTATATTTCTCCACATGGTCAGTTAAGCTTCAGGATTTGGGTTTTTACTCTTCTGCATGAGGTGAGGTAGAGTGAAAAAATATAAAAATGAAAGAAAGCCACTTGAAGACTTGAAAGCTTTTCTACAGTGAATGTGCATATAGGTGCATGTTTTGTGGGCTTGCAGTTTGATATAGTTCTCAAAGAGCAAAACCTTCTGTTCATTTCATCTATTATAACTAATACAATATTTATTACTCAGTCTGTAAATATTTTAACACATAGGCGCTAAATACATTACCCTCCAGGTGAGTGACATAGTTGAGCATGCTGGAGAGGCTATTTGAATCCAAACACTATGGGACACTTTACAAAATATCTAAGGCAACCACCACCCAACAAATGAAAGAAAAAGAGATGATGCAGATGATAGGGACAAGGAGATATGGTGTATCAAGATAGGGTCTACTCCACTCTCCCACCAGGCTGTTCTAATGTACTGTTCGTGCATTTACCTACAGCAAGTAATGCACCATAATTCCTGTATAACACATAATCAGGTTGTGATCGATGCGCTGATGAGAGTAAAGAAAGAGGTAGTCTGCTTAAGAAGGCATATTGGGGTGGAGGGTGGGTCAAAAAACACAGGACTTCTTACCAGGAGACTGCTGTTCTATGTTTCTTTCCCTAAACCTAACCTTCATAACTTTACATTAGCTTTATGTTAAGTGTGTAACGTCAGTCATGGGGCGCTAATTTCTTAGATATTAAATGAACCATTGTATGCTGATACTTCGCCTCACCACTGCTTGAGGCAAGAAACTTGAGGCTGTATTATTTGCCACTAGCCTGGTCCAGTAATTGACCACCCATTTCAAATGTTATCACTCAATTAAATGGGTAATATTAGTGGTTATCAGCATCATAGACAGGGACGGTTTTTGCTATGGGCAATGTTGGAGTGGAGTGGGCGCTGGGGTGCCCCTATCACGTCAACTTGCTGCTGAGAGTCATGTATACAGGTTGTGTGTGTGTCTCTGTCAGAAGAAGAGGCAAGAGGGAGGGGCGGGTCGGCGGGGGATCGCGACTGCAGAGGTTGTGTGTGAGTGAGCCTCAGAGGAAGAGCAAGGGGGGGGGGGCGAGGGATAGACTGACCTCTGGATGATGGATCTCCGTTTATATTATACCTTCATGATGATCCTAGGCCACACAACACAAACTGCTTCCAAATAAATTGTATTTCATTCATAAAATTAATATAGACCCACATAGCTACATGTAAACACCCAGTCCTGTTTGTCACCCAGTCCTGGTGTTGCGACACATTTTAACAAATCAACACCTGTCTCAATTAGACGCCTGGTCTAGTTGCCAAGCAATTCTTTTTTTTAGAAGTTCTTGGATGTATAAAACCAGGTTGTTGGCTACTCACTTGAACTGTTGTCAGTTAGCTGCTTCAATCGCACATACAAATCTAACCATGAGCACCAAAGAAGACCATAATTCATTTAGATTTGTCGGCATAGTAAACAAGAGAGACCAAAAAACAAAGACGTGACTCCCTTCCTCTAAAGCTATCATAACAGCCCAGTCTCACTCCAAAGTCCTCAAAATCTGGCAGTGACTTGCAGTGTCAAAATCCAATGAAAAAAGGTGTCCTTTAACATTGGCATGATACGCGGCTGGTTGCCGTTATAGTTAAACAGCGCCTGTGGTGTCAGGGGTAAACGCCGCTGGACAAGGACGTTAGTGAAGGTAGCGAAAGTCCGAGTGAGGTGGCCGGGATGGGTGGTGGATGGGTCCAACAAACATCAACTTTCACCCAAAAGAGCGGTGTTTGCATCCTGTTAGACTGTAAAGCCAAACCTAACCACATCTTTTGTTGCCTATACCCAACCATGTGTGTTTGTTGTTGAAGGAAAAAAATGTCAGTTTGCGGTGTTGTACCAATGCAGTGCATTTGTTTTTAAAGACACTGTATGTAAAGAGAACTTGACATGGTGTTGAGGAACATCAACCAACACACCTGGGGCACGTCGTATGTGAACGTGGAAACTCCATGAGCAAAATGTCAATATGTGACGAGGTCAGACTGAGAATGTGTTGTGAGTATATGGTCATTCCTTGATTACCCTGTAAGTTATTCAAATTCCTTTAGTCTGTAAGGGTTGTCCGATCAAAAGAGTCAAAAGTGTTTTTCATTAAAGTTAATCTAAGTCATTAGTATTGTTTTAACATGATAAATTGGTGTTCTGTTGGTTTGCTGGGTGCTGTAACCCTTGGGTGCTATGAAACGATTGTTGTAACCGTCTCTCTCTGATGCACTGTCTGTCAGATCAAATGAATGATTCATAATTGATATCTTACTTGAAGCCAAATTTTTATACTTGTAATATTCACACTGGTTAAATAAACAACTTGATTGTATATCCCATCTTTGCTGAGCAACAGTTTTGAAAGAAATTAAAGGTCTGTCCCCTTTAGACGCCTGTCCCAAACATAAGCCTGTTGAGTTCAGTGATTTAAGCAAATAATAGCCCAGGCTACTAACTGAAGATTTAAGGTAAGTCACTTATGTCAGGTGAAATATATACCCTATGTTAAATAACTCAATGTTGACTTTTGGTTTCACAAGGGACATGAACCCTGGTGTCCTGTGTAACAGCCCTGAGTTTGACCTATCTACCACCCAAACTGAGCTCCCCAAGCACTCTTTCTGAACCTACTCAGTGTAGCAGGACCTCTTGAACCCATATCCATGGCTCTGTAAATCACCACTTATCCCCACTTAATGGAGTGATAACATTCGAAACGGATGGTTTTGACAAGGAGGGGGAATGTGTGAAATAAAAATACAAGGTATCTTTTGTTCTGCTACATCCATTTATATACTTAAAATAATAGACTGTCCATTGAGACTTTGACAGTGTTACAGGAATGCAATGCAAAATTGCTCAAGTACTCATTTGAATACAGGAACACACACAGTTTTAGCTCACAGTGCTTTGCTAATTGCCAATAATGCCCTATTCTGCCGATATGGTCATCTCATAGCTTGATTTCCCTGTGGGTGCTAATAATTGCCTGAGGGTGCCGTAGCTCCAAGGCACCTGTCAAATTGGCACTTTAATTATAGCCTCAAATACACACATCAATTTACTGTTGCTGTCTAAGTAAATGTCATGAAATCAGTATTGATTTTTAACATATCTATCTATCTGTTCTTCCGTTCCATACACTAACTATTCTTTGCAGGTTCATGGGTGGCTGGAGCCTATCCCAGCATGCAATGTGGGCAGGCTATCACAGAGACAAACACATTCACAGCGATAATAAATGTATTGCTTCCAGTTTGACTTTGGGAGGAACCCCCAAGCATGACCTTAAATATAAAACAATTGTCTCTTCAAATCTAACTTTTGTTCCATTAGCGTTTCATAAATCTAAAATCTGATCAAGTTTGTTCACTTAGTCAGATGTGCATTCCCTAAATTCAACTGACAATCAAAGCAATGCGAACAAAATAAGCAGATATCAGTCATTTAGTGTGTAATCTTAAATCTCTCCTCAGTCGGTTTGGATGTGTAGTGTGTCTTCAGCCTAACCAGATTATCTGTCCATGGTAGCGATGTGTGCTGCTCTCTTCTGTTGCAGCCAATTCATTCTAACTGTGTCACACTATCAAATTACTGTACAACACATTTCCCCTGGGGAGTCACACACACACAAATATACACAAACTTTACAAACACATGAGATAGTAGGATAAAGCCAATACACAGGCAGCCGCAGTGATTGCTATCGGACGAGACAAGCTAGAGGGAAGCAAAATCCCAATCATAACTGCATCTCCTCTCTCTGTGCACTCTGTCACATACATCAAGAATAACTTCTCTACTATACTATTAGTGTATTGTGTTGTGAAAACTTTTTTTTTCATTCCTAAGGCATCAACTTCTCAAGAACTTCAAAAAACACAGCCTGGTTTAAAGCTCGACCTCCGTGCATTTGTTAGTTTATCCACTGTGGTTCTTTTAGTTTTTTCATAAGCCCCATGGGCTTCTTTCAGCCCATAAAGGGACCATTCAGCCCCTCAGTAGACTCATAAAATGACAGCTGAGCTGCTCTACATTTGTCTCAGTATGTAGAGTGCGACCTCACACACAGCAGACCGGCTCAATTAAGCAGAGATAGTTTAGCTGGCGGGTTATCAAGAAGAGAAAGTGCTTGTAGCCACTGATAATGTCTTGGGAGGTCTCGAGTCAAAGATACAGCACGCCTAATCCAAAGCTGGAGAGATTAGACTTTCACAGATATGTCTGTTGAGTCTTTGGATGCAGGAATGGATGGACTGGTAAAAAGACAGACAGAGCTTTAAAGGGGCACTCTATAGATTTTAGTAATAAGGTCAATAGATCTGTAATGGGTGTACTTGTCACGAGCATCAAGGATTTTTAGGCGCAGATGAGCAAGGTGGTCACTTAATTTGCCAGTAGCTGGAGGGTACCAAAGAGGGGGAGGACTTTTTTTGTAATGCCCAATCTTATTTTTAAAAGTATGTCCAATGTCAAAAGGGTCCCTTTGCACACCGGGAAAGATACTAAGAAACATTTTATCATTTAATTTCAAATGAAAGTTGGTTGTCTTTATCCAAAAACTGTTCTCAGATAAGGAAGCTTGGCCCTTGGCATCTGATACTGACACACAGGTAGTATGAAGATTGAGAAAGTGCGCATACGGAGCTGGTTGGGGTGGTGGATGAGTCAAACAATCCCATCTATCTACCTATCCCAGCTAGAGAGATCCCAGCTGACACTGAGTGAAAGGCGGGGTACACCCTGGACAGGTCGCCAGACTATCACAGGGCTGACACATAGAGACTGACAACCATTCAAGCTCACATACACACCTACGGCCAATTCAGAGTCACCAATTAACCTAGCCTGCATGTCTTTGGTCTGTGGGAGGAAGCTGGAGTACCTGGAGAAAACCCACGCAGACACGGGGATAACATGCAAACTCCACACAGAAGGGCCCGGAGGTTTGAACCTCCCACCAGGAACTCTCTTGCTGTGAGGAAACAATGCTGCATGCCACCCCTGAGCATCCAAAACTGATGCTAGAGATGTAGTGTCACTGATGAGTTGGGAGTAAGAACATGTGTCTAAAAAACTGCTAAGTCTGCATTTAACACCTGATAGTGACAGGAGGCTACAGACAGACTGTAGAAGGACACACTGCAGAGGGCTGACGCTTACTATCATACCATTAACCTGTTGGCTGCAGCTTATTTTATTTCTCTCTATGGATATTAAAGAAAACATTATAGGCACAATACGCATTATCATACGAAACAAGCATGCAATGCTATTCTGCTGTAAACCATATCTACAATGCTTCACTAATTTTAATGAATGCCTAAACTGTGCAGTGTAAATTGTATAATGTAGGACAAAAACAGAACTCAAATGAATGCTATTTTATATGTGGTCAGGACATCTGCACTGAACAAAAATTTGTTAAAATCTGTGTTAGTAAGCACTTCTCCTTTTCCAAGATAATTCATCCACCTGACAGGTGTGGCATATCAAGATGCTGACTAAACAGCATCATTGATACACAGGTGTGCCTTGGGATGCTCACAATAAAAGGCCACTAAAAAATGTGCAGTTTGGTCACACAACGCAGATGTCCCAAGCTTTTTTTTTAACAGATTTTTTTTTTTGTTCTTTTTGGCTTTTGCCTTTATTCAATAGGACAGTTTTAAGTGTGAAAGGGGGATGACATGCAGCAAAGGGCTGCTCTACCCACGGAGCTACCAGGCACTACTGAGCTACAGTAAGCATGTTACTGGCATACTGGCTGAAGGAATGTGCACCAGAACTGTTGCCTATGAACTGAACATGTATTTCACTACCATAAACCATCTCCAATGTCATTTACATTAATTTGGCGGTACATTCAACCGGCCTCAGAACTACAGACCATGTGTAACCATACCAGCTCAGGACCTCTTCATCCAGTGTCTTCACCTGCAAGATCATCTGAGACCGGCCACCTGAACAGCTGATGTAATAAATGGTTTGGACAATGTAAGTATTTCTGCTCAAATTATTAGAAGCCGTCATCTTTATGCTTATTGTCCTCACCAAGGTCTTCACCTAAGAGATCGACTGGATGTACTGCCACATTATTGAGTGCATTAAAAAGTCTTAGATCTTTAACTTAAACCTGTAAAAAATAGGAGCAAAAACAAAAAAGTGTTACATTTGTTCCTGACACCTGCACTTTTTAACTGTTCCGTATCATATCTTAAATATCATTAAAACCAGGTGAAGTTATAACATGGGTTAGTGTGCATATAAAGTTGAAAATTGATAGACTATATCATGCCGATAACATGACAAAGACCAAATGTTTAATGAAACTGAATAGGAGCTAGTGAATGTTTGGCCTCAGGCACCAAAATGTCCAGAAACAGCAGTGGTGGAGCTATAAAGATGGCAATGTTGTTCGAATGGTCAGTCCACCATGGTCCAAACTAAAATATCTCAGTATCTATTGTATTCCATGACACTTAGTACAGACATTTATGGTCCCCAGAGGATGGATCTAAATGACTTTGGTGATCCCCTGACTTTCCGTCTTGTGCCCCCAGCAGGTTAACACCTGTTTTGGCCTGTCTCCACTGGCTGCCTGTAAAATTCAGAATTGACTTTAAGGTTCGCCTGTTTGTGTACAAAGCCCCTAATGGTCTGGCCCCTATCCTACATCGCGGACCTTCTTACCCCCTTTTCTACACCCAGGTCACTCAGGTCAGCTGACCTGGGGTTCCTGGCTGTCCCACGCTCCAGACTAAAGCTCAGGGGTGATCACACCTTTGCTGAGTCTGTCCCTAAACTGTGGAACAGCATCCCCCTCCCAATCAGATCTGCCCCTACTGTTGACTCATCTAAGTCCAGGCTCAAAACCTACTTTTATTCATTAGCATTTGAGTCCCCCTGATGTGGTCTTCCCTGACGCATGCCTGTGTATGTTGTATCTCTAAATGTGTGAGCTGTTTACCGGACATTTATGTTGCCTCTCATGTATGCGTTTTTAGCATTTTATTCCTTTTGTACAGCACTTTGGTCAATGAGTTGTTTTTAAAGGTGCTTTGTAACTAAATTTGAGTTGCATTGAGTAGCTTTTTAATAAAATGTCTTCACAACGATTGGATGAATTGTCATGAAATTTGGTACAGATATTTGTGACCCTTGTAGAATGAATAATCTCTTTAATGATCTTCTTCTCCAGTGCCGTCATCAGGTCAGAATCTTAATTTCTCCAATACTTTAATTCATTAGACACTCATCAGCCTCAACTGTACTTTGTGTTTAGTGCTTATAAGCAATGTTAGCACGTTAAACTGTTTTAAGATGTTTTATGTTATGAGGATGCTGTTGTGAGGATGTTAGCATCCAGCCCAAAGCACCACTGTGAATAAGTGCAGCCTCACAACCCTTACTCTTGTTTAATCTGTCTCTTCTGAGTTCCCCAACTTTATAGAAAGGAGGTATGCCCCATTTTTTACCTCAGGGCGAAAATTCTTCTTTCTTTGTGTGACACTGACATGAAGAAAAGTGGAGACATGCGCCAGTTCACACTTATTTTTGTAACTCCGCTTCTGGCACCTTTGTACACATAGCACTGGAGCTGAACACAAAAAGGCAGGAGGATCACCTTCATCTAATGTAGTATAGCTATGGATGGAACATTCTATGCCAGAAACTTTCTGCCAGCTGCATGCAAACAAGTGTGGAAGTGATGTCATGTTTATTTGCATATCAAGTGGGGACATGAAATCCAATCAGAATCCATAACGCGAGACGGATTTTGGAGGTTCATGTTGATGCCAAGTGAATGTGTCTGTCTGAGACATGATATAAATATAACTAGTTGCTAGCAGCCAGGTGTAAGCGGTGGCCGCAGTTGGGGAGAAGAGTTTGAGGACGCAACACAAAAGGATGGGTGATATAAGAGGTGCGTAGGTGAGGAGGCAGAGAAAAGATTAGAGTGTTCCTCCTAAGATCTCCAGGACTCCCGCTGAGTCCCTCACTGTGACATCAGCCTCGTTAAAATGTACCTTTTTACCATGTTTAACACACACTCACACTGGCTCACACACCATATCAAGTCTCTCAAGGCATGTCTTATGCAACCCCAGAGTGTTGTCTGCCAATTGAATTATGCAGAGTGGAGTGGAATCGTCTTCAGCACTCCTCTCAAAGTTATGCACACTGGAGGACACGCGCAGGCTCCCTCTCATTCTCTCACCAACTGAATCACATGTGGTTCTGCATATCTAAAGCTTCCCTCCATGTCTCCTCTGTTGTTTTTAGTCCCCGGTGCGTCAGTGTTTGAAGTAGAGTAGCTGGAAACCATTTTAAATCTGCTTTCTCTGTACCCGATATCAAAGACACAATCCTGAATGTATTTGACCATGAAAACTCTGCATATATTCAGGTTGATTCTCCAACGGTGTTCTCCCTCCACTCCACTCCCACAATCCCCCATTATTCAATATGAGGATCTGGGACTGTAAATATAGCAGGGGATTTGTTATCAATGTAGTGAATTAATGTTTTACAGTACTTACAAGTGTAAAATACACTCACATGTACCTGTGTTGTGCTTACTGTCGTTTATTTCCTAGTATCTATAATCGATGTCAGCAGTCGTGACGCTTTTACTGTGCTATTTTTCAAAAACTCATACTCATAAAGTCTTGTAGGACGACACAGCTCCTGTTCACATATTTGATTGTCGAAGAAGTATTTTGTTTTCAGTGATGTATTGCATGCAAGTCTGCAGTCTCAGAATTCAACAGCTCCTATGAGGAGCATTTTTCACAAGATTTCCGGTAAAAGTTATGTGACAAAAAACTAGAACTCCCACAACATGATAGTATGCCTCCATAAACCAGTCAAGTTTAAGTTACAGTTTACATCCATGCCTGTCCAGTCTGTAGCTATGATAGTTGGATGTTGCTGCAAAGAAGCTACAAATCTAAAACATGAATGCTTCACACACATCTTTAACCCAACAGCACAAACCATGTATAACCACCACAGTTTCAAGGTGGACATTCAAGATTTGCGTTATCAAATCGCTATCTGACCAAATGTCTTCCCTGCTGTTCCTGAGTTATAGTGCTGCATAATGGCCAGAAAAGTGTTTTTGCAGATGAAGCTGAACCTTGGCCTTTTGGATATAAAATGTCATCACTTCATCATTATGTCCTATTAGACATTTTTGTGAAATCTCATCATAATAAGTGTACGAACTCCTAAGTTATAGCATAGCCAAACACAGTGACCTTGACCTTTGACCACCAAATTCTAATCAGTTCATTCTTGATAACAAGTGGATGCTTGTGGCAAATTTAATTTGGCAAATCGAAGAAATGCCCTTCTTGAGATTGTCATGATCCAGGGGTTTTGTTTATATTCTGTAATCCTGGGGAATTTGTTTGATTTGTGTTCATTGTTTCATTTTATTCATTCATGTTTAATCTGCTTCCTGTTTTATTTTGTAGATTCTCTCCTCGTGTGTCGTGTCTGGTTTTACTTACTGTCTTTGTGTATTGCCTCTCTTTGCCTGTTTTCTGTCACACTGGTCCCGTTAGTCCTTCCCTGTTCCACAAGTCGTCCCTTTACATGTGTTCTGTATTAGTCTTGTTTGTTGATTTGAGTTCATCGTATCATTCCAGTTGGTTTTCAGTTTAGTTTTGCTTCTGCTTTCATTTGGACTTAGTTACCTGCCTTTTTTGTTGTTGTTTTTTTATCAGCTGCATTAAAGCTTGCTTTTTGTTAAAACTTCAACTTTGCCTGTTACTCTGCACTTGGGTCCTCCTTGAACTGATTTATGACGGATATTGTTATAACAAGAATAAGACAGATGCAAGGTCACAATGACCTTGATCTTTGACCACCAAAATCAAATCAATGCATCATTGACTCCAAGTGGACTAAATTTGAGCAAAATTTCCTCAAAACCTTCTAGAGAAATCATGTTCACAAGGAGAATGAGTAGGACCTGCAGTCACAGTGACCTTGACCTTTGACCACCAAAACTTAATTAGTTCATCGTTGAGTTGAAGTGGACATATGTGCCAAATTTGAGGAAATTTTCTCAAAACCTTTTTAAGATATCATGATCATGAGAATGAGACAGACATGAGGTCATAATGACCTTGACCTTTGACCACCAAAATCGAATTACTTCATTGTTGAGCCAAAGTGGACATTTGTGCCAAAACTGAAGAAATTCCCTCGAAGTGTACTAGAGCAATAGTGTTCACGATAATGGGACAAATGGACAGACAACCTGAAAACATAATACCTCCGACAACAGCTATCACCCGAGCAGTGGCATAAAAAACAAGGTAAGCCTCGCAGTAGTTGTAGTAGTAGTAGTATCAGTCATAATAATAATAATAATAATAATAATAATAATAATAATAATAATAATAATAATAACTTTATTTGTAGAGCACTTTTTAATCGCAAAGCACAAAGTGCTTCTTAAAGTGATACTAATAAAACATAAGCATATCCTGTATACACACCAACACCAGCACAGACACTTAAACTGAGTGGTAAATAGACTGGGGGTGGTTGTAAATTAGTTGTAAATAAATTTGCCAATTTGTTGAAATAATAATTGAGTTAAAAGAAGAAATGTAAGAAAGGGGTAGGGACAGATACGTTTTATTTCTACCTACTCCTTTTTGGACACTGTTAACTTGTTAATTTTTTATCATAATCTTTTATTTTTGGTTTGAAATTAAGTCATTCATTCACTCATTCATTCACGACATCACCTTGGCTCCAGTAAATTGAGAGTTTTTTTTTTCACTCTTTTCATTTTTTACATACATCCCTCATTATTCAGTCTTCTGACCTGTACCAAGCTTCGCAGGAATGTTGTCGCAGCTCAGCAATATGCCTCTTTCTTCAAACGTCTTCCTTCATCACTTCTCTCTGTTGCAGCTGAGTATGGGTGGCAGTAAAACTCCACTTACTGCACTTTGTGTATTTTATTTTATTTTTTCATCATTCAGCGCTTCTAGCACACACGAGACGCATCAAACAGAAACACTAGTCAAAGTACAGCAGCTGATTCATGGTGCGGATGTGGTACAATTGCTTCCTTTCTAGAGATTTAATTAGTGTCAAGATGTGGCAGGTTTGTGGGATTTTACACAGACACACGCATCATACGCTGTCAGCTACAACGCCTTGAGAGCAGGGGTGAAAGTAGATTGAAGTTCTTGCCGGTAGTGCTACCCCAACCTTCATCGCTTCGTGTTGTTCTCCTCTCGCCCCCCAGCTTCACGCATTACTAAACACACACAGTCAGTTTTTTCACATCTGTATGGTGTAGAAGGAAATCAGACACACTTGATGTTATGTATAGCAAATGAATATGTAAATGGTGTAAGTGCCACAGAATAATTTGTAAATGTTGACAGAACTTTCAAGAGTGAAGTTATTGAATATTCGGGGACACTACACTGTTTGAGAGTGAATTTATTGAATATATTTCCAGTGTAGTGCAGTGTGACAACAAGAGACCATTGATGTGTGAAGTGATTTGGGGGAGATTACACTGTATGAGAGTGAAGTTATGGAAAATTTTCCCTATAAAAATTCAACAAAATTATACTGTAGTATAATCGACTTAGACCATTGATATGTGAAGTGATTTTGGAGCGCTATACTATAACTAGGGTAAAGTTATTGAGAATTTTCATAGTATCTCTTTCAGATGTACGGTGCAGCCGGCTACACATAGAGAGCAATGTAATTTCTTCATCTTGACAAAAGCCGATTTTGATGAAAATCCACCTGTAGCTTGTTGGTATCCTTGCTATCGTGGAAAGAGGCATTGTTTGTGTTTCAACAATGTTTCGCTTCGAGTTTTTGATCCGTTTGAATCTGTGACTATATTTCCAACTTTAACAAAGTGGTTTAGGCATGAAGTTGCTGTCTACTCTCCCCAGAACTGCGTACTGGCACTTAGGTCGGGTTCACACTACACGATGTTTCTGTCTGTTGCCACAGTCACTATGTGAGATTAGGCGATTATTGAGTCATAAAATCTGCTGTGACTTAGCTGACAGTCATGACAGACTACACACTGACCCACAACCAATCATCGCTGGTTGTCTTTCACAACCTTCATGATGTCATTGGATTATTCTATCCTAGTTTTATTATTATTACTATTATTTCAGTTAATTTCATGTCCTACCAATATGGTCAAGTGCCACCATATGGGATGAGGTACATTTGTACTGCATGGAAACTATACAACTTACTAAATCCTCCACAAGTTTCTGCAAACGTTTCAAAATAAAAGCCAGTTTAGAAAATGAAGGGGTTCTCTCAACCAAAATAAAAAGGGGCTTTTAATCTTAAATGGATACAGGAAGTGTTGAGTTCAAAATGATGGCGCGATACATTAAATTTAACAAGGCAAACAGGAGCAGTAAAAATAGAAAAATACAGAGGGAATAATAATTTATGGCCCATTTATAATGTAGTCTGTTTCAAATGAACCCTCTGCAGTTGTGGTAAGTAAAAGCCCCACCACTAGTTTTTCTGTTATCCCTTTATATCCTCCATTGTGAAGAAGTAACATTCTTTGCTAGCTTGATGCTAATGGCAGTACTCATCCGGTTGCTAAAGTGCCTCTGCTGTTTCAAACCCTCATTTTTCCGTATTTACTCTGTGTGGTAACATCGCTAGAGGAAATATCAAAAAGGATGGGGTGTTGTCATACAGTTGTCTACAGCAGTAGTTTGCTCTGTGACAGGAGATGTCGTGGTAGACAAAAAGAAAGTCAAACATGCTAGACTTTCTGTTGGGACATTGTGAGGTGTCCCAGACATGGCGCCCGTGGTCTACAATGACACACTACATGGGATAAAACGATGGATTATCGCGTAGCACACTCATTATCGTTCACGATCAGAGCTGACACCGCGATGAGCTATAATTGGGATGATATTGTGTAGTGTGAACCTAGCATAAATCTTTTAGTGGTATGGAATACCGGACCTTACCTACCTACTGTCACATCTGCTTGAGAGGCAGATCACTTGCATCCAGGAGAAAGCACCTTGCTTCATGACCAGGCAGCAACCTCTGGGTCTGGGGATTTACTCTCTTTTGGAGCCAGTCTCAAGTGACTATTAGAGGAACTGCAGGTTTTGGCACTTACATTTTTGCTTCATTCACAGAGACCCCCGTGTTAAAATGCCCAACTTCACAACAGAAATAAACATGTTTAAAGCCTGGATATTATGCAGAGCAAATGATTTATTTTAATAGTGTCAGTGCCACAGAATGATTTGTGAATGTTGACAAAACTTTCAGGAGTGAAGTTACTGAACATTAGGGGACACTACACTGTATAACAGTAGAATTTATGGAATATTTTTTCAACGAAAATTCCCCCAAATTATGCAAAAGCCCAACAGAAATTCACAAAAATTATACAAAGCTTCTTCATATCACAAACACGGTATGAAACATGTAAATGCCACATTTTTCATTTGAAGTGTTGTTTCCATAATTCTACACCTCTTTTCTTTTAGTTAAGTAGGATTTTAAATGGATACTTATATTAAGTATTTGTACACTGTCTTATTGCTACAGTACTTTGACACAAGAAAAGCATGTGAGCACTTTGTCCAGCAGTGGTGACGACTGAGTGTCAGCAATTTTAATACAGAAAACAACATTTAAGGCAAATTTGAGTAACCCTTTAACCTTAATCTACATTGTAGAAATACAAATGAGTGAATTTCATTTTAACAATATGCATAATTGGACTCAGCTCCCTCTAATGACATGTGGGACCCTGTGTGCCCTGGCCCAATTTAACTCTTGATGATGATAATTACTAAAATTATTGGGGACGACAGAAAGGTCTTCTGTGTTGAAGCTTCTCCTTTTGTAATTTAAGACAATTAGAGGCACATTATTACAAAGATGACTTCCTAGTGCTTTAATAATACTGCAGTGACTCAAATATGCACTGTGTCTGATTCTATTTATGTGACTTTATAAATCAAACTGGTCTTTGTGTAATCAAATAATTTCATCAACTTTGAGAAATTAACCTTCTTTCTCTTACTGAACTGCTCCATGTGTTGATCTTTGTCTTTCTTAGTTAGTATTTAATTTATGAATTCACCTTCCAAATGTTCCTTACATTGCTAGTTTTATTGTAAAACCCACAGAAAATCTGTTTTGATGAGTGCTGTGTAAATAAAGGTTAGACTACATGACAGGAGGATTATCGCTGCTTTCTTCTTTATTACTTCTCTCCTTTCTTTCTGTTGCCCTTTTGCTTTGGTGTGGTGTTTGTTTGTGAAGTTGCTGATTTAAATGCAGGAATGACATTAAGATAAAAAAAGAAAACGTTTTTTTTTTGCTGTGGTGGAGTGGGTTTTTGTTCAAGACATGCTGATTTAAATTCAGGTCTGACAGAAGGATTTTCGCTGTCTTTATTTTCTGTTTTTCTTTCCCTCCACTCTCCTCTCATCATGGGGGAGTCTTGCTCTAAAGGAGCTTATTTAAATTTGTATAACAGCAGGACTTGCTGATTTGTTTTACTTTCTAAGTTTCCATTCAGGCGTCTTCTGTCTCCCCCCTCTCTCTCTATCTCTTTCTGTGCCTCCACCCACCTCCATCTTGCTCTCTTTTCTTTGATTTCAGAGTTCAGCCTGTGCTGAGATTTTTTTTAGCCAGGAGACAGAAAAAAGGCAGTTTTGGCTTACTACTGTGAAATACTGTGTGTGTGCATTTGTGCATGTCTGTGTTTGTTTGTGCGTGTTTGTGTGTGTGTCAGAGAAATAGGCACAAAATCAGTTTGACCACTGGCCATCTATTGTTGTGCCTGAATGAAGTGTTAGCCCCTGTTAGCCCCTGTTGGTAAGTTGATGTGGCCTTTGAGCCTGAATATAACCTCAATTTTTTTTTCTTATTCCCTCCTCAGATATCACTTAGCCTCTGTAATATGGACGTTTTAAACTCTCCATGACTGCACCTGTTCTTTACTGTAAACTCATCAGTTCTCCCCCTCCTTTTAAAATAAGGAAACGTTCATGGTTTAATGAAGATTGTGGTAGGACCAGTATGACCTGCAAGGCCAATGTCACATGATTTGATGGAAAATTCTGTCTTTTTGTTGTAAAAAAAATTATGTTATAAAAATTTTTTTAAAAGTTTCCACATGCGTTTAATATTTGACTCCAAATTGGCAGATCATCTCTTCACTGTTCTTGACCATAAAGCATTGTCTGAGAGTACCCATTTCTAATTTTATCATCCAATTGAATGGCCATTTGCAGTGGTTATCAGCCTCACAGATGTGTGCTAGAAGGGGCCTGCTACACCTACTAGTAGCTTGAGAAGGCTGTTATCAGCCCATTAAAGGTTGGTTATCACCTGATATTGACAGAAGATTAATTTGGGTGCCACTACTATGTGGTTAGGTTAAAAAATAGATCATAGTTCATGTTAAAATAAGTATATTTATTATCTAATGTGATGCGAATGACCTACGGTTCTCAGTAAAAAATATGTTATCAATAACTTTTGGTTTCACAAGGAACATGAAACACAGTTTCCTAGATGAAGGTCCTTTGCTTAACCCCAACTTCCTCTCCACATGGACTGTCTTGCTCTTTATACTTATTTTATGATGACTTTCTCCTTTGCTACAGTTATAATTGCTATGGCTGCTATAGACTTTTGGGATTTTTCCATTGGATTTTGGATTACTGCAGAAAATATGCTCCACATCAATGGCTTTACCCAAGTGGGCCCCACATGGTAATGCTAGGGCTACCTGGGTACCAAGTGGATATGGGCCCAAAATGGGCATCTTATCTTGGGTAAATCCACACATGCGGGCAAATGGCATGGGGCCGATATGGAACCCATGGACAATCCCATATGGGGCCCATTTGTCAACCCATCTACTTCCCTAATGAGCCTCACATAGAAATGCTGGCTGAGAAGCTATGGTGCTTTTACCACTATATGGCACCACATTCTTGGACTTTAAAAAAAATGTTCCAATCCAGAGGAAGTTTCAGAGCGAGACCATCAACAAAACCATTGATAAACTCACTACATCTGAACTTCCACTGCTGCGGTGAGTGATGTCTTTTTGCCTGCTCCATACTGACTGCCAGCACATGGGGCAGGAGAAGGGGGAGAGACCCCGCTGTGCTTGACTGACATCAGACAGAACTATTAACTTGTTTCAAAAAGGAGTACACCATATGAAGAAAGGAAAACTCATCTTTAAAATAGAGCCATCTGAAAGTGGCGCAAGTAAACAATGCTAGCTGGAAATTAGGTTTCACTTTAACGTTCCAGTGTAGCTATTACATCAACGCACTGCTGAAGAGAGAGGAAAACAAATCATGGTGAAAAGCCGGCTTCTTTCAATATCAAGGACTTTAACGCACTTACAGTAGTTGCAAAGGGGGCCGTTTCAGTCCTGCTTCTAGTAGGTGTAGCAGGCCCCCTCTTACCTATATTTACACCGCTCAAAAAATGGAACACTTAAATCACATATCAGATCTTGATGAAAGAATTATTCATGTTAAAGAATCTTTACTAATGTGCATTGTATCATTTGTTGAGAACAAAATGACGGTCAAAGGAAACAAAATCATCAATCCACTGAGGGCTGGATTCAAAATCACACCAAAATCAAAGTAAAAAATTGAAATCACAGCATGATGTAACTTGCTTGAGTTTTGTCACAGCATGTCATAATGTGACTCAGTTGTGAGTATGGCACGTCTGCACACCAGTAGCCAGCTGGAGGTCATTTCATAGGCAGTACACCTCCTGTTCCTCCTCACACAAAGGTCTTGCTGCTGGGTTGATGCCCTTCTATGACCCTGTCCCAGTCTCCTTGTGTAACAGGTCTCCTGGTTTCTCCTCCATGCTCTTGAGACTGTGCTGGGAGACACAGCAAACCTTCTTGTGACAGCATGTATGGATGCGCCATCCTGGAGGAGCTGGACTTCTTGTGCAACCTGACTGGGCTGCGGGTACTGCCTCATGCTACCAGCAGTGACAAGGACACTAGCAGAACACAAAACTAGAGAAGAATCAGTCAGGAAGCATAAGGAGAGAGCAACTGTCTGTGGCCTCCACATGTAAAACCATTCCCTTTTTGGGGGTTGTCTTTCTTTTGCCTCTCCATTGCACCTGTTGTCACTTTCATTTGCACCAAAGTAGGTGAAACTGATTTACAATCACTTTTGCTTCTTAAATGGACAGATTGATGCCCCTGAACTTTAACTGACTTGGTGTTATACTGTGATGATTGAATGTTCCCTTAATTTTTTGAGCAGTAAATATGAGGCTGATAAACACTGATAACGCCCATTCAATCAACTGATAACATTCGAAGAAGGTGCTGAGAGTAATAGATGATGATAGCCTGCACATGTTTTAGGATTATTAAGTACATAATGATTTGCATCAACCTATGAGCTGATCTTCTCAGACGTGAGTTTTGGATACAACTCAAACTCCATCCTACCCACCTATCTATTCCTTGAAATAACCAAAATATTTAAACCAGGATCATCAACACAGTCCCTGAGTCAATGTGCATATCATTACTAAAGCTAACACATAGCTCAGAAACAAAGTGTCAGAATTGTTTGTAGTTGATGGCATGTATTCTTATTTCTTGTCCTCTTGCTCTATGAACTGCAAATACCACACATCATTTCTTTGACTATTCCCTCGTAGACTTAGTGAATTCAGGTCAGTTTTGACATTTCAGTGTCAGCATGGAAATCAGTTCAGGGTTCAGCTTTGATTAAAGGTATTGCAAATAATCTGATAAGACTTAAAGAAAAAAAAATCCCAGTCTGCAGGGGTATTGTTCTTTTTGAGCCTCTCCTCTTCCTGTAGTCCCAGAAGAGCTCTGACCCAGACCTCTTGTCAGTCTAATTCTCCCTCCCCTGCGTGCTCTTTCTCTCTCTTTTATGCAGCTCTGAGGGAGAGGGATTTTAGGCAGAGAGACTCAGATGGCTAAGTGAGGATAATACTGTCATTAAAGAGAGAGAGCAGCAAGAAGGAGCAGGAGATGTGGACAGAAAGTGGGATGGGAGGGAGGGATAAAGCGGAGAGGGGGAGAGTGGTATCAAAAGACGGCATTCATGAAAGACTTAGTCGGAGAAAGCAAAAAAAAAGAGTCATTTTTATTATTCGGGTTTTAGCGAAATCCACTGATGTCTGCATTGCCTGCAAGTGTTGGATTTTTGCCCGTGCAAGAATATTTAGGTTTGTCTGTAAGCACCTTTGTGCCTCACAACAATTAAAGACACTTGAAAATGAAAAGACAGAGGGAGGGCAGCGGGAGAGAGGGAAGAAAGAGGAGTGGATGAGAAGAGAGGAGGGGGAGACAGGAAAGGAATCAGACGTTACATTGACTGGTGCGAATGGACTGTCTGCAACCCAAGGATACACAACCCCTATATGTCTTTTAAGGCATCTGCGTGTGTCCTTACTTTGAGAGATCACTGACGGCAAGTCCACTGCACTCAGCATAACCCAGGCACTTCACTCCATAATACTCGGACAACCATAAACTTCACCATTTGTATCAATAATATCTGTCGTTCTAGTTAGAAAAGGCAAGAAATGTTTTACAGTATGTCCAGCACTGAAATGTCTTCGTCATTGGCAAATTTTTTGACTTCTATATCTTCTGTACAGGCACTGTTCTGTCTGTATATCCATCATGGTGGCTCTCACTGCTTATGCTGACTGCACAGTACTTTTGTTCCATCCATTTTCATAACTGCTTATCGTCTTGAGGGTCGCAGGGGGGCTGGAGCCTATCCCAGCTGACATTGGGGGGGAGGCAAGGTACACCCTGGACAGGTCGCCAGACTCTCACAGGGCTGACACACAGAGACAGACAACCATTCACACTCACATTCACACCTATGGCCAATTAAGAGTCACCTGCATGTCTTTGGACTGTGGGAGGAAGCCGGAGTACTCGGAGAAAACATGGAAACTCACACAGAGTTGGGAGCCCCAACTGGGATTGAACCAGGAACCCTCTTGCTGTGAGGCGACAGTGCTAACCACTACTCAACCATGCCGCCCCTAACACTAATCAAAATGTAACAAATTATGATAAATTAATTGTCAAAAAATAACAAAAAGCCTCAGTATGAGTGAATATTTCGTGTCAAGGCTTAAACATTTTCAACTTTTGCAGACACCTTTGCCTCGAATTCATGCTCCAGAAAGCACATTTGCATGTCTGCTTCAATTTGTGTATTTTATTTAAAAGCCTAGTTTAACTTTTGGGGAAATTAGTTGGGGGGTGGGGAGAAGTATTTATTCACTGTCTTGTTGAGAATTAGATGTGAAGATTGGTAGCACTCTTGTTTCTGTATGTGAAATATGCTTGATATAAGGCTATAGTCTGCAGCTGGTTAGCACCTGTACGCCTCCCCATACCGCACATTATATCTATCCATACAAAACTATCCATACTATCCATACTATCCATACAGCTCACACAAGTGTGAAAACCAAACTGTGTTTTTATGGGTTTATTTGCAGCTGAGATCACAGGCAGTTACTGAGGGTTAGTCACAGATAACCCTGCATAAAATCACAACTTGTTTCACTTTGTCTTTTGAACAAGATATAAAGTCAAAAAAAGTCAAAGGGTAAATCTTCATGGCAGTATAAATGTGCCTTTCAGACTTAATGACAATCTGCCTATAAGATGCCTTGTGTGAAGAGTAAACATTTTGGCATGGAGATGGCACTGGAGAAGAGCTCTTGGAGTGTCCACAATGGAAAGGGTGTATTCTCTTGGGAGCATGACTGTACTCAGTAGATACCAATTACCATTTCTTGTGTACAAGTTAAGATACAGATGGGGTAGAGCGCTGAAAGAGGTCAGTTGAGGTGGTTCAACATCTGATCAGGATGCCTCCTGGGCATCTCCCATAAGAGGTTTTTCCGGGCACATCTAACTGGCAGAAGGCCCCAGGGCAGATCCAGAATACACTGGAGGTGTAATATATCTTATCTGGCCTGGGAACACCCCAGGATCCCCCAGGAGGAGCTGGGGAGAGGGACATCTGGAATGTCTTGCTCAGCGTACTGCCCTCATCACTCAACCCTGGATAAGTGGATGGAAATGGAAGGAAGGATGGATAGATGGAAGTTGAGTACAACCTTATACTTTTTTATCTGACAGTGGTGGTGCATTACACTTCCCCCCTTTTACTTGACAGTATGCAGTAACACACTGCAAGTGGCCACTTAAGCTAGCAATGAGAGGGAATTTTTTGGAATGAAATGTTTTTGCCAAACTGTTACTTTGTCTCACATACCTATTATGTCAATGTGGAGACACAGTTTTTAGCTCATAATTGCAATAAGTGATCAACAGGTGAGTTCAGCAATGTCTGCAATAATGACAAGAATTACTGTAGTTATTTCACTTTTGAAAGTGTGGTTAAAGTAATGTTTGCTAAAATCAACTGATGCTAGTCTGAACATCATTAAACAAGGGAACACAACTTCTTACATTTTCTTACCAAAACCACATTTCTTGATTTTCCATCAAGGTCATGTCATTTCATTCTTGAAAAGTTTCAAAGAAGATTCAAGCACATCACTTTGCAATCATTGCTATAACAATGACAATTGCAGGCTGTAACTATCAAAAGGAGCAATGATTGTATAGAACAACAAATCTTAAAAATAAAGTTACATATTCAATATACTATGACAATATTCCAAATTTTTCTACCCACCTTCCTGTCTGGGCCACAGCCATTTTTTCTTTGTTTTATTGGCATGAATATTGAATGTTCCGTCTCCATGTGTCTGTGGGTTTCCTTTCTGGTGTATAAGAACTGTAATTCCCTATTGACAGAGTCTGCAAAGGTAGAAGCCATTAGCAGTCTCACTGTGTGCTGTGTGTGTATGTTTGTGTGTGCATTCTTGAGAGTTGAAGGTCAGGGAAAGGAGAGGCAAACACCATCACACTTGTCAATCAAGAACCCGACAGAGAGAGAGGGATGTGGCTGAGAGACAGAGAGGATGTGATGGACTGATAACATTAGATAAATGGAGAGAGAAAGACGCAAAATAGAGAAGAAGAGAGACAGGAATCGGTACAGACAGTGAATAACTGAACCAGCACCCAGCTTATGTTACTGTTGTGAAGAACTGCTTTTAAAAGGGACATACCCACAGACACACCCAAACACTCCGCACACTGTAACCCAGATTCACTCCTCTGATCTGGGTGCCTGAGTGTGTTTGTTGCTCTTACCCTCTCCCTTGCTGTCAGTTTATCAGAACGGGCTTTTAAAGGCAGTCATGTGGCTTGAGAGTACTAGCAAACATTCTAACTAACCGAGAGCCACAGTCGTGCTTGTCTCCTGTGCTGTCACAGTGTGCACTTCTGACCTGCCATACATGCCATCTTCTCAGTTTACCCAGTATATTTCCACTCACCCCACCTCTCCACCACACCTGCCTGCCAGCCTATCACCTGTCCACACATCTCTGCTCCTGCCAGTTCACCACACCCACCTCATCAAGCTAACGCTGCTTACCTGTGGATCATTACTCCCTGTCACTATAAAGACTCCAGTTTCACAGATTCTAGGTGCCTGATTTTTCTTTGCCATATCCATGCAAGACTTTCCAGCATTTATCCCCAGACAACTTCTTTATTGCCGACCTCACCTGTCTCTGACTTTCAATCTTCACCTGCTTCCTGGTAAACCACTCAGCCTTCTGTTCCCGACCAAGAGCTCTGCTTCTACGTTCATGGTTTCTTTTCACCTATGTGGAGGGACCGTCACTCAGCTCTCTGTGAGTTAACCTGTTCTGCCGCCTATGATTTCCTGTGCTGTGGAGTACCTTGCCGCGTGGCTGCACATTCTGCCTTTGTGTGGGCGCCATGGAATCCTCTAATCATCGAGACTGGTTGTTTGACAGCTCGCCAGACCTACCCAGGTGTGTTGGCTTCTTTCATGGTTTTGGATTCTCTGCTTGTCTGACGACGCCTTCTGCCTGCTCCCCCATGGAACTGTTGCACTCTAATTAACTGGTTGCTGTGTGTGTCATCCGGCGGGCACCGGCTACTCACCGGCTTTTAGCTTTGGGGAGCCATGCTGAGAGTCCTGGACTGAACCTGCTTCTCAGAGGGCTCCGCACCAAGATATTGTCTCTCCCAGTTGTTTCACTCTCTGTCATCAGTGCTGCTTTTGAGTCCTAAACCCGCCCATCATACATGCTGCTTTTAAAGGAATACTTCACCCCTATAATAATCATTTGTATGTCAATTACTCACTGGTTGTTACGTTGACATTTGTGAAGAAAACGTTGTTGTTTTCATGACTCCTGGTTGAACGAAGAATCCAAAAACGAAGACAATTCTTGATGAATTGAAGTGAATGGTGGCCACAACAGCAAAACTATAACTAAACAGCTGTTTGTTTGTTTGTTTGTTTTTGTCCTGCTCATGCAATTCATTGAAATCCCACCTCCCAGTTCGTTTATTAGCAAGGAAGCAAAAGGTTTGGGTGAGTGACAGTAGAACTCCTGGCCCATGAACACACGTGTCCTACTTGTCTGTGTGAGAGACTGTTTTTGCGAAAGTGTTTTAAATAGTAGGGTTTTGGCAAAAATAATGTGTTTGGACAGGACTGAGTGCACAACTGGATAAATGAGACTTGGAATTAAGGACATGAGTTGTGTAAGAATTTGTAAACAGATGTTTTGGTATAGTTGTGATGGAGTCATGCAAGAAAGTTTCCTTCATGAATTAAAGGTAGAACGGGGTGAGTAACTGATATACAAATGATCATTTTGGGGGTGAAGTATTCCTTTAGCTTGGAATTCACAATACCTTTTTTTTACTGCGGTATTTCTTACCACCTTCAATGCATATTAAGGCAGCATCTGCCTTTATCCTTGTGAACATTATGTTCTTAACTAAAGCATGTGATTTAAAGGAGGAAATAAATGTTTTATTCTGAAAATCTAACTTTAAATCTCCATATCTTTGCTCTGATATAATCCTCTTATGCAAATGAGACTTTATGGGACTTAATAATACAGAGACAAAACCAGATCACATTCAAATACAACTATAATAGATTTAAAGTTCATCAGTCATCAACACAAATGTACCGTTTGACTGTTGAGTATTTAATTCTGTGCTCTTTTGTGAAAATGGGTGTCCCTTTTTGCTAGAAATCTGCTAACCTGATGTCCAGCACCACTGATGCATAATCCCGACTTTGCTGATCAGCGGTGCAGAGAGGCCCTGTGGCCTGAGGGCAGCCATAACTCCTCATGTGTGGACATACACAGACCTGTTTAGGGATGATAAGTGGAGTGATAAATTTACTGAAATGACTGTTTTTTTTTTTTATGTCCCTCTGTCATGATACATTATGTGATGAATATTAAGTCATCACTGTGCCATCTGTCTGTGTAGAAATGTTCCTGTGAGCACAGCAGCCTACAAACAATACATACTAAAGAAATAACACTTTGTAAATGACCCCAGTGTTCAGCAGTTGATGTGTTGAATCTACATTTGTAATGTATTTGATGACAAAAAAGGTAAACTGTGCAGTAATGTCAAGAAGGAGATAAACAGCACAGAAATTAAAGTAATGAGGATGAATGGGGAGAGTTTAACGGAGTTCAAAGCCAGTCAAGAGGGCAACAAGGTATTACCTGCATTTCTTTGGGTCTAATTGTCCAATAATTCTTTTTTAGCTTTTTGGTATAAGTGCTAACTTCCTGAGCTTAACACGTTGTTTTGTCTTCTGTTTGTTTAATTTCTGTTCAGTTCTTGCAGTGGTCGATGGAGGTAATGAAGAACAAAATAAACTACATAACACAGTCCAGGCTCCCATTATTTTGACTGGGATGCTACACCCTTACTTCACCGGTTTCCCCAAAATGATCTGAAAAGAAAAAATACATTTGCCGAAACTTGTAACATGAAATAAAACTAGATGGTGGTGAGCGGGGCTCAGACTGCGATCTTGCTGATGTATGACACAGTTTTAATTTTGTGGTGTTCTTTGCTGCAGTACACTCACTTTGAAAGTGTGTCTCATCTGTACAGCCTACAAATTTAGCATCACACTAGTAATTCCTCGATAATCATGCTAATTTATAGCACATAGCAGTATCCAAAGCGGCACTAAAGTATCTTTGGCCTCAGGGCTACATCTTTGTCAAGGCCGTCATTACCCCAAGCAGCATAATGACTCAACTATTGTCCCATCCAACCTGCACAAACACCAGTCACGGTTCATTTGCATACAATAATGCATCAACAATCACTCATGGCTGCAGATTATTTTTATGACTGTTGCAGCACCCAAAAGAAGTTATGATCATTATGAGCCCATAGTAGAGCAGACATATTTGCTTTCCATCTGGCACTAGTCCAGAGTTGTAACTCAGCTTGACTGAGAGACAATTTAACCATTAGTTTTTGTCTTAGTTTAAATTTTTCCACCTATGAGGAGTGCCATCCTCCCATATATTTTCTGGACTTATCCCAACAGAGGTTGCTGCTGGAAGGCAAGTTTTATGTGGTGCATGTGCATATTCATGTGGGACATGGTTATTTTTTCTAAACTGCAGTTTATAAACACCATTGCCCATTGGTGCTCAAAATAGGTAACAGTCTCTTTTCCTATTGCCAGTAGACCAGAGCTGGATGGGGTGGTGGTAGTGGGGCAGCAATATTTTTTTTTTTACTGGTGTGCCACATTCAGCGTCACAGAAAACAGGTTAGTAAACAGTAGAAAGCACCATGGATATCAGTGAAAATGTTATTACTTCTTTTTCATATCTCTTACTTATTCAGTCTTTCCTTCAAACTGTGTGTTGACTTATTCTGAACAATGTTTGAGCGCTGCTTACACAGAGACAGATGGTATTTTGTGGCAGCATGTCATTGCATTGCGCTGCTACAAAATACTGCACGGGTATTGTTTTTCAATCACAGCCGATTGGAACTGATGGGAGCCGGAGCCAATAAATACCCATGAGTACTGCAGAGAAAATGTTTGCTGTAATGAATGCCCATTGTACCGTTGCCCATTAAATACAACAGCCAGAGGTTAGTGGGTGTTGGTGGGTTTTTTTTTTGTTTTTGTCCAATGGGAAAGGGACTCAAGGGATACAGCTCCCAGCTAGGTTAGCAAGACAGACAGAAAGACATGCATTGCAAGCTAGCACATCAACCAGGCGGATAGTGGGAAGTACCTTTTTAATCTCCCTGTGAATTGCATTTTATTTTACTTCCTCCCCGAAATCCTGTAGGTCCTTTCACATTGTCTGGCCCTGGGACTTGAGCACTGGTAAGCCTGTGCATTAAAATGGCCGTGGCAGCATCCTCCATCATAAGCAGTCAAATTTACGTGTGCAGAGCAGCTCTGTACTGCAAAAGGAATAAAGTGTGAATGGTCTAAAATGAAGTTAGATGCTAACAAAAGTCTTTCAAAAGCAAAGCAGTCCATGACTTACATGAGAGGCGACCAAGGGGACGTCACAGAAGGTGAAAATACACTTTTGGATGCAACCAAGGACAATGCATGACAGCCACATGCATAAAGACCCTGAGGCAGCTGTCAGAGTGAGATCATTTTTCCTAGCAACTATTAAAATGCATGGCATGCTGTGTTGAAATATGCCAATAAAGCATAAAATCTTTAAAAACCTCTCAGTACACTGACATGCCATGATAATGATAAATTGAACAGGATATTTATTTTACATTCTGCTTGTTTTAGTTGATTTCTTGAACATATTTAAACTCCAGATTCATTCAGTTTAAAGAATTATAGTTCTTAAATCAAGCAAGTGTGTTTTCTCTCTGTGTAGACAGGCATGCATAGACTGTACACGACCCGTACAACAGGTCTGTTTTTGTTTATACCCAGGAGAAAATGACGCATAATTCTCTCAGGTCACTTGTACACACCATTTAAGAACAATTCTGTCAGTACGAGTGGTTCTGGCATTGGGTTTTGGTAGGAAACAAATGTAAATGACTTGACGTGAGACCTTACAGTAAAATGTTGTAAACAAATAGGTTGAGTGATTTTCTTTTTTAATCTAAAAATTGTATTACTGTAGACTCCTGAAATGTGTGAAATCTGAGCAGTGTGCATCATAAAAGGCAACACTGCCACAATATTTGCAGCCATCATTCTCTCCATGGACACAACAGTGGCTCGGGACAAAGAGATTCTGCCAGTTATAATGTGTGGATGACAGCTGAGTGTTTGTATGGAGCTTTTGTATGGGGAGATGGCTTGAGTACTTTCTATGTGAGTTGTGAACAATGTCAGATGAAGCTATACTTAAAGTACACTATGCTGCAACTGGGTGAGTGATATTGCACAGGCGGCAGCACCATCACAAAGACCTGCAGGGCAGGGGCAGGGTAGAGGTCCAACAAAGAGGTGAAATGATACAAAAACCCTGACTGGCCGCTCTGCAGATGAAAGCCTCAAAATAAAGGGACTAACGCAGCTTCTGTAGTAAACAGTATTTGGGATGCCAGCCTGGAATTCAGTAAGTGAGTGGCTCCTGGCCAAGTGTAAGGATGCTGCCCTGATACCCTGTGTGTCTTTGATACCTACAGATGTCATCATGGTTCCAGAGCACAGCACACTAAGGGGCTGCATTTGATTTGATTGGACACTGCAGGAGACTTGTCTAGTGTCTCTTGAGGCATTCAGCTCCTGGCGGGATGCAATATCCTGGTGGATCAGAGGTGGAATTTCTAAGGGAGAGTCACCTGCTGATCACATGCTTAAACAGGCATCTAAAGGACATTTACTGTATTTTTATTAGGATAAAGGATAATGCTTCTACTCTAAACATCCCAATAAAATTCCATTAAAATGCCACTATTATGGCCTTGAAATACTTTTTAGTCATTTCTCTGTTATGTTTGTAACAATCTTGGTGTGAATATGGGCACATTTATTATTTTTAATATCAGATCATCATATTGACAAGGAAGACATAGTATCTTTTCAAAGAATCAGCAATTTCAGCTGGAATGCCTGATGTTCAGCCAGCCCAGGAGAAAATGCTGGCATTATATGTTCCTGCATACCACAGATATGTTACATTTGTACATTTCATACATATCATACCAGAGAGGCATACTTCAGATTACATGTATATAAGCTGACTGTCACTGGGAGATGGAGGGGATGGTGGATGCAGTGAAACCTAAGCAAGATAGCTGCCAAGTTCCAGACCACTGCAACCCATTGTTCAAGACCAACAAACAGCAAAACTGGCTGCTTTTTAGCAAGATGTTGGCGGCACATCTATGATTGTGGCACCAGAACTGGGATTTTTAAGCCAAAACATAATATTTTTCTAAGCATAGCCAAGTGGTTTTTGTGCATAAACATAATCACAAGTTGACCGCAGTACTGTTAAAACATACCGGTTGGTTTATCAAGATATTGGCAGCATTTCCATCCGTCACTCTGCCACCAAAACTAGGTGTTTAAAGCCAAAACACGATCTTTCCGTAGCCATTATCAAGTGTTTTTTTAATGCCTAAACATAACCACAGCATCGTTGAAATGCACTGTCTACTACTAACAGAATAGAGTAACCTTTGAGTCATTTTAATTACAGATGTTGTAGTCTATGTACCACTGAATGTGTTTACATGGACTTGTATAACCTGTTTATGAGGTTATACTGGTGATCATATTTGGGATATGGAGTTTACAAGAGCACAGAGAAGTCAGTTTATTGATATTCCCCGTATACATGAAAAACTTTAATTAATATCCTGTGCTTTAATTTGCTTTACTGAACTTAAGTGGTGTACATATGGCACAGACGTCTATATGGGATAGGCCTTTAAGTCCTTTCACACAAATCTCTTGCTCAGCAAAGATGGGAATACTATCAAATTGTTTGTTTAAGCCACAACAATCATTGCTTATAAAGAAGTAGGCTGCTAAATAACATTCATTACAAATCATTAAGATATATATGATCTGGCTCTGAGAGACAGCACAACTAGGCCAACCTCATATGCAATAACTGGGATAAGGTACACACATACATACATCAATATCCTAGTTTCTTTTGGAATACTAAATGGCATACAGTCTTATCCCAGTTTCTGAAAATGGGATATGTTGTTTACATGCTCAAACATGTAATTGGGATACCCGAAAAAACAGCTCATAAATGGCTTATTCATGTCCATGTAAGCACTCTCAAAATTAAAATTGAGTATGGGATTTTCTTAAGGTTCAATAAGACATTATTGCATTTTATGTTTTTTATAGTTTGCTGTTGCACACCAACATACAAAATTCACGTGCAAAGAGATTTTTAAGGGTGATTTCCAACCATTTCTTTTAATTAAAAAAATGCCCCAGCTCACGTTTTCAATTCTGGGGTAATTCTCTTTATTAAAGATTACTTTAATAACATTTCTGGAATATTAGACACCTCACTGTGGAAAAAAAAGACAGACAAGATGTCATGATGTCACACAACAAAGGTTTTAGGCTGAATTCAAACCTAGAGTATGACAGTAGCTAAGCCCCAAGGTCACCCTGGAAGAGATTTGTACCCTTTCATTTTCAGCCTGTCACATGCCACTGAGTTTGAATGAAAAACCTGCATACTCCTGGGCTTTGACAGCACATAGTTTGACACCAGTGCAGCACACAGAATGCAGTGTCTTCAACAGGACAGCAATGGTTACAAATAATGCTGACCAAAAATCTACTGCTCTACCAGCAGAAACAACCAAAGATAAATTTTCCCAACATTTGTTGTCTACTGCAGCGATGAAGACAACCCAGGTAATTACAGAACACAAAAGACAGAGGAAAACACATATGTGATCCATCTTGATATCTCGTTGACTTCCAGTTGGCTTTGATCAATATCTGATTCAGAAGAAACCATTTACAAACACCATAGGTCTGTCATCTGGCTGCAGACCAGTCTTGGTGCACTTTAACATCTACTATCTTTCACTTGCAGTTAAAAAACACATCAGGGGATCACCAAAGGCATTAGGGTGCATTCTTTGGTGACCATGAATGTCTGCACACAATATGCCAATCCACATTGTAGGTTTAAGCAGTGTCCATTGGACCTGATTTTGAATGTAGGATTGTGAAAAGTCAGACTTCCTGTGATCATGGCCTCCATGTTCCCAGCATTCCACATTATCAAGTCTGCAGTGTCAGAGGTCGAGGCTGCTGGTCTGATCATGGTGGATAAAAGTTTACATGACAACGGTGACTGCTGTTTCCAAAAAATTGCACTCTGGAACCCGTTTTTAAAATGTTGCATTTTCAGGCACCCAAAATGCTGCTGTCATATAAATGATCAGCCAAAACACAACAAAAGTTTACAGTTTAAGTTGAAATCGTTGTCGTATAAAGAGGACCTAAGTAACCAAGCTATATTGTTACAAAAATGAAATTGCTAGCAAGGTTGGTGTAGTTTGTCCACTTTGAAAGCAGATAAAAGGTTGGTGGATTGGGTGGCAACATTGACAGGTATTTCTCTAATGCAGTGACAGGACACAATGGGTTCACTGGCTGTTCAAACCTAAACCTCCTAAGCTCTCTTTGTTTCTGTGGCAGCATCTTTGCGGTTTTTGTGCATACATTGAATGACAGTGCTCTCCACTTCTGACCCCTCTCATCCTGGTGGATGATACAGGCTTTAGTTGGCAGTTGCCCTCTTTAGCTCCATATAACAATAGGCGACTGATTGGCGCAGTAATACTGCAATAGTGATGCGATCACAACTGTGTGTTTATGGAGTATTTTACAATGGCTCCAATTGCGATTCAGCTAATCATAATCAAGAACTGGTACTAACTGTAAAACTAACTGTTTTATAATTTGAAATATATCACTAAGTGAAAAGTTTAAGCTGCTCATTGTACTGGAGTAAAATAAGGGACTAACCAAAGTAATACACATACCAAGCTGTAGCACAAAATACCAATGCTTTGTCACACCCTCGGTGTGTGATATCAACACCAAAGGCACCCAGTAGCCTCCTTACTGGACACTCTGGGCTTTCAACTAACTTTGATATAAACCAGTCTGAGGCAATACTTGACGCTGAGAGCAACTGAGATAGTTTAAAGAGCGAGAAAGTCTTTGGGAGGGAAGGCTGGTGAATGGGTCAAACAAGCAGACCACACAGGAGACCACAGTTTGTGTCCCGTGTGAAACCAAAAGTCAACTTTGTTTCAGTATAACATTATGTAATTTACATATGGTCGTTGTTCATGTGACATGATGTATTTATGTCACATATTTGTTACTGTTACGTTACAAACACACTTATTTTAACTCAAAAAAATATCTGTGTTCTAAACCTAACCAGGTAAATTTGTTGCCTAAACCTAACCACACCTGTTTTACAACATTAACCATGTTACAATGTGTATCAGCTGGGCATTACATAGGTACACCAAAGGGTGCCCTGTGCGTTGAAACATCGAGGGACTTAACAAAGCATTGGTATTTGATGTCCTGGGGATGAGAGCGTGTTGTGATACATCTTCTCGGGACCTTGTTTTTACCAAATTTTATGGCAATCTATCCAAGAGATATTTCAGTCTGGTCCAACAACATTCAGCCTTTGCTGTACTTCTCTTGATTTTGGTTGGTATAATGTGACACAGAAAAAAAAATAACAGTTGTGTTTCAACACAACTTAAAGTGGCTGAGCTTTGTAAAATAATGTGTGCTAAACATATTTTATTTCAACTGGGAGTCCATGGCTGTGGCCAAAGCAATTGCTCTAAAAAGATACATCATTGTGTTGGTTGTTCAATCAAGCATGTTCAGTATTGTTCAGGCTGCAGTGGTTTTGAAGTGGGACCAGTATTTAGCTTGGTTCAACAGCAGTTGAGTACAGCAGGGAGTGCAATGAAGATATCATTGACTGAGTGAACACATCTGAGACTGCATCACCCAGACGCTATCACAATCATCTTACACTTTGTCCATGTACCACTGTTATTAATGTGGAGCCTGTGAACCAAAACATGTTCTCTGCACATTTGTAATAACACAATTGTTTCGAAAAGAGCAATCAATGATGGCTAGTATTGGTGGTTTTTCAGAAATACCAATGTTTCACTGAAATGCCAGATTAAACTCTGCATCTGCTGTTTCTTGTGCTACATCACTCTGAGCTGATTTTTAATTCATTCCAGATCCTTATTGACCGTGGCTATAGGTCACCTTCGTGACTGCAATAACAAACAGCTGACAGTTTGAATCTTCGACATTGCTTTTCTGACAAAGAGTGAAAAATGAGGTCAGATGCTCAAAAAGTGTCTGAACCTCAAACAGACCTTGAATGATGAAAGTCTTGGCTTGCTGCATTGCATCGCAGATTTGTCACTTCCTCTCTGCTCTGTCCTGAACTGGAACCAAATCTCTTTCACACCTTGAACTGCACCTCAGCCAGCTGTGATGGATAGAGCTGTCTGAATGACTGCCTGACTAACTGACTGGTTGACTGGTTTCTCCGTGTATGTATGTAAACCTGAACAAAGTCTTTAAGACAGTACAAGGACTCATGCTCGAAGTAAAGCTCTAAACTTCCAAGTAAAACCTGAACTTTGGCACACATGGGTGCTGTGATTCCCTTGCAACAACCATGTGCCAAAACTTAAAACAATAAATCTAACCTTTTAGTGCCCCTTGCTCACTGAGATTCGGAGATGGTTCTTTTCTCATAAATTCAACATCTAGACTTAAACATAAAGGTATCAGAGCCTTTGCTGTCAGGGTACCTAGACGTTAGAATTAATTGCCTGAAAAGACCAGGGCAGCAAACTATACATCTTCTTTCAAAGTACTTTAAAATAGCTTGTTAGTGATTATTTTTATCCTTAGTTCAGTCAGCCAACTCAGGTAGAACAGATCATTATGTGGATGTGCACATATATTTATATACAGTGTTGATGTTTGGCATCTAGGCTCCCACCTTGTCACCTTCTCACAGCAGGGTTTGAGGAGTGACCATAATAACTTGCTTCCAAGGGAAGACAGGTGGATGCAGAGGTGGAGGTGTGCTTTGTGCTTTGGCTGTGCTTTTCAAATGTTATATGAACCCCAAGCTGGAGCAGTTGGATGGTATAACAGCAGGCATGCAGCAAAAAGAGTGAGCAGAGCACTGATGGCTTAAAACCTGATTCATGGGAGGGTGCTGTCACTTTTGATGAGTGTGACTCAACAGAAATTACATTTTTCGGCCTCATCTGGTAGAGTGTGCTCCCCGTGTATGAAAGGCTGAGTCGTTACCGCAGTGGCCAGGGTCTGATTCCGACCTGTGAGCCTTTGTCTGTTGCCTGTCTAACTGCCCTATCCAATAAAGGCAAGAAATCCAAAAAATAATCTTTGAAAAAGATTTTTTTTGACAGACACTTTCATGTTGTCCAGTGGGAGAATATTATTATGTCACAGACACTGTCATATTTTGTTTCACTATGTGATTATGCAGTGTTGCTGGGTACTGTCACTGTTCTGGGTAACTATCGTGGAGATAGTTTTCAATTTAATCCACCTCCACCAGGCTGACTGACAACAGACATGTACTGAACCAAAATATTGTTTATGTCAGCTCCACAGAAGAAATCAACAGTGTTTGTTTTTACTGATGACTGACTTTATTTGCAAGCCCACATTGCAAGTGACTATAATCTGCTCCTCACAGATTGGGAGCTGATAAATCAATGTAGACATGGTAATTAGTTTAAAAACACATTACACTTACTGAACGTGGCAATAGTGCCAGAGAATAAAAAATGTAGGGGGTCTTTGGTTACCATAGAGATGACTTGAATGCCTTTCACTGAAGCATAGACAGAAAATGATGCGTGACCGTTAAATTTCTGTTGAGCAACACTCATCAAGTGTCAAGCACCCTACCATAAATAGGGCTTTATGGTGCTATGATTAAATGGGTGTGTTGAAGAAGTTTTTTGAGATGAGAGGAGAATTCCATTACAGTTTATAGGTGGACTCAGGTTGACTGTATGAGCTGGCTGGCAAGATTTGCTTTTGTTTTTTTTGTTTTTTAATGTGGGGTTGTTTTGATCTGTCTTACTTTTATGTTTGTCAGAACTGCTGTATGAATGTAGTTCATAATTATCAAAAAGATTTTAAAAGTTCTTGCAGGTTTTTTTAGTTCGAAAGGGTTAGACTGAAGAGATTTTGACCCTTTGACAAATGAAGCATAGTGGATCTTCCTATAGCTGACACAGGTGGCCACCTAGGATGCCACCCAGAGGTGGGTCGCCAAAATCCATCCAAAAATTAGCATTAGATCCAAAGATCTAATCACTCTGTAGTAGGGGTACCACCTCTACTCCTGGCAATGGAGTTCACCTTAATGTGTTCATCAGTGAGAGATTATCACAGTCAGAACATGCCAGAGCAAAGAAAATGAAGGAAGACAAAAATTGCAAATTTGCATTTACCATATTCTCTTATTGTCTGTTACAAGTGGCAGCTTCCGAGGCTGAAAATGGAGCCAATGTGGAAGTGCCAAAAACTGCAGTTCATCGAATGACCACTTGAGGCTGACTCCAAAGCCGAGTCAATCTCCATAGATCCATAGTCAAACCCCCAATGCTAAAATGCCCAACTTAACAACAAAAATGAACATGTTTACAGCCTGGTACAAAAAATGGTTTTGGTCTCTACTCGCCGGCTTACATTTATAAGGGCCCAAAGTTAGCCATACTTAAGGGTGGGGCTGCTTGAATGACAGGCTGTCTGCGAGGCATTGTCACAGTCTGTAAGTCAGATCCACCCCTTGCTCTTCCACAGCTCAAACCTCTTGTCTAAATAAAGTCACTGCTGGCTCAAAAAATCCAAGATGGTGACGGCTGAAATGCCAAACTCGAGGCTTCAAAACAGGAGTCTACAAACCAATAGGTGACATCACAGTAGATGCGTCCTCTATTTATGCACTTTGTGGTTTGTTAGCTGTGTTGATTTCTCATGAGCTCTTGTTCTTTTTTGTTATGAATACACTAACTTTTAAAAATTAGGGCTTGACGTGGGAGCTAAATTTAGCTAGGTCTGGCACTTAGCATAGCGTAGCTAAGGCAGCCACACTTTCATTCTCTGGTACCACTTGCTTTGATCATTACCAACTGATTGACTACTAGTTGACTGGTTTTGTCCATCATATTTGTTCAGGTGCACAGCACAGCCAATAAGGCAGGACATTTTTAATATTACTTTGGGGACCTGCATATCAGCCTCCTCCTCTGTGCATGTTTAGTTTGATATAGTTGATTTAGCTTAGATTTAAAGTCCCTGTATATGTTTATCAAAATATGGTTTGTTCTTCAAGCAGTTGTTTTGCTGCTGCTTGGATTCTTTAAGAGCTACTTCAGAACCTTTTCAGCAAAGTCTAATTGTATAACTAGTTTCTATAAATAGTCAGTTTCTTAATGTGCCTCGGACTGGACTAATATTAAAGTCAATATCAGCCCTATAACATTTTATTCCTCCTCTTGGTTACCTTCTAAGAGAAGATATCCGAGGGGTCATATTTTTACCGCAGTAATTTTAGAGTATATAAAAATAGGAGCAAAAGTGAATAAAGTAGATTTTATGTCATTTAAAAAACACATAAATGATACAAGATACTACAAGAGTGTTAATTTTACAAATAGATCTCAACATCCAGTTATCACCTCTGGCTCCTAGTCCTTTTTACAGTATTTACTGGAAAGCACAAATGTACCACTGTGTGTGTGTGACAGTCACCAGAAGTCAGATTAAGTATTAACGGAGACAGCTGTCCAGACATACTAGTCTAACCTGTCCACAGAAACCCCAAGTATAGGACTTCACAGTGTATGCTAATGCAGAATTCAGCCAGCAGAACGTGACTGCTACTGTGATTGTCCTCGGCTGAATGATGGATATAGCTGTCGGACTGAATGACTCCCATGCGTGCGAAGGCGTCACTTTATGTGTACTTTGTGTTTTTTTCTCTGAGTGTGTGACTGTACCAGGCTGAAGATGAAGGATACATTTCCATCTGGGTGACTTGTGTGTTTCTGTATGTGTGTGTACTCGTGTTTGTTTGTTTGGGTGTGTGTTTGGTTTGTGTGACTCTGCAGTGGTGAAAGATGATGGATGTGTATGACAGGTGTCTTGTAGGTGATGGATGGCTGGTATTTCACTGGTGCGGATGCAGCGGGCTGCCAGAGTATCAGTGACTGGCTGTGGCAAAAATAATATTTCTTGGGTATATCAGTATTCAACTCAGGTGACAATTTGAATAAAGATACAGTAAAAGTTTTAATGATGCTTGTGGGGAAACTGGGTCACAGTACTGCAAATAGTAACAGGATATAGCAGAGAAAAGTGTGAATTCAAACAGGGAGCAGCAATTATCCTGTACCTACACACTCAAGCAAAATTAATTGGAAATATATGAATGAAGCTGTGACCTACAGCATGAACAGGATCAAGGCTGTCGCAATGAAAAATGTTCAGTTCTGTTTGTTATTGTCAATGTTTCTAGGATGCCCGGGACTAACTTACTGTACGTGATGGAAGTGTTAGCTACAAAGGAATGAACTGCTGCTGTCGTTTAAAGAGCAACTTAACAGCAATCAGCTTCTTCCTGAATTGCAGTGCTTTAACTTCTCACATTTCTGCAGTAGTTTACAAGTGTTTTTACACTTGTTTTAATGACAGAGTCCCTGCTCTGTTTGTATCTTACCCGACATAAACAACATTACCACCAGTTTTGTACTATGCCAGGAAGAAATGTAGGAATGGCCGAACAAAGGTAGTGAAGAAGAACAAGAAAATGCAAACCAGCAAACATGCATGATTAAAGAAATGGTTTTGTTTGGAACAAATCAACATGTTTCTCAGACCTCAAGGAATTTGTTTTTGCATGGCTGCCAAACATGCGTGCATTTCATTTTACTCATCGGCGGTCCATTTCAGTACTTTAGCTTTCGATATCTTACAATGAATACACTACAGAGCAACTGCTTCAAACTATGACCCCCTCCCTCAACAAATGTCAGTTAGGTTAGAAATGACAACTTGTAGATAGTTACTTATTGAATGGCAGCTAGTGTTACCTCACATATGACCCTTTGCTAAGTCTTGCCTTTTGAATGCAGACTGGCCAATCATAGCGTAGCATCAGCCAGCTCAGATCATGCTGTGCTCCATAGACTCTCATGCAATCATTTTAGATTTTCTTCTTTTCTTGCAGGCTGGTTTTGCAGATTTCAAACTAAAAACTGTGCCCGAGGAACATGTATTATTGACACTTGCGATCTTAAGAAGCTGGAAGGAGATATGAACTCCTTCCCCGTTCCAAAACCAAATCTTACAAAGTGAGGGGCTAGCTACTAAGCCACAGAAGGTGTAGCCTACTGAATGTATACACATTCTGCTTTTGCTTTTTAATGATTCTAACAGTGGATAGAGACTTCCCTGCTCAATCAGTGAAGGAAGGCAGGGAAACTTATATTCAACCAGCTGTGTGTCGTCACAGTGTGTGCAGATGAAAGGTGTCTGGTTTCCCAGGAGCTCCCCGCCCATCTGCTGGCAAAGCTCTGGTGCCGGAGGTCTGGAGGCTGGTGGCACGGGGGAAAGCCAAACACTGTTCATCGGCACACACTGATGATTGAGTTATTTTCTGTCATATTAATCATTGTCTTTGTTCTCTGTTTGAGTTACCGTGCTGGTGGGAGGTCACTTCCTGGAGAGACAAGAGGCATGGCCAAGGGGAGACAACTCCTAAATACTGTGGCCACCTCATCAGACCACACCATCTACTACCATGTCAGAGGGGGTTTGTGTAGTTAGTTTTCCTTTGTATTAGTTCTAGTTAGACAGCCATTTTGTTGTCCCCTTTAGTGTTAGGTGGTTTGGCCAGACCACTATATATGTCCCTTCATGGTTCATTTGTTTAGGTCGGTTTGTTCAGTTAACACCTCATTGTGTTGCTGTTATTCTGAGTATAGTTCTGCTTGTTTGACCTCTTTTATAGGCCTAATTACTACGTTCTTGGTATACATTGTTTTTGGCATTTTTTGGGGGTAAATAAAACCCTATCTTTTTCCAACCAAATCCTGTTCTTTTCATTGCCTCACTGCTTGGTCCTTGACAGTCACAGTGTGGGCTCTACTTTGCTCTGACAGCTCGAAGGACCATCCATCAAATAGGGGCGAGGCTTAGCAAAGCATCAGTTGCCATGGGGATCACGCCCTGACATTAATGCTAGTGCTGTTAGCTTAAGTTAGAGATTTCGCTGTTAAATTTGAAAGTGAGATAGAAAAGATATTTTGTCTTTATGTGTACACCTTTCTTTGTAGCCCTTAATCATATGCTGGCTTTCTTAATTGGCACTCAGTCATCAAACTTTGAGAACCCCTGGTTTACAAAAACTTTAGGTTTTTAAGTTGCTCCTAACTTATTACATTATAATAACATTCAGTTATATAGTCTTAAGTAGACACAACAGATACAGTCTTGCTGTATTTTGCCTCACGTTAGCTTTATAACATTGCAATAGTTGGATTTATTAAGCTGCTAATGCTAATTCTGACTATTTTTATTATTAATGTTATTATGTTTTTGGTTAGTGATTTATGCAACTTTAATAAGTATGAGAAGAGTAAATGCTTTTTGACTGGCTGACTGACATGAATTTAGCTCCTGAAAAAAAAAAAAAGAAAAAGAAGAAGCGCTAAATCTGAAGGCCAACAAACACAATTGACTCCAAGAGGTTTATATCATCAAATTAGGTCCAAGATTTACAATTCTGTTGCTTAATTTTCATTTTCATTGAAAATTGTGATTAAAAATAATTCCTACTTCACTGAGAAGAAGCAAGTTGTAAATCTCCAGTGTCAAGAACACAGGAAGAAACCATAGGTGCAGAGAGAAGCTATATCCATTCTGGTAAACAGATGAACACAACACATAAAACAAGAAAGAGCGAGACATGGAAAGTAGTACGGAAACCTGAGGGAATGGGGATGTGATGAAAAGTACGAGGTGAGTGCTCGCAGAGGGAGGAGGAAGTGACAGGCAGAAGTTAGGAGAGAAAAAGAAAAGAGCAGTGGGAGAGAAACGAAAATTAATGGAAAGACAGAGACAAAGAGCAAGTCAGCCAGTCAGGGGGAAAAAGAAAAAGGGTAAACAGAGCGTCTGAAAAAGAAGTAAGAGGGAAGAGAGAGAATCAATCTGCCATCGCAGGCTGCCACAGCCACAGACTGATTACAGCTGCCTGCAAAACAGCTTGTGGTGTGTGTGTGTGTGTGTGTGTGTGTGTGTGTGTGTGTGTGTGTGTGTGTGTGTGTGTGTGTGTGTGTGTGTGTGTGTGTGTGTATGTGTGTGTATTGATTAGCCCAAACCCTTTGACTGTTGCAGCGTGAGGTGTCCATGACTTACCCAATCACTGATGAGAAGGACCCTGCACACTTCCTAGTCTTTTTCTCCCCCACAGACATACACACACACACACACACACACACACACACACACACACACACACACACACACACACACACGCTCTCTTCAGCAGTCTTCTTCCTAGCTTACTGAAGCATCAAATTATATCAGTGCGCAGGTACGCATGCAGCTTCACAAACACACACATGCAAATAGTATGAACACACAAACACAAACACAAACATGAGCTTTTCATGGCAGCAAGATGGTGAGTTTTCACTCTGCTGGATTGCTGCCAATTGTTTGACTCAATCGTCATTAACAGAACCCAGGAAGGAGAGTGAGAGTGAGATATACTGTACTCTAATGTACTGCAGAGGAAAGCAATAGTGAAACCCTGGAGAATATGCCAGAGAAACAAACTATGGCTGAGTGTTTCTCTTACATTCACTGGAACCATAAGCTGGGCTCTCTGATGAGTAAAAGCTCTGGGATAACATAGTAACAGCTGCAATTCCAAATGTTCTTGGTCAAAATAGCCTACAGTGTGTCATAGTGTCCATCAGTGGCACCAGCAGTGAAAACACCCACTGGAAAAAAGAGACCAGAGGATGTCCACTGTTCCTGACACTTTCCTCGTCATTTGTGATACAAACTTAACAGCCACAAAATAAAGCTCATGGCTGTGGCCCCAAAGGCACCACTCCAGAAGGCTGCAGATCTCCTCACTGTAGACAGCTGTTCCATCTGCTCGACCCTAGAATTGCCCAACTTGGGTGTCATTCTGGACTCTGGATTCTGGAAAAACGTTTCCAGATTCTGGTCATCACTCTTCGACTCCATGGCAGAGACCCTTATTTATGCCTCCACCACCCTCCTGTCTGGACCACTGAGATGAAGGTACCTGTCCGAGGTACCCAACAAGGCCCTGGACAAGACTCCAGAATGTGCAGAACTCAGCTGCCAGAGTTCTCACTCATACCAAGCCCTGGCAGCACATCACCCCCACCCTCATCCAGTTTCACTGGCTTCCAGTAAATCCCACACTCACCACAAACTCCTCCTCCTTACCTACAAATTCCTCCACGGTCTCGCCCCCCAGTACCTGTCTGACCTCCTCCACCCTACACTCCGTCCCAGTACACGGGTCTGCTCTCCATCCCACGTCACCGCTCGGTGACAGAGCAATCAGTGTGGCAGCCCCTACCCTCTGGAACTCTCTCCCGGCAGAGATCTGAAAAGCCCCATCTCTGGACATTTAGAAAATACTGCTGAAAACCCACTTGTGGCCTCTAGTTCACTCACTGCTGACAATCATTGCTATTATTTATGTACTCGTTTTGTTTTTTATTTTTTAATTTTATTCAGTTATTTATTTATTTGTTTTCTTGCTCTGTCAAGTGGCCTTGGGTACCTTGAAAGGCACTAAATAAATCCATGTTATTAACAAGACATTTGAGGATGTCTTTTTGGGATTTGGGAGACACTGATTGACATTTTTCTCCATTTTCAGACATTTTCTAGAACAAATGATCAATTCATCAATTGAGAAATAATAAAGACATTAATAGACAGTGAGAATAACCCTTAGTTTCAGCCCTACATACTGCTTAATGTAAGAGCAACCATGTTCTTGGTCAACAATCCATTTTTACAAGAGACACTAAGTTTGTTTCCAAACGCCGATAATTTGAAAAACACTCAAAATTTGGCAAAAAACAATTTTGCTTCAAGCCAACTGTTTCAGGTGCAATTGAAACAAGTTAAGTAAATAAATCATGACATGCATGTGAAGTTTGACATCCACTGAAGGATGCATTCCACTGAAAAGATGACAACTAGCAGTGTTCAGTAGGTTTATAATCTGAGTGTACCCTTCTTTAAAATAATGCATGAACATAACTTCTGTAAATTTGGTTGAAATTTAAGGTAAATTTGGGTGGAAACCGGGTTAGTGACATGGAAGTGAACAGCTGTGGCTTATTACGGTCGCTGCAGTCAACAGTTGTCTTCACTGGTATTATTTACTGGGGTACTTAAATGTAACATCGTTATTTCATCAAGGACTACACCATCAACAAGATGCATTCAGAGGTTTTAGTTAAGAAAAACATGACTGATGTGCGTGGGTTTGATTGCTTGTAGCTCATGTGCCATAGCACCCAGGCATGATAAACCTCCTCCAGATCCTACGTAGAGGAGAGCAGAGCGGTTCCTATGATATCCTACGAAAATGCAGACACAACAGTTCATATGATATCATACAATTCAGTGCCCATAAATTACGTCCTTGATGTACAGTTACATAATTCGCATAAAGTTACTGAGGTTAGCACTGGGCGATTAAAGATGTGGTGGTTAGGTTTCGGACATGGTGAGGACATACCTTAAAATGATTCTGATTCAGGGGAAAGTCCACATTTTTGGGACCTATCATCACCCAAACCTGCCTCCTTACAAAACAGCTCAGGACCGCTTCCTTGTTGACTCCCATCAGCGTATTGGTCATGTGACTGCATCCTTTCGAAACACAGGGATATGTACGAGTTTGGGTGCTTACTTTTTATAGGAAAAAGTACAAACGGTATATGAGAACAGCCTGGAGCAGAATAGTAGGAGTGGGTTAGGCGGGTACTTATGCAGGAAGTGACTCTCTTGAAGTGCGGTCCTGCACCTGAAATTCCAATTATGAGACACACCTGTGCTTTTCCTACTATAATAAGTCACTGTCTGGTTAGCTAAATAACAACCCAAAAGCTATAGCTAATATCTACTAGATTATTGTCTTTTTAAACCCAGCAAATTGCTATTAAAAACATTCAAAATAAAGTATATCCTTGTTAAAAAAAAACACAACTTGCTCTCAACACACACTCAGCTAGCCGCAGAATGGGGTAGAAATAATGTTCAAAGATTATTTCTAAGATAATTCTTTAGTAATCTGTTCTGTTATTGCCTGTCAGCGTCCCCTAACCGAGGATTACAGGACAGTCTCAAACACGAAAAGACATAAGCCTCTTTAAGAGTCACATAGACGAATAATAAGAAATCCTCTTTTCAAATGTATTGGTGAAGGCTTACCCTCCCATGCATATAAATACTCACATACATATTGGTAACAGACATGTACACACCCAAACAGGAGAAGGAATGCAAAGACACCAGAAAAAAAAATGCTTACACAGTCAAATGGAAATGAGAAATACACCCATTAAACGTTCTAAATAAGCATTATACAGACCAAAACATGCATAATTAAAATCCCCTGTTGTTGTATTTCAATCTTTATTACACTCTAAATTAAAAAAAAATGTTGTGTGTATGTGCATTAGTGCAATTGTCTGTCGGTTTTTATAGCTGTGTTTGTTACCTAACTGCCCGTGTAAGTGTGTTTGTGTTGAGAAATTGGGTTAAAACCTGGATTAAATGAAAGGAAATGAAGGACAGTTCATTAGGAAAAACTACTGCTGGCAGAAATACAAACTGCTCTATTCTACCCTTTATGCTCTGTTTAGCCTGTTGTAATTGATTCACTGTACGGCAATGAAAGAACTGTGTATGTGTTGTTAATTTCCCCGGTTCTGTCTTATTTTGCTTTGCATTGTCTGTAAGTATACTTCATTTTGCTCTTCCCATTTGCATTCTGCTTTATTTACCATGGGTTTACTCATTTCTCAATGCGCTTCCATTCCTCTTTTATGTTCTATGTTCATTTTTGTTATCCCCTTATTGCTTTTTAGGGTTGTAGCAAAAAACTTTAATTGTGTTTTTATTTTTTGTAGCATTTTCTTAGTTAGATGTAAGTGCCAGTGATGAAGGTTTTTCACCAACAGGGAGGTAGCATTGCTGTCAGAAATTAGTACAATCTCCAAAACAGACTGAACATTGGCTGGTTAATGAACTGTTTTGTTTTGGGGTTTTTTTCCCCGACTGGGTTACTTGCAAATAAGGTGTAAACGACAGGACGTGAATGCTGCATTTGGAAAAAAAAACGTCCTTGAATACGCATCCACTGTTTACATCCATGGTTATAAAGCTGCTGTTGTAGAGTGCTCTGCGGGGAGTGAAGGACAGTACACCGCCCTGGACAGTACCCCACTTCTTTAGTGCACTTGTAACAGATTGAGTCTACACTGTATTGTAATAGCCTGCTGGGCTGAGGTCAGTCTGCTTTGACACCACAGAAAAGAGGCGACTGTGAGCTGTAGAGTGGATATTGCCAAAATAACCAGCTGCTTTGAGATGGATGCTTTGAGGGAGTTTGTCTTAAAATACTTGCTTCCTCTGTGCACCCTGGATGGAATTCTCAGGCGCGAATTCACAAAAGGATTGAGCAGCTTTTGCAGCCACTAAACCTGCACAAACAAGACAAAAAGAAACTAAAAGCACCTGCAAAGTTTGAAATGCACCCCAAACTAAACTGCCAAGTGCCTGCCCCTGTGCTACTTGCAGGTATTTAAATTATGTGATATGCAAACCACTGGTGAAAAATTGCAAATGAGCCTTAGTGCCAAAACAGTGCAATTCAAAAACATTAAAAAGCAGTGGTGTCATAATTTCAATTCTAAATCAAAAATCAATGGAAATGAGCTTTTGAGCTCAATGATCAAATTTGAAAGTAGGATTCATTCTCCCCCTGCCCCCTCTCTCTTTTGTGTTTAACAGTTTGTTCATTTGGTGGAATAAGTCAATGTTAATTATGACATTATAATACAGTTGTAAATTATTCAAATTTGACCATTTAGTCCACAGAGTAAATGACAGTTGACAGGGCAAACACTGGATAATGTGATGATCTTTATGAATCAATACCCGATAGTCTGACAAAAGCAGATTTGTTAATTTGGAGATTTTTTTATGACAACCCTACTAGCCACGCACAGTTACAGTGGAATGATTACTGTCCTCAGAGAGTTACTGGTAAGTGAAGTGCATTTATAAGGAGTGTCGGACCCAAACTTTCCAGTTATCATAGCAGCAGCCAGGCTGCCTCTGCACCTCATTGGTCAGGACCAGGGGTGAAACAATATATATATATATATATATTTGTAGACAGAACTCCCTCTGCACAGCCAGTCTCACAAATCAGGTGCTGGTCGGCCGCAGGAACATCTCAAATCAAATGATAGACAAAAACCGCCGCACACTGAACTGAGTTGCTGTGATTTTCTACTGAGCAAACCTGAAGAAGCCACGGGCGAAACGCGTTGTTTGCTCTTAATAAAATCACAGCAACTCAGTTCAGTGTGCAGCGGCTCTTGTCTGTCATTTGATTTGATATATATATTTGTACTGAACCATTCAGTATGAGGCTTTCAATTTGGTGTGCATTACAAACTGAATGATATGTTGAACTATCCTATTATATTTGGAAAATAAAATATACAACTTTAATAGTTTAACACAATGTTCTCAGTGCCACAGTGCTCAACAAGGCAGTCCACACAGAGTAACAGGCAACATGCTGTCTGCCCCTCACACCCCCAAACCAAAACAACAAGCTTGCTCATTGCAATATGGTTAATAATGCCATTACCAGACCCAAAATAGAAGATTCTACGACAACCTAGAGGTCCAGGGTTGGTGGCACCAACAAGGCTTATGCCCAAACAGTAAATTGCTTGTAAAAACGTAAATGTATCTTGAAAGAAGACAATGCATATAACAGGCAGAACTTGACAAAGTGTCCCAGAAATTCAACAACCAATGCACCCAGGGTGCCTTGCATGTTGTATATGGATGTGGAAAGTCCATGATCAAGCTCGTCAATAAGGTCGAAGTGAGAATATGTTGGCTAAGTCAGTCGTAACGCTGCGTTCAAAGGCTGACCTAAAAGTTACGTTGGTTGCACCATCTAGTTTTAAGCCTTCTGGACGTCCTTCTGGAGAATGCCTTATATTAGGACTTTGAGGCTAGCAGAATCAATGGACTCGGCAACAGTGGCTACCCACTGAAATGCTGGCTAATGGCACGGATCATCGCTCCGAGGACTGAACAAGAATAGTAGTATAAGGCCATCCACGCCACCACTAGATCGTTTGCTGAGTGATGCATCAGAGTCCTTCAGCTAAGGTAAGTTACATAATGTGTCTGTCTTAAAAAATATTTCCCCTCCAAAGAAACTACAGCCTAATTAGGCTATTTATTTCATTACTCACACCAAAACTTCATTAATCGCCTTTATGTTGTCTTTGCCTAAAACGTCATGCCTAAAATTGTGAAAATTTATGTTGAATAACTGAACAAATGTGTAAATATAGAGATACATACATAACTTGGAAAATGCTGGTTTGAGATAAATAATGTTGAAAGAAAAGGTCATTTAATCAAGTGAAAAAGGTTACAAATAAAGTAGACAAAAAAAGGAAATTTTTGTGGCATTTCTCTGCTGATTTGAAAACGTACCAAACCATGACCACTGTATCAGATCAACCGAACTGTGAATTTTGTGAACTTTTATGCCCCTAGTCTAGAGCTACAACTAATTTACAACAACAATGAGCTACAACAATCTTTGAAATTGTACGAAATGGAATTTTCAGTTTTCTTTCTCCCTCTGTTGTTGTTCTACCTACAATGTCCTTGACGCAAAGGCAACATTTTTATTTCGCCACAGGAATATAATTGCAATCAGATGCAAAGAAGGCTGCAAAACTTTACAGGCATGATTATGCTGTAATATTATAACCTCGGTATCTTTTGTGAAATGGACCTTGAGACATGGAAGATAGGGTTGCAAGTGATCTTTAATACATGGTGCTATCAGTGTCTGCAATCCATTCTTTGTGTATTTGGCCGTTAGTGTGTTACCCCTCCCTGTTATCAGTCATGTAGAAATTCAGCCCTTAAATATCACAACAAGATATCCTTGCCCGTTTGCCACCTCAGTCATAACTAATGGCTGGTGAGAGAAGTGATCATCTAAGCGACAGAAGGACACAAAACTTCGTCTGAGTCATAAATGAGTGTCTCAGATGGAGTGGCTTCTGTGAAGTTTATTTAATATGAAAATAATTCAGCTCTGGAAAAAAAATTATGTCTGGACAGCTAATCAAATAAACTAGCAGCAGAGCCTTTCAAATGAGTTCTGCTCAATGTTTGTAAGAATCATGAGAGCAAACACTGCAGCATGAGCACATACAGTAACTACTTCACTACAGATAACTTGTCAGCAGTCAAGTGTTTGTTCTGCAAAACAACAGGTATACTGCAAATGTTTTCTTTGGCAATTTAAAGGTAAAGAAGGAGGTAAAATCTCATTGCTGTGCACTGTTTGATACTTTTGGCCCGATTAAGGAAATATACAGTTTAAAGTGTCATGTAGTATAAACAATATGTGACAGCTTTTTTCTCGCATGGGTACAACGCAATTACCCTGAGAGGATGTTGAAAAGTTTGGAGGCAGTTTTCTAAAGTTTGAGTAACAGTGCAGAAAACAATTGGCAAGCTGTAGAAATAAAATGTATTACTTCCCCACTGACCACAACGTTTGTATAGCTTATATTACTCTGGAAAATAACAAGAACTAGTAGCGTGTGATTCTTCATTCCATGTCCTTTCAAGACTTAAACTGTCTGTAATCCTTTGCACCACAGCAATGCAAGTTGTGTTCTGCTGTGCATTGGGCTAATTGCTATAATCAGCAGATGTACACACTGATAATTACAATGCCAGTATGCTGAAGTTCAGCAGGTATAATATTTGTAATATTCTCATCATCTTGGTTGAGCATACTAACATTTGCTAATTAGCATTAATCATAAATGACATCTAAAATTGATGGGGATATCATTAGTTTTGCCAGTATTTGGGCATAAACAAAGTTTTGGACGAATTGGTTGATGGCATTAGCTTCAAACTCAGGGAATCACCAACATTATCAGGATTCATCTGGGAACTATGAACGAGTCATGTGCCTCTTTTACACAGGAATTGTGCAAATTTGCAGGAAAGCCCAATCAGTCTTCTTTCCGCATTGACAGTATAAAAACAAAATCGGGGAGTGCGGCAAATTGCCGCCTGCCGACTTTTGTTTATACAGAATGAGCCTTTTTCGGGGCAATGGGGGGTGTGAGCAAGTGACAGAACGTGTAGCTCAGCGTGTAACGTAAACGGTGACGTACCGAGGAAAGCCGTGGCTGGTCAGTCCTTCGGCGATTCTCTCGTACATCGGCCCGTCCTTCACGGTTCCCGTCATCTGACGGTTAATGGCCTTCTCGTTAGCGAGGGCAAGGAGGGCGCGCCATTCTTTATCTCCCCAGTTGCTCATCTTCTGCTTTGCCTCTCCTTAGTGCTGCTAGATACTCATTCCTGCTATCAGCTGTTTCCTGTTTTGAAGTCCACGCCAGTGGGTCGAACTTGTGGCGTCATCAACTGCCCCAACTGAAAATCTGGCAGTGTAAAAGGGGCTATGAACTCTGTTGGAGCTTCCTGCTCCTTTTAAGCTGAATACACACTGGTGCTGGTGTGGCACATCATGTGCCGCCCCTAGCACACACCGGACGTGTCGTGCTGCAGCTTGACAACAGACGACCACACAAAGTTATTACTGAAAGGTGTGTACTTCCTTGATCTCTGCATTAGCTTAAAATCATGTGTGGACAGCCCCTAATTAAACTTGATTTCTCGACTGAAGAGCTGAGCTCCAGAGCTATGACTCTCCAGGCAATATCTTTTTTGGCTACTGTCTTAATAATGACAGGATTGTGGGTTGTTTAGCTCAGTATATTTCTTGACCTCAGCCAGGAGTCTCTCCTCATCTATACTTCTTTATGTATCAATGATGAGTAGAGGAGTCAAGCTGCCATGGGAGCAGAGAAAAAGAGCTGCTAAGGGAGCTGGTATGTACAAGTAGAGAGCAAGTGCAGGAAAATTCATTTTCGGGGTGGGGTTGTATATTGGAAATAATAGAGGCATATTTTTTGATGCGCGCCATTCTCCAGCACCTGCTAGCTTTTCCCACCATTACCCTGTCCATGCTCATCGGCACTCCCTCTGCTTTATCTGTCAGCATATCAGTCTGCCTCACACCTGTTACTTGTTTCCTTCAGTTACACTTTTTACACATTTTCACTTTCTGTCTGTGCTTTTGAGCTGACTGTGACATGCAGATTTTCCCAGTGTGGGATCAATAAAATTTAATCTTATCTTATCTTACCTTCAGGACTTATACCAGTCAGTTTGCCTTTGTTGTTTGTCAGATCGTAGGTTGTGCTCCTGCCTGCTTTGTATCCTGCTTGTTTGTATGTGTTGCCCCTTGGATTTCGACCTGTGCCTGTTTACCTGTTGTGAATTTTGCCTGATGCCTTTGTACCTCTGCCTGGTTGTTTGGATTTTTGGTTTTGACCTCTGGAACAGACTGTACTTTGCTCTGCCTGAAAACTCAAGTAAACTCACAGTTTTTGCCTCTGCTCTGTTATTCTGCACATGGGTCCTCTCTGATTTGTGACAGTATGTCTGTACCAATCCATCCAGCAGATGTTGAGATATGTCAACAGTTAACTAAATTTAATGTAAAAGTCAGGGGATCACCAAAGTCATTCAGTCATTACCATGAACTAAATGCCATAGTAACACATCAAATACTTGAGATATTTCAATCTAGACTGAAGTGGTGGACTGACCGACTTACATTGCCATCCCTTGAGCAGTGAGACTAAAATGGCTACAGATTCACTAGTTGACGATAGTTGACATCCATTAGCAAGATCAGCTCTAGCTGACATAATCTGTCAAGTATGCTAATGAATTCAAATGAGATGATATGTTAATTACTTTGACACATCAACAAAAGCCATTTGAATCTGCCTCAGTGCAGCTCTCTAAAACAAACTACATAATGAGACAATAACAGGAAACAGCCCAGTCGCCAGAAGAAAATCTTGGCGTTGTACATTTCTGCAAACCACAGATTTGTTACATTTGTGTGCTTCATACATATCATTTTAGGGTTTTTAAACGAGCTGATTTTGTCATCGGGAGGTGGAGGGGATAGTGGATGGTGTGACACCTAGGAGAGACGCCTGCCAAGCTGTGGACCACTACAAACTACTGTTTTACACCAACAAACAACCTAACCCATTACTTTTAGCGATCTGATGTTGCTTACAGTGATGTTTTAGTCACTGAATGTGGATGTTTTTTAGCGACGCGTCGCTATACCTCCACTGGGTATAGTGTCATGAAAAGTGATTGTTTTTCACCAAGGCAGCGCTGCATTTCCAGATGAAGCCAAAACATGATCTTTTCCTAATCAGTCTCAGAACCCACCAGCTATTGCCTGATGATGATAAACTGCTTGGGGGGAGGACTGATATTCTGGAAGAACCAGTGTGGCCAGCAGATATCTGGGCCAAGACTTCCTATTCTGTTCCCTACTCATTGTTACAGTTTGATTAGCAACTTGAGACAGGTACAGACAACATTTGGCTTACCTCTATACACAGATATCTATACTGTTTATGAATTCAGATAAATTAGAAAAAAAGCTAATAAAAAGCTAAATTGTCATCAGATGATAGCTGATGGGATTGCATTTTGGCCAGTGTGTTCCTCCTCTTTGGCTCAAATGTGAGTGGTCAGTGCTCAGACCACAAATAGAAACTAAAATGCTTCCAATACCGCATTCTTGTAACGGTGTCTACAGATTCTTCATTCATAAGTAGATACCTGTTTATAGAAATTGCCTTACCATGACCAAGTGCTTAAACCTCACCACACATGAACCACTGTGTTGTTGCAATGTAAAGAAATGTAGTTTCAGGGTATCTGATGCATAACATACGTCTATAATGAGTCTGTCATTTGTAGAAATATACAATGCCAACATTTATTCTGGTGACTGAGTTGCATAAAACAACGGATGAATTTAATGAGATCTTTAAGGATCAAACACACATCCAACACATGATATACCTACTTACATATATCATACAGTTGCTTGGTAAAGCCTTCAAGTGCTTTACCTGGTGCCATTATATCTGAAGTGTCTGCGTTGTAATGATTGCAGAGCTCTTACAAAGAACAAATCCATCTGCATCTGAGTTTAAAGCACCACTTGAGACACAGTACATCACAAGAAAGATGAGCACAGACAATTTACTAAATGTCTGAAAAATTACTGTCATTTTTGTCACTTTGAGCTCCAAATTTGAACTGAATCCTGCATTGAATATTGAAACACAAAGTGGTATAAGAAAGTGCAAAAATAAATAAAAATAGATAAACAGTTACCAAAATAATTTTAAGGTATTGAAATGATGTATTGATATTTCCTTTCTGTGCTGAATTTAGTCCATGATTTTCACCCACATCACATCTTCATTTGCAAAGAGCAGCTGATAAAAATCTCTTTGAGTGTCTGATACACCTCTGGCACTGCTTAGCTTTAATGTCAGAACAGGCCTCCTCCATGGCCCAAAAGATGGGCTACTCATGTTCTTTATCTTTAACTTCCAAGCTGAGAGGATCTCCTGAGATAAGGAAGGATAGAATAAGGTAAAGGAAGAACTGGGATGAACTCTTAAGGAGCTGAAAACTACACTACAGTCAGTTTCATTTCATCATAGAGCTGTCTAGCACATGTGTTTTTATCCCCCTTTACACTGTCAACTGCAAATTTGCCCGATGGAGATTATCTAGTAATGTCAGTGACTAGATACTGGAGCTTGCTACTGAGAGGATTTTTGAAATACTGTATCTGGTGAGCTAATGGCAAACATGCTAGCAAGCGTGGAACACGCTTGTGTTAATCAGTCACAATAGCTGTCAGTCTCATTTGAGTAGGAGAAAAAAACTTTCAGGCTAGCTTGGGTATTAGCTGTTGCTAATAAGGCAATAGGACAATATGTATGTGTACCCATGACTCTTTTTCATACTCCAACTAGGAGAGTTGAACGAAAGTCATGATGCGAGTTAGCACTGTTAAGACTGTTTGGAATTGGTCAGCCTTTGCCTGTCAAAGTTCATCAAAGTTAAAATTAAGTGATTCACATTATGAAGAAAATCCAATGATCACAACAACCTCATTTTTTGATTTTGACATGAAATTCTGTCTTCTCAAACAGTGGTGTGATTGATCCTTTAATCTCCACCACCCCCTGAAACTGTAAACCCTTAAGTCTTAGTTACAAGAAACAGACTGCTGCCTGACTTTAAGTGTTGAATGTTGTAAGAAAAGTGTTCTTTTTTTGTAAGTACTATGGGTATAATTTATCATTTAGAAGCCTCAGAACAGTCTGGCCTTAGCAGCCTTCCCCAGTGGGACATCTGGCAGAAACTGAGATACAGTGACATGCAAAACTTTGGGCACCCCTGGTCAAAACTTAATGTGAATCATAAAGTACATAGAAAATGAAGTGATCTCCAAAAGGCACAAAGTTAAAAATGAACCATGCTTTTAAACATTTTAAGTAATATCACTGTATTATTATTTTTATAAAATTTTACAGTAAAAACAAAGGAGCACCATGCAAAACTTTGGGCACCCCAAGACTTTTGAGCTCTCAGACAACTTTTACCAGGGTCTCAGACCTTAATTAGCTTGTTAGGGCTATGGCTTATCACAGTCATCGTTAGGAAAGTCCAGGTGATTCAAATTTCAAAGCTTCACAAATAGGCTACCTCCCGAAACCTCCCAAAAATCACTATCCATGGGCTCCTCTTAACAGCTGTGTAGCCTCTGAAAACTAAAGTAACTGATGCCCACAAAGCATGAAAAGGTCATAAGGTAGCAAAGCGTTTTCTGGTAGCTGTTTCCTTATTTTGTAATGTAATTAAAAAATGACAATTAACAGGAACCCTGGAGGTCTAGCTGAGGTCTGGAGGACCATGAAAACTTTCAAAGAGAGCTGCTCATAGCATTGTTAGAAAGGCAAATGAAACCCCCCCATTTACTTCAAAAGACCTGCAGAAAGATTTATCAGACTCTGGAGTGTTGGCGTACTGTTCTACTGTGCATTGACACATGTGAAAATATTATCTTCATGGAAGAGTCATCAGAAGAGATCCTTTCCTGTGTCCTCACCACAAAATTAAATGTCAGAAGTTTGCAAAAGAACATCTAAACAAACCCCATTGCCAAATGGGGGTGCTAGTAAGTACTGACTATGCAGAGTGCCCAGACTTTTGCTTCAGGCCCTTTCCTTTATGGTTATTCTGAAACTGTATAAGATTGAAATTGAAAGGTAATCATGCTTAAAATATTGAAGAAATGTTTCATCTTTAACTTCATGCCTTTTGAAGATCAGTTCATCTTCTGCTTACTTAACTACTCACAGAAAACAAAATTTTGACCAGGGGTGCTCAAATTTTTGCATTGTCATGTAAATGTCTTGTACTGTATATTCTCGTATCTGATGTTTGTCAGATCTGGTATTTGTCTGTGTCTCACTACCTTTTGACCTCTCTGCCCTCTATATGTCATTTAGCCCCAAGCTTATAAGTTCCTAGTCAACTACTGACAAGTTCACAAATGTACCCTGAAGAGCTACTCTTTTTGTGTCTGTTTTTCATGGTATGGAACATGCCATCCACTGCAACATTGTGGTTTCTTGATATGTTCTTAAAGATGTTTCTGAAAAACAATGGAGGTCTATGGCAAAAAAAGAGCTTTAGAAAACTTTGGCTGCACAGTAATTGTCAGTAGCATCAGTTTTTCTCAGTCTTATTAAAGAGATTGCTTTATGATAGCAACAATACAGAATATTCCCTGAATTATTATTCATAATAAGAAGTTGCAGCTCTGATTGATTCCTGGGTACCATATAGTTTAATTTAATGGCTTTACAGCATAGTTCCCCCATCACCTATTAGCTTATAGTCGTCAGGTAACACTGGAATTCTAACTGCTGCTGTTGTGCACAGTGACTTGTAATTGCAATTACAAGAATCCAATAGAAGGGCAACAGTCAGTTACCTTTGTGCTTGCATAATATTCTCATAATCTCTCCTGGAGAATCATTCAAAAATGTCTCCACTGGTCACAAAGCCAATCGAATACGCTCCAAATACAATATGCCGCAGGTAAATGAGGGTCAGGTTGCCTTGTAAGTCAATAATTTGTTTTCAGTGCTTGTTCTTTGCTTGTTTAAGGTGTCAAATGACTAGCAAGATCACAGAAAGCTTGCTTTGATTTTCCAATTCATTACTCAGTGATGTATTACTAATGCCATGATCGATGGGAAGAGGCACATCTGGGAGCATGTCTGCTTCCAGATCTCGCTCACTGCACCTATGATAATGACATTATTAAATATTCCATCATTATGATCAATCAAAAACTGCAGTCCCATCATTTTCATCCCAAGTTTGTCCTTGAAGAGATAATCTGGTGACTCAATGGATCTATCTTTTTTCTTTTCTGCTCTTGAGCAAACACTTAACCCCTTATTTTTCTTGTTAAACTGCTGTGAATGAAGTGGTGTGTAAAGGCCCAAATACACCAAACCAATTTCAGTGAGCTAGCAGCAGTGACTGTTGTGTCACCTCATGTTGCCCGTGTCTCAGCCAAAAAGTTACACATGAACACAATACAAAGACTACAGCCAACTGCTAACCAGCACATACGTTCTGTGCCTGCATAAGAGGAAATGATTCTCCATATCAGCAGACGGCAGTAGTCTGTATTTGTCATTCAAAAAGGGAAGACCGTCTTGACACTAGTTATCCAGTTAGCACATTAACAACACAATTCAGTATTGGGAGAACAAAGCATAGTTACTGTGCACTCGTGAACAATAACACAAACCATCAGAAAACATTTCTGACAAAGAGCTCAATGACTAAAGAAAAAGTAATCCTACCTATCTGGCAACTTTGTTTTGATCTCACCCTTTTTTCTCTGATAACTTAATGTGTGCTCACATCAGGTTTCTACTGCAAGCTGAATTATCTGCAGAGGTCTCTTAGTCTCCAAAACAACGAAGCCGGTGATTTACACCATGAAAAACACAGACCAAAGCAGTTTTATGTCACAAATCAGTGTTTCTCAGATGCTGTTTGGCATGTCAGAGCCGGGCCGTTAGCCAAGCACCTGCTAATGTGCGTTCACCTTTTTTTTTCTCTGATAACTCAAGATGCAGACATTCAGGACGTTTTTACCAGGAGAAGAATTACCTGCAAAGGTGTCTTCCTCTCCAAAACAAACAGACCAGGTGATTAATATCAGCAAAAACACCGGATACAGCAGATTCACATTGAACAAATCTGAGTTTTTCCAATGCTGCTTCTCGCAGAGGGGCTGCTAACTGAGGTGGCTAACATAAAAATGTAAATGGCCATATCTAGAACCAATGTTTGGTTCTGGGCTACTGTAGAAACATAGTGCAACATGGCAATCTCCAGAGACAAGGACCAACTCCCTATGTATATATAAACAGCTCATTCTAGAGTTGAGAAAAACCAGTAATTTTTTTTTATTTTGAGGTGATTATACACTAAAGAAAACATCCTCATTATATTCTATTCTATTCCTGTCAATATATACAATCACTACAATACATATTCACATTAATTCTCCAGCCAGTGTTACTGTATGTTTTTAGGCCCAGGCATTCAATATGTTTCCACTCTCAGAGTGCACAATGTGACACAACAGCTTTGAGCTGCTTTTTGAGGGCTTTACCTAGAGGCTAATGTTTTCCAGACTTTGTTGTGTGTCACAAAAGTGCTTTAAATAAAACATGGCACTTGGAACAGTCCCACACGTGCACGCTACAAAAACCCGCAGCAACACAATGGGTGTCTCTTAGGTAGAGGGCCATGTATTCCCTTATCTGTAAACACATACCCGTATGCACATTATTCCTTCAATAAAGGGCTAAATAATGGACAAGCTGTAAGCACACACACAAACAGTCACACACATACCTTTTTGGTGATGGGCCAAACACTAAATTCTCTGTATTCAGATGGACAAATGACAGAATAATTATGTGCTTGGTAAAATGCCAAACAACGTTCTCCACCATCTTTAAACACTCACACACAGATGCTAACAAAAGACTAAAAGCTAATAACCTTTTGGTCAAACTCCCAGTGGTCTGCTTAACTAACGGACAAGAAAATCTATTCTGTACACACACATGAACACCCAAACACCATTTTGGAGAAAATGTGGAAAAGACGGTTGGCTGGTTTTCTCAACTAATGAAAAGTTGACATTGTGAAGTTAAGTATTTTTCATCTAACAGCCATAATATTTGTGTGTGTGTGTGTGTGTGTGTGTGTGTGTGTGTGTGTGTGTGTGTGTGTGTGTGTGTATTGCTTTGAATGAGCAGCATTGTCTTTCAGTGGTATAAATTATTAACATTCACCAGGCCTACTCTCCCCAGAGACAGAGGTCAGTGAATGAGAAAGCAGCAGAAAGAAAGATAATATAGAGAGAAGATAGAGAGATGGAAGGAAGGGACACTGATATGAGTGAGGAGATATCCCACCCACTAAGCCCACTAAATTGTTTGGTCCCACCAGAGCATTGAGTCAAACTAGCCCTGGAAGAAAGCAAAGTGAGTAAAGAAAATGTGTATAAAAGCCAAAACTATACTTAGAGAATGTGGTGCCCTATTATGAAGCCATGGCTCTGTTGTTGATTTAACCAGCTAACTTTCTCTGACTGCTAGCAAGCGAGGCTATAGGATCCATTTTCCCAGTGGAAGCTAGTCCAAGCTTCCTAATTTAGAGTTTAAATCATAAGTGGCTAATCCAGTGTTGGAGTCGTTACTCAAAACATGTTGTGACTGCTGGTATTGTTTTCACGTTGTGACTGTGTGTGTGTTCCAGTGGTGTGCTTGTTACTCTAAACATGTAATATATTACACTACTCATTATATTACTTTTCTGTGACACTCCATAACACTGGTGTTTGTGTATCTCCCCAAAATTCAGATGTGTGCCTCTATATGCTAGATCACTTGCAAATGATTTTTTTTTTTTTAGCTGGGGACCTTAGTCGCCTGTGACCAGTATTTTCCCACGGCTCTGCCTGAAAGATGGAGAGTCACTTGTGAAGCAACATTTCATTCACTCAATATCTAGTCAAAGCTTCATCACTTCTCTGTAGCCACAGCTGTCCATGATGAAAAATCCAGTTTTTGGTTGGTTAGCTGGTGTAGGGCTACAGCCGACCTCAGTGGCTGAGAGGGGCTCACCTTTGGTGGGGTGTATTTCCTGGAGCTTCATGTTTTTGTTCTGTTGGTTGTAGTAGCTGAGGTGTTTCAGACTAGAGGTTTAAGGTCATGTTTTTGCAGTAGAAAGAGTTTTAGTCCGACTTCCTGCAGCAACAGTATTCATGTCATCTTTCCTACCGATAAAATCAAAGTAATGGGAATGTTTCCAGCTGCCAGGGTAAGCATTTCTATCTTCTAAACTAGCTTGCTGCTTTGTGACACGACTGCGCAGTTTTCGAAAATTAGTCTGCTGATGTTACTGTTGTATTTCAAGTCAGTGGTGACGTGATAACAAAAATAATGTTGTAACGACTTGTTTAGTTTTGGGGTAACTGTAATATTATTACTGAAATTTTATTAGTAATTTGTTACACTACTTGTTACTGGAAAAAGTAATATTATTACTCTAACCAGTTACTAGTAACCCATCACAGTAACATAATTAATATGTGATAATGTAATGTTACTGCCCAACACTGATGTGTTCATGACAAAATGTGGTCCAGGTGACACCAATTGTAGCAGGAACTACCGCAGAAGCTGTTTTGAGTATCTTGTAAGGTGTTTTTATGTCTGTATATCCATCTGTCTGTCTGTCTGTCTGTCTATGTGGACAGTTAATACGGTAGTGTCCTAATCGCACTAGACAAAACTTTGTAATTTGGTTTGTAATTGAATTTGAGTGAAGGTCAAGTTCAATGTGGTCGAGCAAGGGGGCTGGAAGTAGGGGGGGGGGTAGGAAATACACCCCTGGCCTACATTCATTACATTGCTGTATCGCGGCTGGAGTGATCTTATTGCCCCAACACAGCAATGGTCTCCTAATACAATCGTGGGGGAGAAGGCCTCTGTGTGGTCTTTTTGAAGTTGAGTAAGGTAAATGTTTTGTTCCTCACAAACAATGTAATTCTTTGAATTAAAGATGTCTACTTGTCCTTCTAAGGAAAAGGACAACAAGCCAAATAACAATGAATTGTTCGACACATGTATATACAAATACACAAGAGATTAAAATGTACCCATTATGCAGATGATTAAAGAATGTATGTAAGGCAAGTAATGACAGACTTGTTTGATTAGTAACCGTAATGTGATTACTGAATTTACATTATTGCATTAAGGACTAATGTAATATGCCTCCCAACACTGCTGCCAATACTCCCCTTTAAAAACTTGTTTGATTAATCTGTGTTGTATAATTTTATTCTAAATGCTGAATACACTCAAACAAGAGTTACCAAATAATGATAGACAGAGCACCTGGATAATTCAACATTTTTATGACATTCAGTGGCATCACCATATCATGTTATTAGGATCTCTGAGCAAAACTGTAAGAAAAAAACTGACAAAAGTAGTCAAGTTGTTGTTTAAATTCAGCCTCATAAAATGCTTATTATGAAAATATCCTTATTGCCCAGACAGCTCAGCATGAATCCTGTCACAGCAAGCTGATGCAGCCTGTGCAATTAAAATGTTTACCCACAAGGACTGATCCCATTGATCTGTTAATGTCACTTTATGTATTTCTGACATACAATTTCACTTAATTATATTTTATTCGGGCCAGCTCACCCCGCAGGAGGCAGCCGAGGCTCTGCCGGCATCTACGGAGAATGACCTCAGGAACCAATTTATCTTGAATGATTCGGACACCCATTTTAACTTTGCAGCAGAGCACCTTTGGGTCTCACGCTAGTCTCTGAAAAGCTCTATATGTCAAGAAGAAGCAGTGGCTATCCTCTGTAAGCCAGCACCATGCAGCAATTTGCTGGAGCAATGTGACACAAAATCCCATTTCCCACTCTACAGTGGTTAACAGGATAGAAGGCTCGCTTTCTCTCTCACTCTCTCTTCCTCTCTACCTTGCTCTGTCTTTCCCTTTCTTACATTCGCTTTCACGCCATTTTTTTTCTCTCAACCTCATCCTCTTTTTCTCCCTTTAGTCTCTGCCCTCCCCCTCTTTCTCTTCTTCTCTTTCTCTCCTGTTTCCTTGTCTCTTTCTACCTCTCTCAGCCTTGCTTTCAAACACGTCCTTTTTCTCAAGCTAATCCTCTTCGTCCCTGTTCAGCCTTCACCATTCTCATTCTGTCTCTCTGTCCTCCTGCCTGTGCCCTTTCTCTCTTCTGTCCTTACCTTTCTCTCACACAACCACATTAAGCCAGCCTAAATCTGAAAACACTGCTTATGTGCATAAACAACATGCATCCATGATGGATTTTACATTCAGAGGTCTCCATCTTCACTTAAACAATAAGAAAGCAGTTTGATGTCTTCTTAACCCTCCTCTTTTGGTCATCAAACAACAAAATTGTGCACCACGGCCAGCATCTGGTAAAGTGTGTAACACAGAAGCAAGTTATTCTGTTGAACCCCTCAGGTTGATCAACGTTTGAAGTGAAATTTTGAAGTCAACACAGTGGCAACCAACTGTTTTCCTGTGCAATGGGGAAATATTACCAACCCAGTCTCATTCCAAAGTCAACAAAATCTGCCGCTTGGCTAGTGACTTCCACCATTGGACACCGACAAAAAGCCATCCTTTCATGTTGGCATGATATGCAGCCAGTCGCCATTTAACGGCACCCAACAATATCGGGGGAAATATGGTGGGACAACAACTAAAGTCCAAGTAGGGCAGGTATGAGGTGTGATGGATGGGTCAAACAACCACCAACCTTCAACCAGGAGACCAGTGTTTGCTTCCTTTAAGACTGTAAAGCCAAACCCTGTTCTTTTTTTCAAAACCCAACCACGTGCATTTATTGCCAACCACATGTGTGTGTTGGCAAAATGTAACCATGTGTGTTTGCTGTTGAAGGAAAAACAAAAGAAAAATCAATTTACTGTGTTGTACTGATGTAGTGCATTTATTTTGAAACAGACTGTGTGCAAACTACATTTCCTGTGAAAATGGAAGTGTATTTTGAAAACAGACAATGCATGTGACAGGCTGAAGTTGACACACAACCCAGAACATCAACAACCAACGCACAGAGGTTACCTTGCACGCATACTTCGATGCAGAAAGTCCATGACCACATGTCAATATGGTTCAAGGTCTGAGTGAGAATGTGTTGTTATTAGCAGCATTACTAGTGCACTCTATTTCTGTTTTTTTTTGTTTGTTTGTTTATTTGTTTGATTTTTTTAAAATAAAACTGTTTTAATTTCTTACTAGGTGGTTTATATAATCTCAACTCAACTCAACTCAACTTTATTTATATAGCACTTTAAAAACAACCACAGCTGAAACAAAGTGCTGTACATAAATAGGCAAAACAACACAGACATAAAACAATTAAAACAACAATAAAATAAATAAGATAAAACAGGCATAAGCACTAAAATAATTGTCTTATAGTTTTTAAAAACAATCAAAAACAATAAAACAATAAATAAAAGTAAACCATAAAACACTAAAACAAGAGCAGAGTCTCATTTTCTTTAAAAATGGACAGTGAGGAGGCTTGTCTAATGTGCAACGGTAGCTCATTCCACAATTTAGGAGCCGCAACAGAGAAAGCTCTATCCCCTCTGAGCTTCCGTTTTGACCTCGGTACCTCCAGGAGCAGCAGATCAGCTGACCTGAGGCACCGAGCAGGAGCGTAGGGGTGAAGGAGCTCAGAGAGGTAAGGCGGGGCGAGACCATTTAAAGATTTAAAAACAAATAAAAGAATCTTAAAATGGACTCTAAAGTGCACAGGCAGCCAGTGGAGGGAAGCCAGGATGGGAGTTATGTGCTCCCTCTTACGTGCTCCAGTTAGGAGGCGAGCGGCTGCGTTTTGCACTAACTGGAGACGTGCGAGGGAGGACTGGCTGACTCCAAAATAAAGTGCATTACAGTAATCCAGCCGAAATGTGATAAAGGCATGGATTACTGTTTCAAAGTGCTGTTGTGCGAGGAAAGGCTTCACCTTTGCCAGCTGCCTAATCTGAAAAAAGCTGGACTTTACTACAGCACTAATTTGCCGATCCAATTTAAAATCACTGTCCATCTTAAAACCCAAGTTTGAGACTATTGGCTTTACAAAGTTTGCCAAAGGGCCCAAGTCAACTTGGCCACTGGGGCCAAACACCATCACTTCTGTTTTTTTCTCGTTGAAATTTAAAAAGTTCAAGGCCATCCAGGCTTTGACGTCTTCAAGACACGACAGAAGTGGCGTGAGGGAGAAAGCATTTCTAGCTATTTGCTTGCTTGTTTGCATCTTGTCTGATCATCTCATGCTTGTTGTGCCCTTGGACTTATTTTTAGTGATGTCCCCATGTTCTGAGCATGCAATATAATCATAACAGATACAGATTACCCTGTCATATAATCTTAATTGTGAGTTAGTCTGGAACATTTCAGTTCATTTCTCAATTTCCAAGAGGCGTTATCAATGGATGTAGGCCAAAATGCCCATGGACATAATTGAATAGACCTGTGATGATGTCTATGAATGAGTGGTGCTGTTTTTGCCATCAGAAATTGAAAATGGATGGACTGCATATATATATAGCACCTTTCTACTTTTCCGGACACATTTATACACAAGTGGTGGCGGATTTGCCATGCAAAGCACGGCCTGCCCATTGAGAGGAACTTGGGGTTCAGTTTCTCAAGTAGGGCTCGGAAATATATCATCATCACTATTGTGATATGAGACTACATATCGTCTTGAAATTTGTAATTTTGTAAATGTTGTCTTTTCCTGGTTGGTTTTAAATGCTGCACTACTGTAAAGTGATGTAATTTTCTGAACTTAAAATAGTGTTGCCATTACCCACTTAGGGGCTGTACACATGCCAGATTTCTAGCTCCATTGTTTTCAATGAAGACAAGCAGCAAGCATGCACAAATGACAGAGTGGCAATATCATGATGCACACACATTCCCAAGCACATATTTATCAGGGTGCGATGGCTGTGCCCTGAGATAAACAAAGTTTAACTCTTGGAACACAGCAGTGCACACTGCATGTCATATGATTAGGAACAACCAATTACAGCTGACGTATATGTTTTCCTCCTTCCATAAATATCAGTCCATAATAAATCTGAAGAAGAAGCTGATCATTTTAGTGCAGGATTACCCAAAGCTTTACATCTGTCCCATGGACAATATTTTGGGCCGAATAAAACACTTAAAAAAACGCACCTGAAAGAGGGTCAGCTCTTCAATCAGGATTTCATGTAAGTAGGCAATGATACAGTGCTTGTTATAGTTGCTTCGCAGCTCCAGATGTAACCTGTCTCCACGCCCTTGAAATTTAGCACAGAACAGGCGCACGAGTCACATGAAGGTCCCAACCTCACATTTTTCAGGTGGTTAGAGACGCAGCATGTGTACGGCTTTTTGGTCATTATATCCACATTTCTGATGATTTATTAAAAATCTCATTTTATAAATATTTTGTGGAAGTACCAAAAGTCAATCCTACAATATCGTAGCTATTTGGTCAAATATATTTTGACATGTCATTTTCTCCATATCACCTAGCCTTATGTTCAAGGACCCTTAAATGCATCAGCTGCATCCATCTTGGTTGTTTTTGAAAATTGCTAAATAGTGCTCCTCTTCACTAAGCTAGGTTTATGCTTGCTGTGTGCACAGGTCAAAAATGATGTCATTACGGATTTTATGTAAGGCACAAAAGCCCCAGAAGTTGTCACTTATCACCTGACATGACTGTTTGGTGTTTAAAGAGTTTATATGAATAAAGTTGAGTTTAGTTGGGTTGGAGGGAAAAAAAAGTATTTTGACAACAGTTATGCCATTGTTCTCCAAAAGTTCAGTTTTCCATGCCTACAATGAAACACGAGGTTGTTATTTTCAGATTCATCCACTCTGGAGAGTGTTTTTTTTTGAAAAAGCTCCATTGTCATGGGTGAAAAATGTCAGATCAGTGTGGATGGAAGGCCTTTATTCCACATATATCAAGCCCAGTGTGGATGTACCTCCCTCTCCTCCCTTTCAATTCTTCCAACTCTCCCATTCGCACAATGAGAAATCCCATGGGTAAAAAGCCAGGGTGATGTTTGAGGAATCACAGCTTTTCACTACGTGTGTGTGAGTGTGTCTTTCTGTAAGAGAGAGAGTTGATGCATCGGAGACAGACATGAGACAGGCTCGTATAGAATCAAAGTCTTTTTATATAGCTTGTAGGGAATGCTGTGAAGGTCGCGAGGTACCTGTGTGTGCATGTGAGTGAGAACACTAAGGGTCTGTCAGGAGAATTGTAGGCATCTGAAAATGGTCTGCTCATGCCTCCAAGACAAATGTTTTGATACATACACAGACCCACACACAGACTACATACAGAAACGTGTTTCTATGTGGAGGGGTTTGCGACTCGTGTGCTAAAAAAAGCAGTATACTTGAATGGAAAGGAATCATTGATTCATATTTTTATTTTAGATGCTTTGTAAGGATAGATAGATAGACAGGTCAATAGATAGATAGATAGATAGACAGATAGACAGATAGATAGATAGATAGATAGATAGATAGATAGCATGACATCTTTAATCTGAACTGTCTTTGAATCCAAATGATTCAAGTACCTGCTTTTTAGGCACTTGCTATAAATTTTATTAAGAAAAAGGAAGCACAGTGAAATATTAGACCTTGAGGCGATCCTGACACAGACTATATTTTTTAATAAAGATAAATCGAATAAGTCATAAAAATCCACTCTGCTACACGTTACATTTCTTGCCCTATTTCGGAGCGAGTCTTTAAAATTCTTGGGCATAGGGATGGAGGCTCATTAAAACAGATTCAGAAGCAATAAGGCATTCATAAAAAATGTTTCTGCTATAAAGCAGACCACCAATTTCATTTCCCATTCCATTCTTATACGTACCACTATAGTGACCAGCACACTCTGCATCTATACTTTGATTGTACTAATGTTATGATGGACAGTACGTGGACAGACTGGTTTGGACAAAGTGTCTTTAAATTTATTTATTGAGAAACTGTGAAGGGGACTAAGCTCATTTACAAACTGTCCAAACCGGACATAAGCATTGCTAATGCAAGCCAAATGAGCAAGAAATGGTAACTCTGGATCCAACATTGTGTCCTCAGTCCCACCCAATCACACTGAAATGGCCTCCAAGTTTTCACAGACCAGTGCAATAGCTACACTGCAGAAAAACATGGCTGACAGTTCACCCTAACTAGCACCTCAGATGAAAGTCTCACAACCCATCTAGACAGTAAGATTATAGGATGTCTCTGCTTCATTCTCCATGCTCAAACCCAATGACTTGGAAAAAAAGGTGCTACTAAAATGAACTTTATTTTCTGGTGTCCTCAAAGATTGTGAGGTGGTAAGTGTTTTTTCTTACAGTCGTTTAAAAAGAAGTTGAATTTTCCATGAGACGAGGGATAAAAGTGTGCACCAAACCCTCAACTGCAAAAAGTTATCATGGCACAGCCTTGATGACCCTTAAATTTGTGATGTTTTAAGGTTCATCCTGTGGACTGGGAGTTAATCACTGTGAAAGTATGGAACATCATCAGTACAAAATTGTCTTAGGTGTATTATGATGATGCGGTTGGGTCATCACATCTATCACCAGCAAGGATCCAAAGTCTTTCAGTAACTTTCACTAAAAACAAAAACTCAAAGATGTGCTCATAATCATTTAAGTTACAGCTTAGGCTGTAAGCTACAGTAATGTCTCCCTTCATGCCTGTGAAACATCACTAACCATACAAGCAGTTTTTGACAACAGTGGACATTAGGTACCCTCTGAACACTTATGCCAGAGTTAAAAGTTATGTTGCTCCCTTTACAGCACATTTTGTAAAACACACTATGTTGTGTCCACTGGTAGCACACTTTCATCAGCTGGTCAAAACTTCATTAGTGAATACCAGCCTAATGTCAAGCTTGCATTTTAGATAGATAGATAGATAGATAGATAGCTAGATAGATAATCCTAAGGGAAACTAAAAAAAAACACTAAAAAACTATCTAACCTACATATGATTTTTTGGCAGGCAGCAATCAGGTCTTCCATGTCTGCTAAAGTTTTCAAGGCAGAAAACCCTTACACCAGTAGACAGTACATATTTGCCATATTCTTTGGCTTTTTGACATTTTCTAATTTTATCATAGGAGTTACTCTACTTAGTGCTAACTCCAAAGCTTCTGTATTAACCTTTGCTTTAGATACCTTCATTATCAGCCTGCCTTGGGCATGACACAGTTACAGCCATTTGCAACTACCTTTTCGCGTTGATAAAACACAACTTCCCCGAGTTCAGAATCAGTTGTTCGCTATTGATTTATGCAGATGACAGTATGGTGTTCGTCCATGATCTACATGCATCCACAAAATTCTCAAGGTCTCATTTAATGAGTTAGGCTGGGGTTAATCAGTGCTTCCTCCCTGCGCTACCTGATAAGTGTTTTCAATGACATAACATGAACTGGTTAAATATTTAGGTGTCCACATTTATATCCAGTCTGTCTCCAGAGTTGATCATGATGTGCTTAAAACCCTTTCAAACTAACACTGGTTCCTAATATCGAAACTGCTCTACATAGTATTTAGCATCTTTCTATTGAATACATTGGAAAACACCGAGACATGTGGACCAGGCTTGCATTCCTCTCTTCTTGTTTGATCAGAGTTTAGTTTTAGACACTTATGTATACCCCCCAAGATGAGCCTTTTCTTTTGAATTCTGTTTATCTTTGCCACTGAAGGAACACTAGCAGGATTTTCTTTTCTGCTTCAATCTGATTATGGCCCAAGTTTATGTGGGTTTGTGTTGGGTCGAAGTGTTTTATTAAAGGCTTATAGTAACGTTAAGGGATCTGTGACAGGGGCACAAGCTCAAGTTCTCACTTATGAGTATACATGAGATATTTGTGGAAGTTCATGGCAGCATCTTGATATTACACTGTAGTAAGGGTCACTACACACTTATCTAAACATTTGCCCATGCAGGTGTTATGAAGACAGATCATTGAACAGATTTTCAGATAAAGAATGGGACAAGCTCCTCAGAAATGTCAGAAAATGGCTTGTTTCATTTACTTGATGGATGATATTGTACAGCTATTCAATTCTGAAGTGGGCTTTAGTGGAAATGTCAGAATGGAGATGGCAAGCTGTCTTAGAAATCAAGATTTGAGATCATAGTTCATTGAGCATTTATCCAGAGTCCTGCTGGTTTGTACTACATGCAGAAGGAAGAGAGAAAGAATTTTTTTTTAGTTTTGTTTTTTTGCTTATGCAGTATTACACTTTACATTAAAAATCAATAAAATGTGGGACATCAGTTTTAGAAGACTCTAGGCAATGAAGCAGTTACAAGCAGCCAGCTGACTTTTCTAACAGTATCCAACTATCATACAGTAGCTAGAAGGGGGCCCACTCAGGGTGGGTTTGGCCGTGCACTGTGTAATGTCCTTATGGGTGATTTAAGGGGGTAAATAATTTTGTGATGTCATCAGGAGCCCCTTTTCCAATTCTTTTTTGGGAGGGCCCAAAAATTTGCCTGATTTTCCTCTCCTGACAGTGCGCCCCTGGAATTATGCTTATATGTGTCACCAAAAATGTGTGTTTCATACCTCTCAGTAGTTCCCTGTCATGTATGTTTATTTTGTGTCTGTTTGTGGGTGTGTTTCTGTGAGTATGACTTTGTGCTCTCATGCAAAGGTTCGTGTTTATGCGTCTGTGACTCCACAGTGAACTGAGTTTTGTTTTGATGTTCCTAACAAGCACCACCTGCAAGTAGGTTTTCCCCTGTGTGTCTTATTATGTGTCTGTGTGTGTCAAATGCAATAACCCAAAGCCTACAACACCAATGAACTCTATCGTTCACACATTTTTTTTGTAGAGGCAGCTTTATATGACACGCCGCCAATGCAGCCAATGTAGTCAATGAAATGGATTAGATGTACCCTTTATTTGATCACATTTGGGTCAAACCATACACCTCAGCTCATTCACTACGTTCCGTTACTGCCAACTGGCTTGCTTCTCCTGCAAGACAAAGGGGGCCTGACTACTGCTCCACAATGTCTTGACTGTTTGCTGGAGTATAGAGTGCTTTTCATAGTACTCAAATACACTTTACATTAGTTAAAAACAAAGAAAATAGAATACAGTAAAATACACACGACACCATTCACACATTAAAAGCTGTTTTGAAGAGATGAGTTTTGTTTGGTGCGTCTCAAAATTGTTTGGGTGAGAGTTTCAGAGGGAGGGGGTGGCTATCAAGAAGGCTCTGTTGCTCCAGGTCTAGTGCTTGGTCCTGAGAGATGGAGACAAGAGGTTGGCATCCGAGGGGCGGGGGCTGTAAGAAGGAGAGTGGCAGCTGGAATGGGTGATCAGAGAGGCAGCAGATTTTTGGATGTATAGGAGTTTATTAAACATTTAAATTGTTAAGTAGGGAAGGTAACATCTATGGGGAAAAAAAATATATATATACACAGTACAGGCCAAAAGTTTGGACACACCTTCTCATTCAATGCATTTTCTTTATTTTCATGACTATTTACACTGTAGATTCTCACTGAAGGCATCAAAACTATGAATGAACACATGTGGAGTTATGTACTTAACAAAAAAAGGTGAAATAACTGAAAACATGTTTTATATTCTAGTTTCTTCAAAATAGCCACCCTTTGCTCTGATTACTGCTTTGCACACTCTTGGCATTCTCTCCATGAGCTTCAAGAGGTAGTCACCTGAAATGGTTTTCCAACAGTCTTGAAGGAGTTCCCAGAGGTGTTTAGCACTTGTTGGCCCCTTTGCCTTCACTCTGTGGTCCAGCTCACCCCGAACCATCTCGATTGGGTTCAGGTCCGGTGACTGTGGAGGCCAGGTCATCTGCCGCAGCACTCCATCACTCTCCTTCTTGGTCAAATAGCCCTTACACAGCCTGGAGGTGTGTTTGGGGTCATTGTCCTGTTGAAAAATAAATGATCGTCCAACTAAACGCAAACCGGATGGGATGGCATGTCGCTGCAGGATGCTGTGGTAGCCATGCTGGTTCAGTGTGCCTTCAATTTTGAATAAATCCCCAACAGTGTCACCAGCAAAACACCCCCACACCATCACACCTCCTCCTCCATGCTTCACAGTGGGAACCAGGCATGTGGAATACATCCGTTCACCTTCTCTGCGTCTCACAAAGACACGACGGTTGGAACCAAAGATCTCAAATTTGGACTCATCAGACCAAAGCACAGATTTCCACTGGTCTAATGTCCATTCCTTGTGTTTCTTGGCCCAAACAAATCTCTTCTGCTTGTTGCCTCTCCTTAGCAGTGGTTTCCTAGCAGCTATTTGACCATGAAGGCCTGATTCGTGCAGTCTAATCTTAACAGTTGTTCTAGAGATGGGTCTGCTGCTAGAACTCTGTGTGGCATTCATCTGGTCTCTGATCTGAGCTGCTGTTAACTTGCGATTTCTGAGGCTGGTGACTCGGATGAACTTATCCTCAGAAGCAGAGGTGACTCTTGGTCTTCCTTTCCTGGGTCGGTCCTCATGTGTGCCAGTTTCGTTGTAGCGCTTGATGGTTTTTGCGACTCCACTTGGGGACACATTTAAAGTTTTTGCAATTTTCCGGACTGACTGACCTTCATTTCTTAAAGTAATGATGGCCACTCGTTTTTCTTTAGTTAGCTGATTGGGTCTTGCCATAATATGAATTTTAACAGTTGTCCAATAGGGCTGTCGGCTGTGTATTAACCTGACTTCTGCACAACACAACCGATGGTCCCAACCCCATTGATAAAGCAAGAAATTCCACTAATTAACCCTGATAAGGCACACCTGTGAAGTGAAAACCATTTCAGGTGACTACCTCTTGAAGCTCATGGAGAGAATGCCAAGAGTGTGCAAAGCAGTAATCAGAGCAAAGGGTGGCTATTTTGAAGAAACTAGAATATAAAACATGTTTTCAGTTATTTCACCTTTTTTTGTTAAGTACATAACTCCACATGTGTTCATTCATAGTTTTGATGCCTTCAGTGAGAATCTACAATGTAAAAAGTCATGAAAATAAAGAAAACGCATTGAATGAGAAGGTGTGTCCAAACATTTGGCCTGTACTGTATGTTTTATCCAAGCTGTGTCCACTGATGCACCAAAGTGTAAAATCAGATCAAACGTTTCTGACATATTTTAATATTCTAAAAATCCCTTGAAAAGGTAATGTGTGTATTTATTTTCACTCTGTCTGTTGTTCCAAATTCCACCTGTTTTAAAGAAAAAGAAAGGTTGCTGTTAAAGTCAATACACACTATTTTAACTCAGGGTAAACAGTCTTAACATGTATTTGTCACAGCTCCATTCTCCCTGTTGCCCTCCTGCCCTCAGTATTTTTTCACTCTCCCTGCCTCTGCTCCACTCCACCTGTCAGCCACTCCCACCTCATCAGCCCAACTCTGCTCACCTGTCAGCACAGCTGCAGCTCGTTGTAATCAGCCCGGTGTATATAAGCCTCTCCAGCACACTCACTCTTTGCCAGATCGTTCTTCAGCTTCCACGCGAGACTATCCAGCATTATTCACCTGCCTGACCACCTGTTGCCGACCCTGCCTGTCCCCGATCTGCTCTCCTCCTCTGACTCCCGGTGAACTCACCTGCCTTCTGTCCCCGACCACGTGTTCAGCCTTGGCGTTTCTGGCTTCTGTCTGCTCTTCTGGCTTCAACTTCTCCGCCTGGCTTCAGCTCCCCTGCTGCTCGCTCCCCATCAGTACTTCAGCACCCTCGGCTGGTTCTCCTGGCTTTGGACTCCACGCTCCAGCCTTCTCACCCACTGTGAGCTCATTTGCTTTAGGCTATCCATGAACTGTATTATTCGGGTCCGAGGGCTCCCATCCCCCTCTTCGGTTCCGCGGCCAGGTTCGGCTAAATCCGGTCATCAATCCTGAAGCCCAGAGACTGCCTGTGGGGTCTACGCCTGAAGATAGAACTGTGTATTGAGTTTATTCATCTGTCCAAGTTCATGTTTTGCTGCCGAACTATTAAAGGGCACTACCAACTGTTCTTGATATCCAGTGTGCTGCTTTTGGGTCCTGACAACACCCGTCACAGTATTCAGTGCAGCCCAGCTTCTCATTCAGGGTCAAGTAACCAGCTGGCCCTGATCCAGGTCTGTCATAGTGAACATCATGGCTCTGGATAGCTACAAATAGGAATTCATGCCAAATCAAGACACCTGAAGATAGGATATACTGATGTTAATTGAGATCACACCTTCTCCATTGAAGTATTTTGACAGGCGTTTAGGGGTTACTCCTGCATATATCAAAAAAAGTTGTGTAAAGCCTTTTTCTGCTCCAGCAGGAGCTGTGTTAAGTCTGAAAATGCCTCAAGTGATACCACTTGAGTCTGTGTCAGCTGGGGCTGAAGACTACAAGTTTGAAAATGAAAACAATCTGGAGGTTTTTAGTTACAGGAGTGAGCTTACCAGACCTCTGTGGTCCGCTCCTTATCACTGTTTGAGGCTAGTGGCTCGAGGCTACAGTAGTTGCTACTAACACATCCAAATGTCTGATGAAATTGACTGTCGTCGAGTTGCATTGTGGGTGATGTCAGCAGCAGGTTTTGACAAGGAGGAAGACTGTATGGACAAAATAAGACAATATCACTGGTTCTGTTGTTTTGATTTTGAAATTTGATTTCCGCCTTTGTCAAATCAGTGTAGTTCCCTTTTATTATGCAAAGTTTACATCACATATGACACCTAATTGCATATTCATCAGCTCAACCTCCACTCCAGCATTCACTTTCCACCTCTGATTCTAGCTTACACAGAGTTAAGACACCAAATAAAAACTGTACACGCTCAATATTAGGGCTTAATCCAGGGAAATGGGATTTCCTGGAAGACACATCCAATCTATCTCCCATTTCCAGGGAAATATAATAACATAAAGGCAGGAAACCAAATATCATGATACATACAAAATCTAGGTATCATGACAGAAATATTTGACTCCTTTAGGTTTTTTACGTCCTCACACATGAATGTAATTGTCTGAGGCAGCAGGGATGCAAAACTGCAGCACACAGGTAAATTCCTTTTGGCAAACAATATTCAACTGTAGGCTAGGTTAATCAGCCACATGAATACGACACACAGACTGCTGACTTTGTGCGTTGTAGTTGCACAATTGCCAGGATGAGGACTAAGACAAGTACACAGTGTCTCTGTGTGTGTGGTTGTGTGTGTGCATTTGGGGGGAAGCAGCAGGTGGACTATTGCACACAACGTTTTTGTTCTCATTAACTTACTCAGAATGCTGCTCTGTCACTTTTGACTCACTCGCCTGAACCCATGATAATAAACTAATGGTGCTAAGATTATACCATGCATCACGTTGTTATTTGGCTGTTTTGTATTTTCTTTTTACTTTAACCACCATGCACGAGAGAGAGAATGGCTTAAACCAATGTTACAATGTTGTTACAGTCTGTGGCTGCTGTTACAGTCTGTAAAACATTTCAGTTATTTTCCTTGTCACACACTGATGCAAAAATGCATTATCTAAACTGCATATTAAGTTTAATACGTTTCATGTCCAGTACAGTAAAATAATGATTCTCCACTTTAGGGAAAGGGCTGCTATAATATTCAGCGATTATCTATTTATTTTTTTGTCACAGCAATCCTTTTGAGTTTGAGGTACAGACTTCTTCTTCTTCTTCTTCTTCCTCTTTCCATGACAAAGCAGTGATGTAGAAATTAGACTCGCTTTGTATGCTGATATCATTATTTTTATACTGTATGAGAATATTGAGTATGAGTATTTGATATTAATTTGGGGTAAATTAATTGTTATATTAATCAAGTAATAAAAAATCTTAGTAAGAATAATTAGTAAATCAAGTCATTAGATTAATCAGCTAATTGAAAAAATAAATGTAAATGAATGAAGGGAAAATAACTGTTATGTTGCCAGTAATGTGTTACAGTCACAATATTACTTTTTCCAATAATGAGTATTGTAACTAATGACGAATGAAATTTCAGTAATAATCTCACAATAATTCCAAAACCAAACCACTTGTTACAATATTACTTTTGTAATCACATCACTTCTGACTTGAAATACAACAGTCACATCAGCAGACTCATTTTAGTAATTGTCGTGTTGCGCCCTCACATCATAAAGCAGCCAGCCTACATTGGTTTCGTCAGGAGTAAGGGTGACATGAACACTGCTGCTGCAGGGAGTCGAACCAAAAGTCTTTTCACCGCAAAAAACACGTCCTCAAACCTCCAGTCTGAAACACCTACTACGACAAACAGCACAACAACATGAAGCTCCAGGAAATACACCTCACCAAAGGTCAGCCCTCCTCGGCCGCAGAGGTCAGCCGTACCTCTACACAGGCTAAACAACTAAAACTGGATTGTACTCATGGGCAGCTGCAGCTACAGTGAAGTGATGAATCTTGTGGCTGGATATGTTGTGGATGTAATGTTGCTCCATGATTGACTCTTTGCTCTTCGGGCAGAGCCTTCGGTCACAGGCAACAGAAAGCCCCCAGGTAAATAGAAGCTATCTAGCCTCACCCACACTTACTGGAGATTACCCTGACATTCACACAGAGGCACACATCTCAATTTTGGGGAGATACGCAATTAGCAATTTTATGGGGTGTAACAGAAAAGTAATATAAAGAGTAGTGTAACGAATTATCGTTGACAGGGAGTGATAAGTAATGTAATATTATTACTTTTGAAGAGAGTAGTGAGTAATGAGTGCTACATGACATTGTAAATAATACACTAAAGCGGTCAGGTTTGGAACCCAAAGATTTATGCACATCTCTCCTTGTTGCATTTAGATTTGCTTGACTGCAGCTGAAGTTACCTTAAAAACAATTCAATTTCCTGGATTCCCAGGGTAGTGTGCTACTGCTCCCAGGACAGAAAATGTCTCATTTTCAGGAAAAATATTAAATCCTACTTTATACATCCTCTGTATTTACATATAAATCCATTTAATGTCAGTTGGCGGTCTCAATGAGTTTTATTATGGTTCAGAATACACTATGGAATGTCCTCAGCAAACAAATAACACAGATGCATAGGAAACATAAGCACAGTGCAGTGCAGTGTATATAATCTCTCTCTCTATGACACACAACACACCCTAATAACCTTGTGCATGTCATGCGTTCTTTGCTGTGACGCACTTTTGTGTGTATTAACTTGGTGTATGTGTGTTTTTCAGACTGCGTGCACACTCACTTTTCTGTCCGTCTTCATCTAACTGCTTGTGGCACTCTGTGTTTGTGTGCTGATGTCTCAGAGTGTGTGGGTGTGTGTTGTTATGGCTGCCTCTGTCTAACTTGTTGTGACACACTGGTCACATGCCTCTCTCTGTGTGTGTGTGTGTGTGTGTGTGTGTGTGTGTGTGTGTGTGTGTGTGTGTGTGTGTGTGTGTGTGTGTGTGTGTGTGTGTGTTTGTGTGTGTGTGTTAGCAAGACTATGTTTATGTTTTTCTGTATGTATGTGTGTATGTGTGTGTTTGCCTGTCTGTGTCTAATCTCTCTACACTGTGTTAATTTATGAAGTCTGTGATAGTTTGACTGTATGTGCCAACTCCCTCATCTGGAGAATTGATAATTAAATTTCCTGAAAATAACAATGGCACAGACACACACACACACACACACACGTATCGAACAAGGTTAGTGAGAGATCAGAGACAGTGAGAGTGTGAGAAAGGACAAATGAGCAGTATGTGAAAAGAGAGAAAAAGCAGGGGTGAAGAAAAGAGTACGAGTTGGAGGAAGAGGTCAAAAAAAAAGGACTAAAAAAAGGTTGAAATTAGGAAATGAAATAAGTATGTGGTGAAAGGTGCACAAAAGGGCAAGGAAAAGAGATTGAGATTGAACAAAGAGTTCAAGAGAGTGAGATAAAACATGGAGCTGAGGAGAGAAAGAGGGAGCGAGAGAGTGAGTGGGAGGATCATGGGAGAGTTGGAGACAGAGAGAGCGGGTTTAAAATGCCAGGAGACAGTGTGCGGTAAATAAAAAGCTCTTTATGGCCGGCTGAGCGATTTAGTGGATTATCCCTTTACAAAGGTCAATGCCGGTTTGGAGCACGACCAAAACAACAACAACAGAATGAAGGCAAGAAAAAAAAAAAAAAAACCCGGCCGACTCGGGGCTGTAAGTGGCATGACCACTAAACAAATATGACAACAATGACAGCAGCTTAACAGAACGGCGCCGTGATGAAGTGAAAAATGAAGTGAAAGCGAATGAAAATGGACTGTTTGAAATCAAAAATAACGAGCTTAAAAAGTAAAAAAATCCCAAAGCACGGGCTTCGGCTGCTGATGAAAATGGAGAGTAATGCAGCTGGACACAAAAGGAGATACACAGGGCTTATGACAGCTTGTGGATGTTTTACTAGAAGATTTGCATAATATGTGGTGTTATGTGCTGTAACCAGGAGTGGAACTGAGCCAAAATGCACCAGAAAGCCATTCAGAGACTTAACATTTGGAACGGCATTCCCACTGAGATTTTGGCAATATTGTCAAGCTTGGTAGTAATGGTTTAATAGAAAAATACAGCCTGTTTGCTACCTTAACATCCTGGGACCATGTGTCCTCATATGAGGATGTTTTGGGTTGACTTGACCATATATTTCATTCTACTTTAATTAGACCCTTTTGTCCTTGTTCATGGACACTGTTTTGTGCCATCTAGTGGTAGTAAAAGTACAATACACTAATCCATGTAGAAACAAGATGGCAGCCACCTCTGCCAAGTCAGTCTGCAGCTGATCCAGACACAAAAGTGGACAAGGTACAAAACCTGATCACATTTTATGGTTGGGACTTTATTGTTGTCTCGTTTGAGGACATTGGGACTTTATCATCGTCTCATTTGAGGACATCAGGAGTTTTTTTATACTTTTTGGGTCCTACTGATTCCAAATAGCTAGGAGGTCAGGAGGTTAAACACTGTTGTTGCGAGCATATCAATGTACCATGTAGTTGCTGCACTAGCTAGATTCATTACTGGTTAGGTTGAGCTTGTGCTGTGGTAATAATAATGATCAGTGTAGCACACAGCCATTGTATCAACTGTAAAGACGTTAGCTATAAGCTAGCTAGAAACAGACACGTTTATCATGTATGTGTGTGCTTGGCTCCAAACTCACCAGAAGGGTGTACCATCAAGCAAGTTTGACAGAGCCAGTCTTTCTTTGCTTTAAGTTGCTTTCACACCGCTGCGCCAACTGACAACAGCCTACCTGCAAATTGGCTGCGACCTTGGCCAGGTCTCTCTTGTAAAAGAGATTTTCAATCTCTATGGGACTTCCTTGTTAAATAAAGGTTAAATGAATGTATCAAAGACAGTGGAAATCACCAAAGATTTCTACATACTTGGATAATTAACCAGTTATCTGAAGTGTGGTGGAAATGTTATCACAGACTTTTTCTGCTGGTTGTCCTCATAAGCTGCTGATGCTGTAACTCTGGGTATGTGTGTGTTGGACCCAAAGGCAGCACTGTAGACAGGCAGAACAGTTTATAATAAGCTTTAATGCACCGCTTAGAGTACAGAGAGAGCAAACTGGTGAAGCAACTGAGAGTCAATGTCCACGTTCAGAGCTTTCTGGGAAGCCAGTTCAGTCTAAAGCTATCGGCATGGAACGCCCACGTTGAAAACAGGTGAGTGGCCGGCGTCGGACAAACAGTTCGATTTTGTGCAATGGTACCATGAGGGAGCACACAGAAGGCAGGAAATCCAAAACCAGGGGTACTCACAGGAGAAGCTGCAACACCAGTGCAAAGCCAACTGTAGACACAAAGGGGCTTGTCAGCAGCAATGATAAGTGAGCTAACAGCTATGGGGAACAGGTGAATAGAAACCAGGAAGGCAGAAGCAGAGCTCTTGATTGGGGACAGAAGGCTGAGCGGTTTACTGGGGAGCACACAAAACAGGAGAATCAGGGGCAGGCGAGGTTGGCAATGAGGAAGCAGCCCAGGAACAAATGCTGGAAGGTTTGGAGAGTCTGTGAAGCAATAGTCTTTTAAGTGGCAGGAGGTAACGATCCACAGGTGAGAGGCGTTTATGAGGTGGGTGTGGTGGACCAGCAGGAGCAGGGGATGTGTGGACAGGTGATAGGCGGGCAGTTAGGTGTGGTGGGGATAGTGGGAAATTACTGAGTGAGCTGAGAAGATAGCATGTATGGCAGGTAAAAAGTGTCCACTTTGATAGGGTATTCAGACACCAACATTATCATCTCCTCCATCTTCTCTCCCTGCTTCCTTGATGCCCACTAATCGATCAGCCGAATAGGTGACAGAGGTTCACCAGAAGTTCAACGGAGTGAACTCAGCACAGCAGAGCAAAATCTGTGCACGTGCATGTGAATGGCAACTGCTTCATATCCCTACCATCATGTTGGAAACTGCTTCCCCTCTGCCACCTACCCTCATTGAAATGAATGGAGGTGGCGAGTTATTACACGTGGGTGTGAAAGCCCCATTAGCTGGCTCAACAAACCCTGAAGCCTCGGTACAAGATAACAGGTACGACAAAGGTGCAACTTGTTCTGCTAGCCAAGGCTTTCATCTCTAAGCTGTCAGCATTCTCATAAAACATGTTAAATGACATGTTCAATGCATCATTAGACTCATTTTACTCATGTGAGTCTTATAATTGAATAATTGTGTGCCGCCTACTTCTGCCTTTGAAGAATAAGAAAAATATATAAATAAGAGTAAAAAGCAACACTGTTGCTTCAATTAAGGAGAGAGAGGGACGCTGGCAGCACCAATGTGACAGCTGCACATGATGCAGCAGATTTAAATGTTACACTCATGAACATATACTGACATATAATCCCATGTAGTCCCATTTAATAATGAAGGATACCTGGAAATCAATTTAGTTTTTGGCCAAATCAAAGTGAAATGGATTTTATTGATTTCATATTTTCTGTGATAAATACCAATAGACTAATCAATTTTCTCTGTAGGTTTATGAATGAGATGTATAAAATTCCATTATAAGTGTGTGATGTTTAATTTTTTTTTTTTTGCTCAAATTTAAATGTTTTCAGCTTGTGTGTATGTGTCAGTTTGTACCACCCCGGACAGTTTTGTGTCTAATTTAGTCTCTCCATTGACTTTGTTTACAAATGACCGTTAGTTAAATCCCGCCCTCAAACCCAGACTGGCCAGTAATAGCATCAGCCAGCGCCAATGCAGGGTCCAACAGCTGTACAGCTGTGCTTCATAGACTCTCATGCAATCATTTTTAGATTTGATACTAAAAGGAGATTTTCATTAAGCGTTAAGCTAAAGATATATTGAAAGTATACAGTGCTACATTTACTAAGTGTGATTAAAACCTACCTGCTTTACAGGAACAGTTTTACTCCCACAGTCACTGGCTGCTCCTTAATTTCATTGTCTTGATCACCAGGTGATAGGGAGGTTCACTTTAAGGCTGTTATCTGTAGGCTTCAGCTTCTAGTTTTGTTTTTTTTAACCTGTTTTTGTTGCTGTGTTTGTTTGACATCCTGGATATGTCCTTCAAACGCATATTGTGAAGCCTTTAGTCAGCTTCTCTCTGATGGCTTTGGCCTCATACAGTAACCTAAGTAATTTAAGGTGTTATTATTTTGTGGACTCTGTGCCATTTTGTTGGATCAGGGAATGGAAATGTATATAAATAAATGCTGCACCTGTTTTATCATTACCAGCTGAACACTATGGCGTCTGAGTTGCAAAGTACTGCACTGTTTTATTGGACACACACAGATGTAGAATAACAAGCCATGTTAAAACACACAGAGAGAACGAAACCACCAGTTATAAGTAAACTGTATACATTTTCAAGCAATATTGTTTGCAATGAAATCTTTACTGACAGCAATAATGAATACTGTAGTAAATTATAATGTGCATTGTACAGTTATGTTACTGGAGCTCTACGTTCAAACAAAACAACAACAAGACAAAAGAGCCGCAAAGCACCAACCTGTTATTTTGCAGCCTTTTATCACATAATTTTACCCTTTTGTTCCCTCAGCACGCCACTTGAATATGTGTTTTTCTGACTTGTAATGACTCGAGACAAGTAAAGTGTAATGTGATATGATTGAAGAAGTCAGTGATGTTTATTAAAGTTGCCTATTATCCCTTTACAGAGATAATCTGATCAAAGGTTTTTAAATGTTTTACCAAACATCCAGAAAAATCTTGGAGCCCAAAAAAATTCAATCTTTCATCTTTGTGTTGAACTGACATTAGTCTTTTAGCCTTCTCCTCAGGAACAATGGATGATAGTAGTTCCAAAACTGTGTTCTTTTCAATCAATACTGCAGTTCAGCAGGAGAACAACTACAGTTGACTATGTAAATGTATTTATAGTCCTTACAGTACTTAAAACCTTAAAACCTGACAAATATTTTTAAATGATTCAGTATGTTTAACTTACTGAAGCCATGAGTTATCATTTTAGTAATGCAGTAAACCAATGGCCCTACAACCTTTTTGAAATAGCATCTTTTATTTAGCGTTTGACATAAAAAAGTGAAGCACAAAAATACTTAAAAACACAGAGTCTCATGTTTAAAATGTTTAAGTTTAAGCAATGTTCCAATGTACTCTACTGTGCGACAGGAAATTAGTCATACTACCAAAGATGCGTTAGTGTATGAAAATGCTGCTTTCAGTTTCATTCTCTTTGTTAAAGAATGAATCCGGTAGCTAATTATATAAAGTACATTCAATGCATTACACAGAATTGCAAAAATTGTCCAAAAGTTTGCTGAAATTACCAAGACGTTCCCATGAACCTATAAAAATGATTGGAAAAGGATACAGTGATGTTGTTAGGTATGCATCGGCCATCCCTGAGGCATTAAAATCCGAAAGGAAGCCACCATCAATGTGTCCGGGGGACACACTGTTATTTTCCTCGATTATGCTACATGGGGAACAAATCTATGATGAAATCATAGATAAGTTATTTTGAAGCATTCCCCATGTCACTGAAACCACTGAGGTTAAAACTTATGTTTTTTATCACACTTTCTGTAATGTGCTCTAAACAGACACCTTCACACCTGCCCGCCTACTCACTCTTATCCTGGCTCCCCGAAGTAGGGTGCACAACCATTGCCTTGCAAAGGTGGTGGGGTTGACAACACAACACGCTAGTCAACATTAATATTATATTTTTAGGTTCATAAAATGAACCCAATTTAACAAATATGTAGGATACTACTATAGACTCTTTACAGAGATTATCTTACATTCCAATGTCTGCTGTGAATGCAGATATTGTATTAACTCATGAAGATGTCCCTTTACAGTCCAGCCAATGCACTGGTTTTTTTTTTGTTTGTTTGTTTCATTTTTTTACCCTGATAATAGCAAATATTGTGCTACTGATCGATACTGTGTTGACTAATAATGATGATGTATAACTGTCCACGGAACTGGACAGTGCTGGTCTTTGTTCTATCAACTAAATATATAAATACAAACATAAATTAATAAATATGTAATTATGTTAAAAATGCTAAAATGAATTTTAAAAAATGTTAATACTTAACTGCCACCATAAATAAATATCTATTTATGCACTTCAATTTTTTTCACATCATATATATTAATTGTCTCATTTAATTTGTGATTTACTTACGGATTTACTTACGGATACTTAACTAATCATTAATAAATAATATTTATTTATTTATTTATTGAGCATTTTACTATATCACTGTATATTTATTTGTTTATTTAAGCATTTGATTATTGAAAAATATTTATGTAATTGTATATGTAGTTTCAGCCATTAAGACCCTCCACAGACCGTCTCGTTTAAAAGCTAAATACTATTAAAGCAAATTGTGGACATTATACATTTTCATTGAGCTCAACAGGACTTATCAGCCTCTTGTAGACCTGGAGGGGAAATTGTAAAGGGGTTGAGAGAGGGATGGAAAGAGAAAGAGGAATGATAAGAGGAGAGGTTTTAGAGAATACAAAAAAAAGGGAAAAGGCAGGGAAGAATGAGTAGAGGAGGATCAGTGAACACATTTTAATCAGAACTAAATGAGGGAGAATGAGTGGGCAATAAGGGAGGAGACGGAAACGGATTAAAGTGGGAAGAGACAGAGAGAGAGAGAGAGAGAGAGAGAGAGAGAGAGAGAGGCGGGTCATTAAGAAGTCTCCAGTGGAATAAAATGAGGCATTATCATTTTAATGCATGACTTAATATTCCTGCTTGTGAAATATATGGGAGGCACGCATACATACACATAGCTGCCATATCGCCTTATCCTCCCTCTATTAGTCACTCATTGCCTTTATTTTTATTTTCATCCCCACCTCCCTTTTAATGCCAATCTAATTTTCATTGCATTGCTGAACATAAGGCTTTGTTCAACCAGGATACTCCCACTGAGATCTTACATGTATTATCCAAAGGAGACCTGGCTAGCAGCCATTCAGTAGAAAAAAAAACAAAACAAAACAGATTTTATAAGCAGTAAGAGACAGAGGAAGAAAAAGAGGAGAAGAAAGTGATGAAAGAGGACAAACGCTGGCCTGATTCTACAGCTCTCAGCATTCAACAGCTTGCAATTCATTACGGGTGATTGTCAAGTCTTTCTGCAGGCTATTACATGCAAAGCTTTGATGAAAAGCAAACCTCACCACTAGAATGTCAAACTATATTGTTCTCCACATCTGAATATAAATACACGAGCTGGACTTTTTTTCCCCCCATTTGTCCTCACTGTCATGATTTTTATATAATAGCTTTCCTTGTGACACAAACTTAATGTGAATTTAAATAAATAATGAAGCCTCATTCTTTTCTATTCTTTCTATTTGTTCATATAATTTAATTGTTTTTCCTGCAGCTGATTGAAGACAACAACAGTCACTTTCATTTTATGGGCTAATAATTTTGAATGTGGAAAAATATTTCTTTCTCCGAGGGTAGGGTGTGGTATCAGACATCCAACTCCAGGCACTGACGTGGATGGACGAGTATAAAAGGCCCCTAATAAATATGGGGAGTACATGATAACTAGACTGAAAGTCTACAACCACACTAGCAGCTCTTTGAGGCTGTACTTAGGCACAGCTGTGCTGTGAGCCATATGTTAACACATTTTAGTCTAGCATGTTAGCATGATAGCTTTTGCTAATTAGCACTTGACAGACTTTGTGTTAACCAATAGTAAATGGTGATAAGTGAATAAAAACTAGATAAATATTAAGGGTTAGGGTTAGGGTATCCTCCAGGTACAATGGATATCTGTACCCAATGTCACGGCAGTTCATTCAATACTTGTAAAGACTTGTTGCTACAAATCAAAAATGTAAACTGGCTGATGGTGCCAGAGGAAAAGTCAGGGGACTACTAGGGACCACAAATGCCTAGAAAAACATTATGACTTTCTATCCAGTAGGCAACCCCTTTTGCAACAATGCACAGAGCACATGGTTCTGTTATTTATCAGTCGCAGTTAGGTTTTTGCAACAAAACCACTTGGTTAGCTTGAGAATAATTCAATGCTTTAGGTCAAAATAAGTACATTTATACGTTCCGTAACATAACATGACATGGTTCCACATGGGATGTAGGTAAGTAAGCTACGTAACATAACGTTAAAACAACACTCACTTTTGGTTTCATATGGGACACAAACTGTTGTCCCCTGGGTGAAAGTGCAGTTTTGTTTTGGTTGAGTGGACTTTCTTGCTCTTTATACTACATCAGTTGCTCTCAGTGTTAAGCACTGCCACAGATGGTTTTATATTGTAGTTAGCTGAAAGCTCTGTGCATCTCAGAAAGACACCTTAGGGTGCCTTTGGCCTTGATATATGCTAAGGAGCGTAACATAACAGCCATATTCGATAATCTGGGAATAAGAGCAGGCTGTAATAGCCGCTAGCAGTGCTTAGATACCCTGTTGGACCCATGCTGAAACAGCCCCAAGGGCACTCAATCCTTTCAAACTAAATGGGTGGCGTTACAGTTTAAAAACCCATAACAGGAAGAGTTGTCCTGAGATCATCCTTAAAAAAATCTTGCTTTGTTTTTGCTATACTGCCCCAATAGTTATAGTTTCCATAGATAAGACAGCATCTAAAGTAGGTGTTATGTGCCAGATGTCGTGTTAAGGAGTGTGAAGTAACTTCTGACAAGTTTATCTTTGACTGAAGGTGCACGTCTAAAGCTTAGCCTCGAGCGTTCATGAAACACAGAGGGATATTGTTACTCAGCCACTGGAGGCAGAAACTGTCTGCATGCGATCTTATGCTCTGATCTGTAGTTTTCCTAAAGATGGACATACAGTATTTTATTAATGTAATCATTTTATCATTACAGAAACATCCAATCATTAAATAACACTTAATCTTGATTATTATGTGAACATATACTCTATGTAATGACCATTTGAGCCAAAGGTCCCTTGAGTTGTTGAAAACACTGCGACCTCAGCGCCACCTGTGATATTTAAAAGAAACATATGCTTTTTGTGTGGATGTGGTGATTTTCAGGCGAGCACTGCACTGGCCACTTATTGGTCTTAAGGGCAGAGACATCTTAATTTCATAAATAAATTAAATAAAATGTGACAATGCATTAACCTCGGCGAACCCTGTGACATTTAAAATGAGTGAGTCACCATTTCTCTTTTCTCTCTCTCATACACACATACACAATTTATGCAAGGGACACATAAACTTAAGGGCACAATGTGCAAACTCACAAACGTACTAATATTAGATATCAGCCATGACATTGGCTAAATGTTTAAACACAAAGCAATTTTGTTCTTCTGAGACTACGTTACGTGAACCCTCTTCCAGGATTATCCCCGGAGCCATTTGATGGCACAAAGAGTAAGGCAGAACATCTTGCGGCAGACCAAGGCTACTACCAGGCCCACCTGCTTCCCCCCAGCATCCAATCCAACAGCTGAATCAAAGTCGAAACTGTAATCTTTTATTGATTTAACTGTAGAGGGCTTTCAGGTGATGTCAGCTCCATCCTGCTCCTTCCCCAGTGCCCTCACCCTGTCCACTCCGCCTGCAGCCACAGGACTTAAGTGCACTGTGCATCGATGCTGACTTGTGACACACCCCAAACTCCCACATGATCATAGTGAGACAGCAAAGAACCACAAAGAAAATATCTTATGAATTAGAATTTTCTTTGGCTATGGTTTCATCTCAGAATGTCTTTTGTAATCCACATTCATAGCAGCACACTTAAAGTGATACTTCAATCAAAGTCTTTCTTCTTTGTGTGAAGCACTCACCCCCTGTAGACTTGAAGGGTGACTGTGTCGAGTTTGGATTCATTGTAGTTACAACAGCTTCCAATAGTGACAAGTTTCACAGCAGGAGAAAGGTATCAAAACAGTCAATACTCAAACCACTTTCGCGGCATAATCTACTTCTGTGCTGCCAAGAAGTCAGCTCTCGAATGCAGCTCAAGGTTGTGTTGAGAAAGACTCCCTGGATTATTTTGGGACATGACTTGTAGAGAATGATTGCTTTATATTAGGGTGGGTTGGGAGTAGAATGAGGTCAGAGCCAGCATGCAAAATACATTCAGGGTGAGCAGGAAAAGAATACCCAAGCAGAAAACACAGAGGTTATGACTGGATGATTGGACAATTGTAGAATTCCTACTGGAGGTGTAAACTGTTTGGTCAAAGCTAATCTGTGCCCTTAAGGTGATACCGATACAAATAGAGTACTTCATTCAGTGCCCAACATGTGAATGGAGTGGCATGTAGTGTAGCCATACTGGCAAATGGGCACGCTGAACTGCCAGCTCTGTCAAATACACTGTGCTTGACTTCACTACTCCACAGACTGTATGGGCTGTAGCTGCAACTGTGTTAGCTTGTGCTAATCATGCAGACATTGAATGGGTTCTTCACAGAGGAGAGCGGCGCCAGAGACTTCAGCAATGGAAACTTTGCTGATCCATTGGGGAGTTGGAACGGTCTGGGATCAGACACGCAGTGCAAAAAAGGATTGAGTGCAGGTATCGTTTCACTGGAGATTTTTTGACATTTTTTGTTACTGGGTTCTTAAAGGTATCAAGTTCTGAAATCCAGCCCCAATAAAAAGATATTTGCATATACAGTACAGGCCAAAAGTTTGGACACACCTTCTCATTCAATGCGTTTTCTACTATTTACACTGTAGATTCTCACTGAAGGCATCAAAACTATGAATGAACACATGTGGAGTTATGTACTTAACAAAAAAAGGTGAAATAACTGAAAACATGTTTTATATTCTAGTTTCTTCAAAATAGCCACCCTTTGCTCTGATTACTGCTTTGCACACTCTTGGCAATCTCCATGAGCTTCAAGAGGTAGTCACCTGAAATGGTTTTCCAACAGTCTTGAAGGAGTTCCCAGAGGTGTTTAGCACTTGTTGGCCCGTTTGCCTTCACTCTGCGGTCCAGCTCACCCCAAACTATCTCGATTGGGTTCAGGTCCGGTGACTGTGGAGGCCAGGTCATCTGCCGCAGCACTCCATCACTCTCCTTCTTGGTCAAATAGCCCTTACACAGCCTGGAGGTGTGTTTGGGGTCATTGTCCTGTTGAAAAATAAATGATCGTCCAGCTAAACGCAAACCGGATGGGATGGCATGTCGCTGCAGGATGCTGTGGTAGCCATGCTGGTTCAGTGTGCCTTCAATTTTGAATAAATCCCCAACAGTGTCACCAGCAAAACACCCCCACACCATCACACCTCCTCCTCCATGCTTCACAGTGGGAACCAGGCATGTGGAATCCATCCGTTCACCTTTTCTGCGTCTCACAAAGACACGGCGGTTGGAACCAAAGATCTCAAATTTGGACTCATCAGACCAAAGCACAGATTTCCACTGGTCTAATGTCCATTCCTTGTGTTTCTTGGCCCAAACAAATCTCTTCTGCTTGTTGCCTCTCCTTAGCAGTGGCTTCCTAGCAGCTATTTGACCATGAAGGCCTGATTCGCGCAGTCTCCTCTTAACAGTTGTTCTAGAGATGGGTCTGCTGCTAGAACTCTGTGTGGCATTCATCTGGTCTCTGATCTGAGCTGCTGTTAACTTGCGATTTCTGAGGCTGGTGACTCGGATGAACTTATCCTCAGAAGCAGAGGTGACTCTTGGTCTTCCTTTCCTGGGTCGGTCCTCATGTGTGCCAGTTTCGTTGTAGCGCTTGATGGTTTTTGCCACTCCACTTGGGGACACATTTAAAGTTTTTGCAATTTTCCGGACTGACTGACCTTCATTTCTTAAAGTAATGATGGCCACTCGTTTTTCTTTAGTTAGCTGATTGGTTCTTGCCATAATATGAATTTCAACAGTTGTCCAATAGGGCTGTCGGCTGTGTATTAACCTGACTTCTGCACAACACAACTGATGGTCCCAACCCCATTGATAAAGCAAGAAATTCCACTAATTAACCCTGATAAGGCACACCTGTGAAGTGAAAACCATTTCAGGTGACTACCTCTTGAGGGTCATGGAGAGAATGCCAAGAGTGTGCAAAGCAGTAATCAGAGCAAAGGGTGGCTATTTTGAAGAAACTAGAATATAAAACATGTTTTCAGTTATTTCACCTTTTTTTGTTAAGTACATAACTCCACATGTGTTCATTCATAGTTTTGATGCCTTCAGTGAGAATCTACAATGTAAATAGTCATGAAAATAAAGAAAATGCATTGAATGAGAAGGTGTGTCCAAACTTTTGGCCTGTACTGTACATTGTAGTCAAAGTAGTATTGACCTATCACATTTGAACAGCAAGTAAACAATCTGTGTTGAGAGGCGGAATGCTTTGGCACTTGGAAGGATATTTGCTTACTACACCGGATCTCCTGAAATATTGGCCATTGCCCCCTTATCTTCATCCAACAGACAGACGATGGGTTCCGAAATTGGGTCAAATCAAACTTTGCTTTAAATAAAGTGGATTAATGCAATAGGACAACTTCTTATGACTAACTTTCTACATCAGCCTCAATTAAATCTAGAGCAAGCAGCGAAGGTCATTGAACAAAGCCCATCACGAGGTCTCATCTGGCACAATAGAACTAACTTAAACTTGGGTCAAATGATCCAACTACAACAGTTGTGTCCTGACAATACCTATTTCATGTACAAAGGTAATGTCTATAAGCATGGGTTTCTACATGTATCTTCCAGCAATGTGAGACTGAATCTGGTGCTTCTCAGGTTGCAAATCAACTAGTGTTCTCCAGTCCCTTTTTGCCTGAAGCAATTTGAAGTCATTGCTCAGAAAACCGGCACGTAGACAACACCTTTACCAAAGAGCATTGCCACAATTTCGACAGTTTTATCCAGCCCAGCAAAAACATCCATCCAAACATCAAGTTCATTTGTGAACAGGAGCTACTGTATCTGGACACCTGTGTTCAGGTAAAGGTTGATGAGAGCATAAACTGTTCAGAGAGCTTATTCAAGCAGACAAATACCTTATATAAGAACTCCAACTGCAAATTACATCATTAATGATTAGTAGTGAGGACCCTTCTACAAAGAGTGCAACAGGACAGAAAAGGCCATGGTTATAAAGAGTGGATGTTGAAAATCCCAAACCGACTGAAGACCAAGATAGCCACTGCACTGCCAGAGTTTCCAAGACACAGGGAGTCAACACTTACTACAAACTTTCATGAACTTGAGATCTCTACTAATAGACAGGATCCACCCTAGAGGAGAAACTGGAGTGATGTATGATATCACATGTGACAGCAGTGGGGGACTGGAAGCGGACATCTGCTGTCTTTGAATACCAGACCAAAAAAACATCGACTGGCAAGGAGTCAGAGATCATCAACCATGAGTCAGTGGATGGATGGAGAAAGTTAAAGGACATTCACATTCAGTGGCGGGGACTGTCCTTGGGTTACAGTCTTCCAATATATACATCCATGCATGCATGAAGAAGACCATGAAATATGTTGTAAACTTTTTTCGTCAAGATAAACTATTGTATGTGAACAAAGCAGGTCATATTCTGCAGCATACCTCCTCCACTAGCCCTCCCTCTTTCACTGCTGCAAAAGTTAGAGCCTATAAAGAAAAAGCAGTAGTTGTGCTGTGGAAACTTGAAGAAAAAAAAGGTCAAGTGTAAAGTAATCAGTACCTGCAAATCAGACTTAGTATCCACCCATATTTGCATCTACCCACATCCATCTTCCCTTTGCCTATTCTTCACCCAAGAAGTGCCTGTGCTGCTCAGAAAGGCAAGAAGTCCATAATTGTAATGCATTCTACTTAAGTGTGGGTGGGTGAGTAATTGCATGGGTAAGTGAGTGTATGTGTTTGCAGTGTGTGTGGGGGGTTTCAGGGACATGAATTTCTCAATGATAAACTAGATGTAACTGTAGGCAAAAGACACACACACAAACACACAGTGTAAAATAAGTCTATTATGTTCACAGTGATAGCTTTGCTCTTAGCTCTTGGCTTCTGTTCGGGGCCAAAGAGCTGTTATTACTGCGTAGGAGATAACAGGAACACATACTCACAAATGCTCAGGGTGAGGCATATTGTAATGGAATGATGGGAGATGTCAGGCTCTATAGAAAAGTGAGGAGCAGAGACCCATAGATTCAGACATGACCTGCGCATTATCCTTGATTTAACTCTGTCCTGGACAGGTGAGCATTTGATATTTATTGGACAATCAAAATGGGTCCAAAATAGACCTGAAATTAATTAGACCCTATCCAAAATGCGGTCAACCCAAACAAAACCAAAACAGAGAGTGAACACAAACACAGGCAGCAGCATATGGTGCGCCACCAATTAATAAACAGCAGAAGTCACGAGAGTAGCAATACATAACATTTTTTCATGCACTCAAAAAACACATCTTTCTCCTGTGATGGCAATGACGCAACGTGTCAGTGGTTTCCAACCCTTTTTTTGTCATGACCTCTCAAACCTCTTTTTTAATCCCGCAAGGGGAAAAGTGTTTTCACTCTGTTGTCATATACATACACACAGGCCCGAAATACACACATGCACAAACAGGACCTATACATGCATTAAATGGAGAGATGACAGAGTGAGGGGGCTGCCCATGGACAGGCGCTCTGAGCGGTTGTGGAGTTCGGTGCCTTGCCCAACAGCATGTCAGAAGTGCCCAGGAGGTGAACTGGCACCTCTCCAGCTACCAGTCCATGCTCCATATTTTGATCCGGACGGTGACTTGATCTGGCAACCCTCCGGTTCCCAAGCCAAGTCCCTATGGACTGAGCTACTGCCTTATTGATTGCCATCCCCTTATCTGCAAATAAGATGGTATCTGCCGATGGCAGTGGCTGATGTTTTTGCATTGTATCTGATTAATTTTGTACAGACTAAATAGCAGGGCTCAAGACTAATGGTGTCCTGTTGTCCTGGGTACAAAATTAAACATGTTTAGACAAACAGAGAACTTTGATGGTATGCCTTAGGGATGCAGTAAACTCACTATCAATGCCTCAAGGGATACACTTTTTTTTTTTTTTGCTTCGTTGTGGACAACAAATCTATGTTCCAATCAGCAGGAGGAGAGCTAGTTAAATTTTAGCTGTTTATTAGGTTGCATCAAGTTACATTATGCTGTGTCCAAGCTCTATTCAGTAAAGGTAGGTCATAAGTGAAGGTAAGTCATAATGTTCTCATTATGTGTTTAAATGTAGGCTTTCAAATGTACTTTTTGTCAAGAAATTTGAATAAATTCAGTTGTTTAAAGGAGAAATTTGCTGGTGATTTCAAAGCAATATAAAAGGCATTCAAAAGAGAATTATGATATACTGTATATAAAGCAGTCATATTTTAGAGATATTTTTCATTTTTCATCAAAGTTGTTTCATAAAGTTGTATTATTGTGCTCATTCAAAGACAGTGTACTGAAGGGCTAAATTAATTTAAGGTCAGTTTTTTTTTCTTTTTGGAATAATTAACATTTCTATGTTTTCCTGGCACAAAAGGGGAATTACATAACAATAAAAACAACATAAACAACAAAATCAGAAAACTGGTATTAGCTATTAGTCAAATTGTTACTTAAAACATAAGAATTAGCTCAGGGTGCATTGGTGCATCCCTGCTTAAGGGATAGGCTTGTGTTATGGTCCACGACCATGCTAGTAGCTCTGTGAGGCTGTACTTTGCTCAAAGATAAATACTAATACCAGCATGCTAACATGCTCACAACCTCAATGCTTACTAATGACTTCGTACGATGCTTACATGTTGATGCTAAGCAGGTTTACAATGTCCATCATGCTAGGTTAGTATGTTAGCTAACATTTACAAATTACCACTACACACAAAGTATAGCTGAAGCTCATGGGATTTTGCAAGTAAAAACCAAAGTAGGCTATTGGACAAATGAAAAAGGTGACCCCACATATGAATGTCTGTCCAAATATCATGGCAACCTATCGTGTGCCAAATGTCAACCTCGTGAAGGAATTAGAGGAACAGTAGGAGGATAAACAAAGTCAGTAAGATACTTTGTCTAGGAGTTAAAATAAGCTTTATAAAATTTGTGTTGATACATCTGGTTGATGTTGAGATATTTGACAGGATAAGTGAAACATTTAGCCTGCTGGTGGTGCTAGAGGAAAAGTTAGAATCACCAAAGTGAGTAGGATTCATCCCCTAGTAAACATGCAATCATGCACCAAATTACATGACAATCAATAATAATCCAATAGTAGCTGAGACATTTCAGTTAGGACTGAAGTAATGGGCAAATCTACCAATTAAAAAACTAACATTGTAATCCCTACAGCCATACTGTTAGAATAGCTAAAAATATTCTATTCTTTAATTAAAAATTTTCAGGGTTCAGGTTCGGAATCTGGTTAAAATATTGTGTTCTATACAAGGTCAGACTGGGCTAAGTAAAATTCATAAGCTTTAACTTTCTCAGACAGTACTCTCATCCAGCAATACCTTATTGACTCTAATAAGCACTTGAATGTAACAAGCACAAGCTGGCCCACCCCTGTTTTTTCAGCCTTTAAGCTTTTGTGTCATAAGGTAAATTTCACCCCAATTAAAAAGAAAATATAGACCCTAATATCACACAAAGAAGCTTATAAGAAATGGCAACATTTGAAAAAAAAAAAAAAAAAACACTTCAGTGCAAGTGTTTGTGGGAGGCATGCTGAGTTTAGAGCTAACCAGATGTATTTAAAATCACATTATGCTAAACAATGCCTTACACTGTAATGCAAGGCATGCAAGCAATTTAAATGTCATGTGAAGATGAAGCATTCAACCAGATCTGACTAAAAGAATTTCCATACAGAACACAAATGCTTGTTTAGCTTATATTTATTATTTATACATAAGCTACATATCTAAGAAATGTTTGATAGCAACATTAATTTTGTTAGAATTCATCTGACTTACAGGCTTTTAATTATGTGAACACACGGTATAAAGAAGCCAATCATCGACAAAAACAATCTGAGTTCATAAGGGCACAACAAGAAATGTGTATATTTTCTTTAGATGAATGCCATTTGTTCAGAATATGAGTCAGCCCTGTGTGGGTGAAGAGAAATTATTATTAAATTATTATTATGCTTGTTACAGAATACAAACATATAATGTACAAGCTGGTAGTCAGACAGCAAGGAGGCTGTCTACAGTTACCAGCCATTGAATAATTCAGTATCTTTACATGTGAGTTGGGGAGTGAAAGATGGGATAAAGAGAAAGACTGCAGAGAAACATGAACATGAAAAGATCATAATGACGAGGGATAACTGCACTAGCTGTCAGTGGTAGGCAAGTTACCTTTTACATATTACTCATTTATAACTAATCACATTACTAATTACTCAACAGTCATAACTTGCATGACCTATTCATATGGTTCAAAAAGAAATTCTTGTTAACTTCCATTTATTCAGCCCAACTCTGTAAACAACTTTAGAGCCTCATTACCAACATGTAACAGATTCAGTATTTAAAGGGACACACCACACATTTTACACATCAAAGTCTGTGTAGAGGTCTTTGGGAGTGTTACTGTATCTGGTAAAAAAAGTATAAAGCTCCAGAGGGAGCTGTGAAAAATCTGGTGATACCACTTATTTAATATTAATGCAGCTGAAGAGTACAAGTTTGAAATTTAAAAAAAATCTTGTGGAGTTAGAAAGATGTGAGCTTACCCAAACTTTCCTCATATCTGCTTGCGGCTAGAAGCTCGAGGCGACATAAGCCACTACTAGCATAAAATCTTTGACCAAACTGTTGAGAGGTTGAGTTGGATAGTGGATAATGACGATGCCGTGCTTTGATTGTACCTGTGTGTTTGCTAAATATGTGGAGAATTCTTTTGATACATGTAGCATAGAAACTAAACTTAAGTGTGTTTACTGTACATGGACATGAGCATCCCATTTATGATCAGGCTTTTGGAGTATCTTGGTTATATGTTTGAGCATGTAAACACTATATCCCATTTATGAAAAATGCCAGATATGCTAGCTGGAGAACTCCAAAGGAAACCCAGATACTGTTGCATGTATAGTCCCTTTTTGTGTTTGTAAACAGTGATGATTTATTTTGTAGGCGGAGCTGAACTGGTGGCAGAAAGGGACAGTAGTGGTGTCGATGTGAGTGCCAAATAAAACGTACAAAGCACGTAATGTTTATTTTTTTATCCAAGAATTTATGATCTCCATGTAGTAAAAAAAAAAAGTTTGGTCTCCAGTTAGTTAGAATCTTGATATTTAGGCTAATCACTGCTGCTCAATGCCCAGTAGAGGAGTGTGTGTTCAGATTATTTGAATTACTTAATTATTTACATGGTGAAAGATAAATCATCATAAGAACTGTAAAAACTCATGTTTGTCAAGCATGGCTTTGCCTTATTGTCCTTGATAAATAGTTGTGGAGATGTCCCCATATAATATAATTTAATGTGGAAGTACAACTTACCAATGTGCTAGCGTGCTAGCTACCTAATATAGGTGGCTTTCACGTGACGTCACACTTCTGAATCGCGAGAGCGCGTTATTCAGATGGAGGGCAGGAAGTGAATTTGCTGGATCTGCCGTCTGAGAAAAGGCCTATGTTTTGTGCAGTTTACGGCTGCTCCAATCGTTCAGACAGAGAGAAGGGAAAGCGACTTTTTAGAATACCAAAGGTTGTAGTCCATAAAGGTGAGAAATGTAAAAGGCTAACTGACCAACGCCATATAAAGTGGATTTTAAACCTACGTCTGCGGTCGGAAGGAGCAAAGTCACAGGCTTCAGTTGGTGTACCAGGGGCACGAACATCCAGCCGGGGCGGCCTAGGGTGTGTAATCCGGGGAGGGGTGCTTAAGTGTGGGTGCACAGGACTGGCCGGTGGTGAGGGTTCTGGAGGACGGTTAGAGCAATGGGAGAGTGGCCGCGGGCTGGGCTGAGGGCTGCGGGAGGCGGCCGGCGGGAGTGGAGCCCGTCCTCTTTGGCTACCGTAAGAGAGTCATGGTTACTCCCGCAATTGAGCGAATGTTTAAACAGTGAGGCCTGGCTTAGCAGAGGAGGCACGGGGATGGAGCGAGGGGTCCCCGCGGGTGCAGAGGACCGGATAAGTGTAAGGGTAATGAGAGAGTGGCCCCGGGCCGGGCTGTTGGCTGCGGGTGGTGGCCGGGTATCAGAGAGGTGAAGACCGTGGGAAAAAGCCGACCGCGAGTGCACAGTGGCCGGGTAATAAAGGGGCCAAAGCCGTGGGAAAAAGCCGACCGCGAGTGCCCAGTGGCCGGGTAATAAAGGGGCCAAAGCTGTGGGAAAAAGCCGACTGGGAGTGCTCGATGGGTGGGTATTAGAGAGGCGAAGACCGTGGGAAAAAGCAGACCGGGAATGCTCGATGGACAGGTTATAACGAGCGAAATGGCCGCTTAAATCGACCCGGAACAGGCGCTCGATGGACGGGTTATAATGAGCGCAAAGGCCGCTTAATATGACCCGGGAGACGGGTCATAAACAGGCTCTAAAGACGTACAATACGGACTCTCTACTATGGTTTCCTCCATGTTTAGGCTACCGATATTTACTTCCTGCCCTCCATTTGAATTCACCACTGCTCACTTTAAAAAGGCCATCACATGCATGTTATGTTAACTTATAGCCTATAATGTGCATTTAGATCAGTTTCCATTTGTGTCCAGACAGCGAAAATATAAAGGCTCGCCAGCATTAGCAGTGTAGCTAATGCAGCTAGCGTGCTACCTATGGCTTATCGCTGATAGCTAGACACAAACTATTATCCACTGCCTGTTTATTAATCTAAATAAAGAATATGTTTTCTTGTGGTGTGCTCTCTATATGAGCATTGGTGAAAGTTACTATATTCTGTCATGATCAGGGAGTTAATAAGCAGATAGCATTAGCTCGCTAATTACATAGCTGTCTGTTACTTCCACATTAAATTATATTCTATGGGACATCTCCACAAGTTTTAACCAAGGACAATAAGACAAATCCATACAGTTCCTTCTGATGATAAATTATCATAAGGTAATTATCATTACCATGTCAGTAACTCAGTTCATGTAAACCAAACACACACTCCTCTACTGAGGGTCCAGCAGCAATTATAGCCTGAATATTGAGATTATAATTAACTGGAGACAAAACTTTATTTTCTGCCACTGTATCCTCTGCGACGGTTTTCTATAAAAATGAAGGTTATCTTATTCTGTTTTCCTGTTCTGACATCCAACGGCACAAGAAGACATTTTTATTCCGGGTATGTCAACTTTTTCTCCCCGAGGTCCGCTGTTTTTCTGCCACCAGTATGCGCATGCAACTGCTGTGATGTAACTGTGATGTCCACTAAAAATTGGTCTATACACCTCATGAGCACCGCCAACTACCTGCACAGACACGGCTTCAGCCAAGTGATTTAACAGAAATACAAACAATAGCAGGAGCGACAGCATCTCACTTCTGAAGCAATGAAAAGGAGTTTTGTCTTTTGGTAATGATTAAGGCTGCATATCTTCATCCACTGCTCCACTGTTCTGCTTGGTGGTCACGAAAGAGACAGGCTGACATGGGAAAAAGTGGAGGACAGTGTTATAAGAGTAGCGTAGCTGCTTTCAGGATTGATGGTGGCTCAGTACATGTGTGCTGAGAGAAAGAGAGACAGAGGGAGACGGTGAATGAGCTCAGAGCAGACAGCTGTTAGCGACTGGAACAGAGAAGATATTAGCAGTTAAGCTGTCAAGTGGTAGTGAGTGACAGTATGTACGTTGTAGTGTTAAGGCTAATAAATCTTGTAACTGTGTTTTCTAAACATCACTGGCACTAATGCAGATATACTGCAGTAATCAGTAACCCGCTTACTAGTGTTTACATGTAAGTGGGAAATATTAATAACCTGATTTCTCTGTGTGTCTCGCATTCATAGTGATAACAGCAGCCAGGCTATGTTTTGGAGGTTTTAACTGACAGTCAACAGCTACCTTACCTTAGCCCCCCTTAACTGCATGAAGAAGGACTGACTGCAGAAGTCTCAGCCTCACAGTACAGCTGTGGGGTTTACCGATTCTCTCATGCTGAACAAAACCAGGTGAGTCCTGAATGCAGGTTCTGGCTAATGTAAGCAAGCCAGCTAAAAATACACATCATGTAAATGTTAAAACTTGGAGTTACCAGGAGTTGCATCTCTCCTTTTTCAGTAACCGCTTCCCCTCACCTTCCACCACAGCACAATGCTGAGACGTCCTTCAGTTGCACATATAGTGGCCATATAGTTGATGTTCATTTGACCACCACAACTATCCAAAGGTGAAATAATCATGATGATATAAACAATGCTCAACAATTCAACTACAGGCAGTATAGGAGAAAAATGACAGGTGATGGTGACATCACTTCCTTTAACTCTGACTGTTTTTATCTGAGAAAAGAGCCAAGCTTGATAGAGATGAATCAGTGAAGAAAAGGCAGATAAGCAGCAGAGAAAGATATCTCCTCCTACATTTTCATCATAAACTCTATGGACAAATGTGAATGACTTGGATACTAATGCTGTCTATGAATAATTCCTCTCAAAGGTCTCCCATGCCTATTGAATAACTGATTGCCACTGTGCACTGAGGTTTTGACTTTGTTTATAAAGCTGTCCTTTCACACAAAGACACTAAGCTTTTTACAATACAGATAAGTAGAGGCAAGGGAAATAGGAAAAGCACAAAAAAACATCAAACAAACTAACTAAAAAAACATTGAGACATACTACAAAGTCAGGGTGACAGAGAAACAGCAAAAATGATGGTGGGACAAATTTGTTATTTGTCGGCAACTGCAATGTACAATAATGTTTCAGAAATTACAGAAACCTAAAAAATCTAATTTCTGTCTGTTTTTTTTTTTCCTCTTGAGAACAAGATAAGTAAAAGAAGGTCACATATGTAAACAAGACTCTATGAGTTAAAAAAAAACTCCCAACCAGGGACATTATATATCACTATGTCATTAGCTAACTGTCACCTGTCTGAATATGTCCCACCAGTCCCTGCAGGCATCTTTGCGGTGCATATGTAGTGGAGCCAATAAAATGTCCTGAAAAGCAAATGCCTTGAGCCTTGGGACACTCCCTGTCCCAGAGTGCCTTCCTGAGTAACAGTTAGTGAGTCTTTTCTGTGAGCATCATTGGCTTGAGAATCCACTACTAGGCTTGGAAACTGCAATCTCTGAAGTACAGCTTTGATCTCTGTCCAATCCCGATTGGCCCAATCCACCGGGCTTTAATTTCTCAGAATTCCCTTGGATTGAAAAAAAAGGTCTTTTCATTGAACTTGAATGTCTATATAGAAGAAAGACCCCAAATAGTTTTAAAACTGTTGCTACATGATCAGAGAAAACAAATAAAAAGGGGATTTGCTTTTACTCAAGAGGTAGAAAACCTCCAACTACCAACATGTACTGCACTTTGACACTGGAAACTATATGGCATGAAAAAAAAAACAATCATAAACAGGCAATGCAGTAACAGTATCTTGGTTCATATTTTATCAGCACTGCTTAGTTACTTACAATACCGGAAAAAGTATGGCATCCACTTCCTATTCTCAAATGTTTGTATTACCATCAAACAGTGCACTAAAATATGTTTCTGATGACACAGGCAAAAACGGGCATACAATAACAAAATTGGATAACAAAAATACTGCCTAGTTTTACAGTTTAATCTGAGTTGGAATTGATTTTGTGAGAAAGAGGTACTCTTTACGCCATGGTGGGAGGCATATGGAAATGCAGAAGTACAATCTGTATTTAGATCAACAGCCCTAGAGCCAGTGTAAATTTGCCAGATGACGCCAAACATGTCATTTGGTGGAACTGAGGTGGGAGTTGAGTGGAGGGATCAGGGTCCTGGGAAAATGGAGTTTAGTTTAGCACAGTTCATCACCATATAATACTCACATTGTTATGATACAACACTGGTTAAAAATTGGCGAAGTATTCCCTTAAGCATTACGGATGAGTGAGTTTACTCAGAAATTCAAGATTCAGATTCTCAACATTGCAACGCACAGTAGATAAACTAGAAAGGTGTTGAATTCTGTCAAGATGTTAAAGTTAGTAGGCAATAACTTCCCCAAGCCCCAGTACCTGGGGTGCACAAATCTCTTTTTAGTGCAATAAATCAGGTAACCCTTCATTGGGCCCATTATGGATATCATTAAGCAGCTGGCGGGGTGCTGAATGGCATCTACACTCCCCAAACTGCAGATTTCTTCCACCACATAGGTTTTCATAGAACCCTCAAGATTACCCAGCTCTCCAAGAGAAAACTAATCATCTCCATAGGCAACTATATGGCTAGGCACCCTGGCAACTATGTCTATACAGGGTAAGAATCGAGGGGTGTTCCTCTCATACAAACATCTGTTTCTCACATGCACACACACCAACTTGCACTTGTGGAATCAAAACGATCAGTGAGGGTTTACTGTTGGTACACAGGTGCTTTTATATGGTGCAGTGCCTCCCACAGATGGTTTGTCTAGTAGTCACCTGGTGTTGTATGGCCAGTACCTGGACATATGGACTGTGTATGTGAGTGGAGGGAACATATATGTTCAGGTAAGGGAATAAAAGACCTTAGACATAATGATGTTTTCACACTGCAGCTTTGCACAAAGCTGTCTAATGCTGATTGAATTAGTAATGCTTTCTTTGAATAATTTCACAGAAGTCTTTGTGATGCCTTCTGAATTAGTAATGGGCTCTCCCTATGAGTTGTTATGCGTAGTAAATTAAAGCATTTTTCATTTTACCCCTCAGAAATTCTCTTTGGTTTCACTGATGTTTTGGTTGTCTTTGTTCTTTTCCTGTTTCGTTGTTTGCTACTGCGTCTAATTTTGAATGGCGAGGCCTCACCTTTCACCTTGATGTCACACTTTAACTTAAATAAAAAAGTAAAAAAAAAAAAACAAAAACCATTTGCACTGCTGGTAAAGGTCAAAAGAAGGTATCTCAATTAGTTTTATTTATTTATTTATTTTTTATTTAATCACTCATTATCTATGATTGCTTATTCTTTTAAGGGTCATGGGGGGGCTGGGGCCTATCCTAGCTGACATCAAGCAAGAGGCAGGGTACACCCTGGACAGGCCACCACACTGACACATAGAGACAGACAACCATTCACACTCACATTCACACCTACAGGCAATTTAGAGTCACCAGTTAACCTATCCCCAGCCTGCATGTCTTTGGACTGTGGGAGGAAGCCTGAGAACCCAGAGAAAACCTACGCTGACACGAGGAGAACATGCAGACTCCATACAGAAGGGCTCTAGCCAGCAGGCAAGTTCAATCCCAGAACTTGTCTTGCTGTAAGCCAAGATGCCGCTCCACAATAATTAAAGACTATAAGTATTTCTTCGAGTGTATCTTATTGCAATGCTCATGCAATTTGGATGTTGAAAGAGAGGTGTGGTAATACAATCCACAGCCTTTTTTCCAAAATGCATTTTGAAGTTTAACCAAAGCTGATATGAGCCATTAACAGTCTGAGGTAGCAAAATGGAGTGTGTATCTTTTCCCCAGTATTCATCTGTAGGTTTATTGAGTTATATCCTAGCAATAAGCTGACATGGAATGCAATGGCTGAAGCTTCATATTAACTTAAGCTGAACTTAAGACTGCACTAAACAAAGACTATGGGTTTCGTCCCTAATTTCTTACACCACAGCATTAGGGAGGGATCTCTTAATGGCCAGTGTTTACTACTGTATACTAACTAGCGATGGCCAAATGAAGCCTCGTGAAGCATTTTCTTTATTTTCTGAGCCCACTAGATGGCGCTTTTCGTTCAACAAGAGATTGAAAGCACACTGAATTACTATTCTTTAAGCCTCTCTCTTTAACCTAAGAGCACCATCTAGTGGGTTCAGAAAAAAAGATAATGCTTCATGAGGCTTCATTTGGCCATCACTAATACTAACCACACGCAGACACAATGACTTCATGATGACATTAATATCGCAGGAGAAAATATGCTTTACAACTAATTAATGTTGCAACTGTTACGTTACGTTACATTTAACGTGACTCACCCTACTGGACAACGTTTGTAACACTGACATTGCCGTCCATAGACCTGCTGCTACTAATGTGGCTAAAAGTCTGGATGTATAATATTAACATGCATCTAGGTGTTTATAATAGATTGCAGGTGTCATACTGTAAGTCCTTGGCTGCTCTGATGAAGCTTCAAGAGATGTTGGCAATTCAAAGACCATTTTAATCAGGAGAGACAAAAGAATGAAGTGAAGATAATCTTTAATACAGAATATGAGTGTACAGACGAACAGATGATTTGTGCTGATTAAGATTTAACAGAAGTCTTTGGCACTTGGAAACCAGAGGGAGATATTTTGTGATCGAGGGACTTCTGAACAGCAGTGAGATTAATCCCTCCATGGAGTCCAGACCCTGGTGGTGGTGGTGGTGGCTGCTGACTCTGAGGATGCTGAGGTGTATGAGGCTGATGACTTCACAAAGACTGGGTGGTGATGGGGAGGTGGAGGGTGGGCAGGACTATAGCAAGAAAGAACTAAGGCAGAGAAATGAGGAGATAAGATGATAGGCTGACAGAGAAGGTGTTGCTGTGCTATTGGTCGATTGCGACTCAGCTGAAAAACAGCTGATGACCATTGTATTCCTGACTGACCTTTCGCTAGAGCTTCAATTCTCCAAAATGGTTAAGAAATATGGTAAGAATGAGTAACAAGACAAGTTAGTGAGAAAGAAAGGCTTTCCACAGTGTCTGCAATCCTGCAGCTGAGGCAGCTGCTGTGTCAGTTGAGAGCAAACAGTGTCCTAATGAGATCATGTGAAGGCTTAACCTGTCAACCAGTGAATACCACAAAGACAAAAGAGAGGGAAATAAATCACACACACTTTAGAGATGAGACCTCTGACAGTCAACTGGTCTTTAAAGACACGTATTAACTCCAAAGGGATTTGCCATTCACTGCAAACTGCATGTACATTTTCTCTTGATGTCCACACAAGGAACTCCAAAGCTTCTCCGGAATCACCTGAGCAGACACAACAACACACTGGCAACTGAGAAAGCAAATGATTTCCTATATCTTGTTTTAATTTAACGGGGCAAGATCCTGTTTCATACTCGAGTGCTCACTTCAAATTTTGTTATAGAGATTCGGATTAGCCTAATTCTGAGTGAGATCAGAGTACAGCCATTACAGGCAGATGAACAAAATGACACCACTTTAGGAAGAGTTTTCAAGATAAAGTGAGTTCAGTCAAATGTTTATTGTCAAGAATTTTAATTACTTTATACCTACTTAACTTAATTAAGGGAAGTACTCAGGGTAAAGGCTAAATGAAGACTAAATTACATACTGTTGCATAGAAAGCTGCTGCTGCTGCACTGCTACTACTACTACTCTACTCTACTCCATTTAGCTCTGCCAGTTTGCTTTGTGTTAAAGTGTATTTGGTATCAGCAAGAGAGGGGAAACCTTCATGACCTGCATGTAGCACAAGAAGTGAATGTGCAGGTGTGCTAGATGGCAGGGAAACTGGTCTTGTTGATGAGGTGGTCTTGTTATAAAAAGGTGAAAACAAGGCAACTAATGTTGACTTTGTTATATTAAGAATGAAACATCAATCTCAACTTTTACACCAACATGGACAAGAAGTCCTTGAAGTTATAATCCTTAAGATTTTTCATGAAATCATAACCAGTCCTTGATGCTAGTCACAGCCTGCAGTTTTGTAGCTATAACCAATACATGTATTTATATTCACTAATTACTTCTCTGTGAGTGGCAGAGTTTGCTGTTCCTATGCTGGCTCAAATGTAATTCTCTTTGTTATTTTATCACATTGATATCAGACTCACTGATAGCACATTAAAAGCATTTAACTGAGGGGATGGATGCTCCTGTTTAGTTTTAGGCATCTATTATAGACAGTACTGAAAGGAAGTAGGTGACAGTTCTGTTTTTTTTTTTTTCATGCCTCTGGCCATGTTGTCTCTGGGGCATGGAGGCATAAAAAAGTGTCTGTTCATCTGTCCATCCATCCTATTGGCATTAACGTGATATCTCAAGAACACCTTAGGGAATGTCCTCAAATTTGGCACAAACCTCCACTTGGACTCAAGTATGAACACATTTGATTTTGTGATCAAATGTCAAGGTCGTGGTGATCTGATTTTTTTTTTTTTCAAATTTGGCACAATGTCCACTTGAATTGGATTGTCCACTGATTCAATTTTGGTGGTGGTGAAAGGTCAAGGTCACTGTGACCTCACATCCATCTCATCATCATGAACATGATATCTCAGGTATCCCTGGAGATAATTTCATTACATCTGGCAAAATCAATTTGTACTCAGTTTCACTGTAATTGTACTGGTAGAATTGGGTGGTCATACATCAAAAGTCAAGGTCATTGTGACCTTGCATCCATGTCATCCTCAAGAACATGATATCTCCGGAATGCCTGGAGAAAATTCCATTTCATTTCGCAAAAACATCCACTTGTACTCAATTTCACTGTAGTTGTACTAGTAGAATTTAATGGTCATAGATTAAAGGTCAAGTTCACTGTGACCTTGTCTGTCTCATTCTCATTAACACGATATCTCAAGAACACCTTGAGGGAATTTCCTCAAATTTGGGCCAAATGTCCACTTGGACTCAAAGATAAACTGATCAGAATTTGTTAGTTTTATTTCAATGGCCAAGGTCACTGTGACCATAACTCTAAAATTAATGCACTAATTATGACAAAATTTTACAAAAAAAATTGTAATATGATAAAATGATTAAGTGGCATTTTACATCCAAAAAATAAAAGTCTGTCACCTCACTGTGACATCATAGTGTTCTGCAAAAATATTTCTTTTGCCATTACTCAACTGAATTGGTGACACCCTTCTTTCTTCATGAACCTTTGGTGTCCACCCTGAAACAGTGGTAATTGTATAGAATGTTTGTGCTGCTTGGTTGAAGATGTGTGTGAAGCATCCAAGGTTAGTATCTTAGCTTCTTTGCAGCAACATCCATTAATGTACAACAGAACTTGACTGGTTGGCAAGGCATACAACCGCAAGGCAGTATTTCTAGTTTAACTATGCATACCAACAGTCTTGTATGTAGGGCAGGTTTTAATTATTCTCGCTCAATTCTCTTGGACCTAAAACATGACATTTTAATCATGTTTTATCATGATTAAAACATCATGTTAAGTTGTGCTGCATTTTGCAAAAGAAAAAAAAATTAATCAAAATTGTAAATCCTATCCATGCTTTAAAAGAACCATGTTTTTTTTTTTCAAGCCATATCACTCAGCCCCACATGCACCCCAATCAGTGATGTCACTGCTGGTATTTTCCATGAGCTGTCAGTGGCATTAGACAGCTGTCTGTCAACCCCTAAAATAAATCTTGGACAGTGGGACATCTACAGGTACATTCGAAAGTCAGAACTGTTGAAAGACATTGCTTGGAAACTTTTTAAACCTTGCTGCCATTGTTCCTTAAAGTTAAAGTTAAGTGTGAACTGACATAAGAGCCACAATGTGATTGAAGATACTCAGAAAAATGTTGATAAGAGGCACTTTGTTAAGAATTACTGGAACTATGCTGTGAGAAAACTGATCCTGATGTTGTATTATCCATCAGTGTGCCTCTGCAGATGTATACTTTACCATACTAATTTTGTTTAAATCGATTTCCATTTCTATTAGAGCAAAATGTGTTTTTAGTAAGATAAAGTGACAACTCTGCCTGCGTCTTCTCTCCCGTACCGACCTCTGCTGTATGATTAGCCGCTGTGGGACTTCATCAGAGCCTGGCTATTGATTCCGGATCAGCTTAATGAAGGTGACATTTCAACCCGCCAGTCCAGCCTGTGTCATACACTCCCCAGGGAGCAGGAATAGAAGTGGAGGAGCAGGAAGTAATTGATGGATCTGATTAGCTGATCAATTTGTCCTGTATCCTAATATATCCTAAATTTGTGTGTGTGTGTGTGTGTGTGTGTGTGTGATAGAAACAGTTTATGGTAAAGTGCCCAAGAGAGTTAGCTAACTGCCTTCAGTTATTGTGTATGAAAACATGGCATCCATTATAAACGATGCAGAAAACCGTCAGGCTAAGATACATCATCAGCTGCACAAAGAATTTGAAACTGCCATCTTTTTGTGTCTTCATTAAAGTGATCAGTGTAAATAATTTGAAAAGCTTGGCCTGCATGACTCATTAAAATATCAGTCTGGCAACGCTCCCATCTCAGCCATCAGTGTACTTTTTAATACAAGATACATTAAATTTTGTCCAGTGAGAACTAAGTTGAGAAGTTTTTGTTTTATTTTAACTTTTTTATTTGACCTTGTTTTACTTTTACCATTTTGGTTTTCAGCATTATATTTTACACTCTGCAATTCAATATGAGGACACATCATCCATCCCAATTTTGTCACAATCTGATAAGTGGGGACACTTGAGATATCATGTTTGATGGATGGACAAATGGACGTAGCTCGATTTAAAGTATTTCAGATATGATGTAGCAAATAAATGACATTTGAGGTATCTGTATTTGTTCATGGCTTCTACTTGTGAGGTCAGTATATTTCAGGTGTCAGATTGAAACAGGTTGAAATTATGTTTATCACAAAGTTGTCATAATAATAGCAGGTTGTGAGAATTTCGGACTTGTTTGGTAAACCTTGAATTATCTTATGACAGGAGCAAAGCAGGAAGTGAGGTGTTTTTGCTACATAGTGATAAAGTCTGCATTGGAAGGATGTATGTGTTAAAAAAAAGTACTCTGACACAGGAAACCACTATTCTCTCTTGTTTGCAGCAGACATCATCAGCTGGGATAGGCTCCAGCCCCCCTGCAGCCCCAACAGAAAAAGCAGTTACGGAAAATGAATGAATGAAGAACAATACACTTTGACACAGTCACACAGCAGAAGTGACCTGCTTTCTCTGGAACTGTACCCACTAATCAGCTTCTTATGCGCCGTGATGCTCATCGCTGTAGCACCTGGCCACCATCAGAGCTAAGTTTTGCTGGTTACAGTGCAGATTAATCAGCAAAACCAATAAACTGGTCAACCACTAATTTAACCCAAACCATAAAGTTCCCTCAACATTAAATGAGTACTAGTTTTAACCCCCACAATGATCCTTACCTAATCCTAAAGCATGTTTGTGCCTAAGCCTAATCAAACCTTGACCAGGGCATTTTCACATCATAAAACAATGTCATCCTGATGATTGGGGCCTCTGATCAGAAAACATTTTTGTGTGCTGTTATGGTGGTGTTAGGTTTAGAGGAAAACACTCTCAGTTCAGAATAAGTAAATACCGCTGTTGTGCAGTTTGTCTGAGTATGTGTTGGACTGCTGCGTCTTCTTCACCTCATTCTGGTCCATCAGGCTGTAATGGGTTTATTACTGCCACATGAGGCCAGAGGACTGAGAGTACCCACTGCAGCTACAGTTAATAAGAACCACAGTTGTTTTTGCTTCTTTTCTCATAGACCACAAGGCGCGGAAATGGGCAGACTTAACACTTAAATCCGAACTTGGTTTAGCCACGCAAGGGTGGTGTTTAAGTTGTATCAAATGTGTCTTCAAAAAGTAATGGTTTTAAGAGAATAAAGACTTAGTTTAGAAAATGCACCATCTCAATGAAGAGCAGTGCACAGCTGCTTCCTTGAACTCTTCTATGGCAAGCATCCTGAACAGTCTCCCACACAGCAGATGAGACAGTCCCAACTCAATCAATGAAAAAAAAAGAACACTGACATTGGAGGAAATGTCATCAGAAAAGCAAGGCAATTGTTTTACCTGAGATCCCTGAGGAAATTCCAGGTGTCCTCTTAAATACTGAGGAATTTCTATGAGAGTCCTTTTAAACAAGTTCTCTTAAAGTGGACCAAAAAGTGTGAAAACACTCTAAATAGGAGGATGCAGATTTACACTGTCAACCTATACAGTTTATGGTATTTACAGTATGTTCTATATAACTTTCTATAATTCTGCTTCAGGAAAAAAAAGCTCCTCTCAGACCATGGACTTTGCACTGTGGTAGTCAATATGCAGAAATATAACACTTCATTTGGTATATTTGGATATTGTGACTATTGGACTCACTTTTAGCATCAATCTGCCAACTTAACAACCATTTTATGCCGTTTTTATCCAGGCTGTTTGAGCTGGCACTTGTCTCAGTGTGAAATGTGATTGTAAAAAATGTGATGAGCCAAAACTAACTGCGAGGTGGTTTTATTTGATTTGTCCTCTTATCTATCTATACATAAGCTTCACTTTGAAATCCATTATTCCAACAGACTGTGGCCTTGATTCATTTCATTCATTGGCTTTTCATCATTCCAGTGATGCAGAGATGTAGCTGGGCGTGCAACAGAGGTCAGAAGGAGGAACTGAACTTCTGATTCCTTCAGCTCTAAAGTGACTCAGTCCTGTGTCTGCTGAGGAGGCTTTGTGGAAATCTGACTTTGTTTCCCTCTGAAATTCAGGGTTTTGTCAATTTTGTCAGTTTGTGTGTCGGTGTGAGCGCTGTAATCTGCTGAGCCATCAAGAACACTGGACTGTTTTTCTTTCACTATTGTGTTTATGGTAATTCTGTTTTAATTTACCCCAGCAGCACAAATTGCTATAAACGGTAATGGGACCCAGATTGCTAGAGGTGCAACAAATTTAACAACCTGAATATTTTCATAATCTTTCATATTTAACCCTCTGCTTTGCCAGATGGATTATGTCAATGGTGTAGATTGTAATACTGCAAAATGTTTTATGTGTATTGTTTGTGCCATAACCTATTAATCGTACAGCAATGCTTTTAATTAACATCTCAATTTGACCGTGGAGCTCAGTTTTAAAGTGCCTGTATTAAAAAGCAAGTTGGCGCAGGCAACCTGATGGGCACTTGATATGACAAACTGGATGTCCCTTTATGAGCTCAGTGTGGCACCGAAATGCTATGCTCATAAACACTCATCTCACAGATGTGTGCAACACTTAATATGCCTAGTAAGTAAAAGTAGTATAAAATGGTGCATTAACAGTATGAATATGATGTTTAAAAATAAAACTTAATCCCACAAGCATTTCATAACACCCAGTACATTTGCTTTATACATAATTATATAAAACACCTTATTTTGTTTAAAGTGGTGCAAAGAACTGTAAAACACGCCTTTTAATCTTTGAAAGTTACATTTTAATGGAAGCAATGTTTTAACTGAAATGAACACATTAAGTAGAATCATCACTTTACATCTTCCCCCTGCAGCACAGAAAATACACAATCTGCACAGTTTCAAGGTGGACACCCAAGGTTAGGGTCACCAATTCAATATCTGACCAAATGATGCTGAACAATGGCATAAAATGAGTCAAGGTGAACGTTTGTGCCAAATTTCAAGAAATTCCCTCAAGGTGTCCTTGAGATAAAACATTCACAAGAATAAGATGGATGCAAGTTCACAGTGACCTTGACCTTTGACTACCAAAATCTCATCAGATAACTGTTGAGTCCAAGCGAATGTTTGTGCCAAATTTGAGGAAATTCTCTCAAGGTGTTCTTGAGATATCTCCTTTACAAAAATGAGAAGGATGCAAGGTCAGTGAGCTTGACCTTTGACCATCAAAACCTAATCAGTTCATTGTTTAATCTCAGTTAAAGTTTGTGCCAAGATGATAGAAATTCCTTCGAGGTGCTCTTGAAATATCGCATTCCCAAGAATGAAACAGATGAAGTCATAGTGACGTTGACCTTTTACCTATGACCTTCAAAATCTATTAATTCATTGTTAAGTCCAAGAGATATTAAGATATTGCTCTCACAAGATTGACACCAACAGCCAGATGGATGGACAACCTGAAAACATAATGCCACCGGCTACGGCTATCGCCGGCGAGAGGGCATTAAAAGTGATGTTCCCCAATACTGGTGGTTAAAGGCATGTTCAGATCTTTTGAAGTGGGGCTGTAAAAGGCACTCATAGTTGGTATATTAACTGCAGTAGATGGCTGTCAGAGGTACAACTTCTGTATTCCTCAGCCCCACTTCTAAAAATCTGAACTATCCTTTAATATATCTACAACTTACAATGGTTGTGCCCTGTTGTGACCTGCTGCAAGTAAAAGGACTGCAATGTCCCTTTTCTATCTAATAGGAGTGGTGGTTGGGTGGGCTGCCCCCCCAAGAAATAGAATGGCTTTCTGTAAGCGTGTTTGTGAGTTGTATGCACAATGGATGAAGCCTTCCTCACTAAGAATAACTGTAGCTGATGCTGTGCCACAGCTCAGTTTGTATGCGGCTGTCTTTGTGTTAATATTTGACATGTCCACAGGTGGGTAACGACAGGTCTGCAGATGTCAGGAATGTCTTACAAAAAGGCTTCAGTACCTGCAAACTACTCCTCTGTGACTGCAGTTATTGGCTTTTCCCTCATTTTTAAAAAGACACTGCCAACTGCACCCTTACTGGAGAGGCAGACAGAAAGACAGACAACAAGTTTCCTTAAACAGCTTTCACATTCTTGCCCTGGTCAGCACCTTGGAGAGTGGCTGTAACACACTGTCTGCTTTAAAGGATCCTCCCAGGAAGCACATACAGAACTGATGCGTTGCAAATCTACTTTGTACATTAGGGAAAACCGCAACATAGAGTAAGTGGATTGAAGAACATACCAACACACTGCTTATCAGGTCACTGATAAAAAACTGAAACATTTAGTCTCATTAAAATGTGTATTAGTTATTTTTGGAGCCAAACAGATTTTTCTGAGGTTTTCTTCTCCCTGCTTCGTTTCAATTTTCAATCCTTTGATGTGTGTATAATTTTGTTACAGATTTCAGCTTAGAGTAGAGTAGTCACGTTTTGTGTTGGAAATGTACACTGAAAGAAAAAATAATGAGTGAGGAATGGGGGAAAGCAGTCGGATGCTATTCAACCTTAATCACAACTGAACATACTGTGAGATTATTTTAGATCAGTGAGGTTTTCATTTCCTCTGTACAAATAAAATCACATGAAACTGTCGGATAATAAAATTGCAAGGGGAAAAAAAGAATATAATTCACCATATTCTTCTTTATTTTTGTGACAGTAGCCGGCATGCAGGTAAAAAAACGTAAACTTCATGTCATAATCCAGCATGCTGCTTGATGAAAGAGCTACAGACACATCTCTTCTAAAACTCATCAATTTTAGGAGACAGAAAATAAGTAAATTGATAGAAAGTACTTTGAGAACCGCCAATCATGCTTTTGATTTAATGACTGAAATGAAAAGCTCATTTTGATCAAGTTTTGATTGTGAATAAAGCTCAGGAATGGAAATCATGGCCTCCATAGTGGGTATATATAGGCAAACTGGGGAGAAAAAGTTTGAGCACCCTTCAGAGGTCATTAAAGCGGACTTCTCATCAGGGCGTTTTTAGATACAGCCTTTGGATGGGTTGGAGAGGAAAGTCCACTCCTTGAATAACTACCATCAAGTCTGTTGAGCAAGGCACTGAACCCTTAACTTCCAGTAAAGCTGCCCACAGGCTCTGATTAGATGTCTGGGCTCATACTGTGTATTCCTAGGAGGCAGAACTGATGTTCTGTAAAGCAGGACACGTCTGTAAAAAATATTTGCACCGTCAACTTTCCCTGAGTAAGACAAACTATATAGTTTATATCACTGATGATGCTACTAAGTGCACTTGGAGATGAAGTACATTTATAGACCGTTGACTCATTAAAACCACATTGCATTAAGTATTTTGAACATGCTGCCAGCTTCTTCAAATAAAATCAAAGCATGCTGAATTGATTTTCTTAATGGTATGAAATGGATGGGTGCCACACTCACTCTAGTAAAAGTGATGTCTACTTAACTAGAGAACATTAAAACCCTGACATTTTGGCCAAGAAGGCCTGCAGCAATATAAAGTAATACACACCGAAGGCAGTGGTACAGAAATTAAGTGATTTGTTGGTGATACGCCAATCAAGAAAAGAAACAGAGGAGAAAATGACTCACATACTGTAGTTATTTTATTTGCCCAGAGGGCACCTTCTGACAGCATTTTGAGTCTGTCACACAATCCAGAATACTCAGAATGTCATCAATGTGTCTCTTCCATCAGTTTGTGCCCAAAGCCTCTATATATACTGTATATGTTTGGTATCTCTGGAAACTTTGGGATCTCCAGTATAGTTTATGATCTGTAAGTTTACTTTCTTACTTAGGACAAGTTGTGAATCTTTCTATAAGTAAAAGGTACAATCACAGAATGCGGGAACAGAGTTGTCTCACTTCTGAGTTGGGAACAGAGGTAGCACTGAAACGTTGTCTGTATAAAAGGGACAGTTGGCACGGCAGATGGGGATCAGGGGCAGCACCGGTGTGAGGTTTTGACATGTTATGCATGTGACCCAGCGTGAGAGATTTAAAAAGCAGCTGCTAGCAGCTAGCGGCTAACTCAAAGAAGTAGAACAGCAGCTGAAAATGTCCGCAAAATTAGGAAAAGAATGAGGTCCAGGAGGTGCTTACCCTCCAAGAAGGGGACGAGATCAGCTGCCATATAATAAAGACGGTTAATGATTGTTATTGCCATGTTAATTCCATTGTTATTGTTTATAAAGTGCTGCCTAGGTGTTTGTTATATGTCACACTGGAGGTCGAAGCTGTTGTGTTACATGCCATGCCCGTCACGCCTCTTTTGATTTTGAGATGCCAGCATGCTGTCTAAAATCACACACTGGACCGACATTGTTAAGTTTTGTGTAAAAATGAGTGAGGTTGTGCACACCTACAAATATCTGGGGGTCCACCCGGATGATAAGCTGGACTGGTCCTCTAACACTGACGCCCTATACAGGAAGGAGCAGAGCTGCCTGTTCTTCCTGCAGACACTGAGATCCTTTGATGTGAGAGATGTTGAGAGATGTTGACCATGCTCTATCACACAGTGGTGGCCGGTGCACTCTTCCATGCTGCAGTGTGTTGGGGAAGCAGCTTGACAGACAAAAACACCAAGTGTTCGGACAGGCAGGTTAAAAAAGCTGGCTCAAGGCTCAGCAGGAGACTGGACCCACTAAAAACTGTGGTGGAGAGGGGAACATTGAACAAACTGAAAGTTTTAATGGACAATAGCAGACACCCTCTCCACAGCCTCCTGGAGCAACAGAGGAGCAGCTGCAGCAGTCGGCCCATCTCACTGCGTTGCAGAACGGAGCGTTTCATCCCTCGTCCCCACGGCAATAAGACTGTTTAACACCTCCTGAATCCAGTCTCACACACACACACACACACACACACACACACACACACACACATTACATTAGTCATAACTGGCTGGGCTGTGAAATGGACAATTTTTTGTCTTTTAATGAGCTGCTGGATAGCTGAATTTTCCCTCTGGTATAAATAAAGTTCTTTCTATTCTATTCTGTTCTATTCTATTCTATTCTAAAGAAGGGACTTCATAGTGGCACTATAGCAAGATCTCTGGGCTATTGGGGATTGAGTAAAGCTTACTGATAGAAGGAGAAGTGACATTACTAACCTGCATGTCTTGGATTGTACCTGGAGAAAAACCCACACTGACAGGGGGAGAGCATGCAAACTCTGCACAGAGGGGCTCCACCACCCAGGGTTCAACTAGAAACCCTCTTGTTGTGATGCTAACCACTGGACCACCGTGCCACCAGTCTTATTATATATTACAGTTAAATACTTTACCATTGTATTATGTGTTTGTATGCATTTATTAATATTTTTTTATACATTCCCACAAATTTGTGTATTTTTACACACATGTACACACACAAATTTAAATAGTGAAATATCAAGGTAAAGCATGAACACATTAGAAACTACAAATACTGTATACCAAAAAGATTAAATGAAAAGAGTACAGGAAAATCTGTAAAAGTGCACTCAGTGCCACATTTCAGAGCTGATCACAGCCTCTCTACACAATTCTTGTATGTTTCAGCAGACACGCCACAGCACAGGTTTCAGAGGACATGATACAATTATAAGAACAAATGTATTTTTAATAACAAAAACACAGCCACAAATCTTTGAAATATGTCATTCATAACTGGACTTTTAATGGTATTAACTGTGTGTTAAGCTACAGCACAACAAAGTGGAAAATATTAACAATAAACACGATTAATTGCCTTGAACTGCCCCTGTCTGTGTCATGAGCTATTCAAATAAACCTGCCCAAAACAAGAAAGAAGAAGAACAAAAAAGGAAACCATTTCACTCTCTACCTGTGTTCTTAGGGTACAGGCACAACTATCAAGGAAGAATGACAAAATCAGCAAAATCTGCAAGTTTACAAATCCAGACATGCAAAACGCTCCGCTTCTGAAACACTCCTGGTGTGGTATGATGCTGTGTGGCAGGTCAAAAGCAGTCAAGGCAGTTGGACCATGGAGAGCTACACCTACTGGAAATGTCCCTCCCGGTTCCCTTACAGTCAACATGACAGGGAAGAAAACAAATATGGGTATTTATTAATCTGGTATCATGCCTAACTTTGAATGGAAATAAATATCAGATGCTTGGCTTCATAATTACACCAAAGTTTACTATGGATGTCAGTGTTTGAGCCATGCTGAAGGAGAGGGACCCGTCTGCAGGGAAGATGGCGGACAAGGGCGCCGCCATAGCTCTACTCCATACCGGAAGTCACAACCGGAAGTTGGTGTTCTTCTTGTAGTTATTCAGCGCTCCGTCTTTACGGTACATCCAGATAATACGAAGATACAAAGAGATAGAACAGTAAGAGAAAGAGTGTTTTAATTATCCTCTATCTAAAAAGTGTAGCATGTTATCTAAGATACAGTTACTCAGTTAATCAATTCTATGCTATCTAAAAATGCAATGTATCGAATAATTAGAGTGCCATGAGTTGGGAAGGCTGTTTCTCCGCTCGACTTGATGGTCCGGGCTAACGTTAGCTTAGCTAAAGAAAGTGCGCTTTTAAGTATAAATCTGGCAAAGTCCTATGGCCATTTTGCTTTTTTGTGTGTTGGAGTGTAGAACATCTTTGCACACACTCACTTCTATTAGCCCATATTAATCGGTTCAGATAAGTAACATATACAGTGTTTCCTCTGGGATTTTTCAAAGCGGCGGCAGCACAACCCCCCCCCATTGATAAGAAAATAATTTGACGTGCAACATCGCCATGTGTGTTTATTAATAACAGAACAGCGTGTAGTGAGAACGTGAGCGCTGAAGGAGAGGACATTATAAGCAAAAGAAGGACCTTATGATCTGTAAAGTTTTCTAGATATCAGTGTTGTTTGACATCTCTTTTAAAGATGCACCCCTCTATTTTAGAAAAAGAAGCTAGTCTGGAGCGCACGGCCTTGTCGTCCAGTGAGTTTGGGTGTCCTCTCTGTCCCAAATTCCTGACTAGAACTGACAGTGTGATCCAGAGGCACCTTACAAACCACTCAGCAAATGCAGTGCATTTCCAGGGTCTGCTGATGAGAAGTATCTGTCTGAGATCATATGATGTTACAGTTAACAGTAATGTTGAATGAAAATGTGTTTTTGCATGTATAAGCTTGCCATAATTTAACCAGTGTTACATTGAGTTGCACTGCTTTGAGGTCTGTGGATAAGCTTGGCAAAGAAAGCAAGTAACTTTCAACTCGTAGCAGTTTGTCGAGTTGTTTAACTGTTTGAACAAATACAATTGTATATTCTTTATAGGATGTTAAGTAAATTTTTCTACTCTCCCTCTTACAGACTACTCCTACTCACTCACAGCATCACCCAAGACCTCCACAGATGTTGGTCAGTCACCCCTAGCTACAACCTACAACCCCATAGCTCCAGAGGAAGAAGTCACTGTGGAACTGCCATCATCCCACGTGAAGTGCCCTCACTGGTCCACTGTGTTATACAGAAATATAATATTTGTAGCCATTTACAGCAGTAAGTCTTCAGGTACAGTGATAGTAGGGATTGCTCTTACTAGTTTGTACTGATATTTTTCTGGGTATTTGTATCATTCCAAATATTTGCCAGTTATTCTTCTGTTTTTACTATAGAACCACGTGTCGGTATCAGCTCTCTTGAGATTTTGCTGAAGATGAAGTTTCCAGCCACCTACCTAATTTTTCAAGGATACTGCCAATTTGAGACACTTTGCAACACAGAGTACAGATACTCTTGTGTAGGTTGTGCCCTCTACCCTACTGTGGTGGTTATGGACCTCCACAGAAAAGGAGTATTCAATTTTGAGGGTATGTCTCCCTTTAGCTTCCACCTGTATACATACCTTTTTAAATATTTATTTGATAGGTGCAACATAAGATTTATTTACAATAGATTTATTTACAATAGTGTCATTCAACTAAGGGTGTTTATATCTTGTGTTTGTCAATTTCAGTAAGTGAACTGGAACAACCAAAAGATGACTTTCCTGGTGAGCACAACATAGCTGCATTCTGTGAATCTGTTCATCTGCACATGATCAGCCGAGGATTTTTTGAGTGCGAGTCTGTCTAGATTTTAAAAATACATCAAGTTTCATCGGAAGTTGTGTGTGCTTCTCCTCAGAATAAACATTATTTTCTGTGTTTTCAATGAAGCCCCTTCACAGAATCCATTTGTTGTTAAACCGACATATGACAACTGGGCACCGTGGATCGGAGGGGAGACTCGTAAAAGCAGCACTGTCCTAAACACAGAGTTTGAAAAGGCACCATTGCAGAAGTCCTCTGGTGAACCTCAGCTATGTGATGTAACATAGGACCGCCTCGTTGATGAGCTGCTAAAACAAAAGGTACAGTGAACTTTTGTTCTTATTTTCAATGAAATACATTTGCTCATGACAATTCAATGTCATTCTATATGAAATGCATTTCACATTATCCCTCTGATGTGCAACAGTACACAGTAATATGTCTTTTTTGTATTGTATGCCTTGCCACAGCTAAGGGAAAACACTGATCAGGAATCCAAATTGTTTTTAATGACATAAATAAGTCAATTTTTTTATTCAGTGCCACAGAGTAATATATTTAATTGTCTCAATGTCTTCTGTTCTAGGTATCCACTATTCGAAAACTCTGCAAGACCTGCAAAATGGACACAAAGAGGTCCCGTATGGACCTTATTAACCAGCTGCGGGATGAGATGAAGAGCAGGCAGGCCTATGACAAGGTCGGTCAGTCCATTTGGGGGGGCCTCTGGTGAGTGTGGAAATGTAAAATTATTACAATAATTACATCAAATAGATAAAGACGTTAGACAAAATGTTTATTTTGTATTCTCATAGGTGGATGGTATGTCATTATGTGTCCCCATGGAACTGTTTACAGTGTTAAGTTCAACCTCAGAGCAGAAAGCCCCAGGGATTTTGCAGACCTCCTACTGTCATGGAAGCATTTACCTAATGTCTGTGTTTACGACTTTGCACGCGGATTGGTGGCCCATGCTAATTTGAGAGCTCCAGACAACCCTCCATCCCAGCCCTTTGAGGGAAGGCTTGCTGACCCAACAAATGAGAATATTGAGGCTGCTGCCCATGGCAACCTCAAAGTGCATCTCCCGTGGCTGGTTGAGAAACTTGAACATCCAGAGTCAAATGGCCATCCTGTTACAGGCTCAAGCAAACACTTTGTCCTGTATGACAAATTCCATCAGGCAAATACAAATGACCCACGGGATGTACTAAGAAGGATACAGATTGTTCCAGAACTTCAGGCAACTTTGAACAGTCAGGTTGCAGAGCAACTCTTTGCTTGTCTGCGAAAAAATAACTACTTTTTGGACAACATGGGACCTTCTGCTCACATCTTCCTAATGCGCAACATCCTTGAACACAGAAACAAACATCAAAATGAAAAACTGCTGAAACGTCAGTTAAGAAGTGGTCTACAAGTTCAACAGCTGCACAATATTACCCTGTCAGACTTGGGCCAAGTGATACTAGGTTAATGTCAAACTTTAATTTTATCTTACACAAGAACATTCATTTCTCTTTCATCAAATCTTTTGACAATTTCATAATTTTGTTTTTTTGTATTGTGTCTTTCTAACCTAACCTTAAGGTCCACAAACTTTGCCTGACAACAGTAGTAGTGTGTCAGCAGAGCCAGGCTCAGGAACACCACAGCAAACTCCCACAGATGTGGGCACTCTTGATGCAGGTACATCTGTGTCATAGTATTACTAAAGCACTAAAGAAATAATTCAAGTTTGTTTTATTACAGTGTTCTACCTCCTTGTCTTTAGAAACCACATTAAGTGAAGCTCCACCCAAGGCCTCAAATGAAAGAATGCATCAGGATCAAGAACAAGTGGTAATCCTTTTTTTTTAGCTATTGCGTCTGCATGGGGAGTGTCAGGAATGAAGGCTTTAAGTGGGTATTAAAGTTGTACTTAACAAGTGGTTTGTTTTTTCCAGCTCAAGTACATATTGGACACCAACAGACCAGGCAATGAACTGATAGTACGCACATTTAAAACTTGCCTGACTCGATTAGACTTCCTGACACCAAGCCTGAGGCGAGAGATGGAGTCCCCTGTAAGTTAATTGTGCTACATAGTGCTATGTAAACAGTATCAATGTGTTTATTTTACAATTAACAAAAGTATTTTTTCATAGATTGGGAATGCCTGCTTTGAAATGATAGAGAAGATTGCTTTTTCCAAGGTTCTATATGCTCCATAGAGCAACTTATGAATAAAACTGAATGTCTGGAATATCCTGAGTTAAATTAGCTTTCCTTAAGTATTTGCCATGAAAAACAAATCAAGACGTTTGCCATTATTGGGTATACATATTTTTGGAATGAAACTCACTTTGTTTTTCAATGCTTGATCAGGGAAAGAATGTCTACATAGCAGATCTGTATGTCTGTCCCACCTGGCTACCACCTCACTATAACCAATGGCAAGTCTACCTGTAAGTATGCGTCATATATGTCAGACACACAATGCCATGCTGGACTTGAACACATTCATATTGAATCTTTGATTGTGACTGTCTTTTGGAAGAGTCAAGCCCATCAGAAGGATGCCATTTTCATCCCACTGTGGACACCTGGTCATTACCAAATATGTGTGAGTATCTGTACTTCTTCAGAGGTTGTGAATGCCATGTTGATTTCTTTTAATATTGACCATTGTATTGAAGAGTGTTTTGAGAGAAACTGCAAACCATTATTTTTGTCTTTTGTTTGTATATTGTCACTTCCTTCTCAAATACTCGATTAATTGGTCAGGTTTACGTGACCTGGAAGTTTAGTAACGAGCATTAGCAAAGATACTCTACATTAGCTTGCCAGCCTCCACGATCTGTCCGGACTGCAATCCATCACCATCAGTCTGTCGGCCATGGACAGCTATGTATTGTTCAGAAGAACCAAACATCTAACTCTGAAGGAAGATGACATGACAACTGAAAAGATCAGCAGGATTTTCCAGGTAATTTATATATTTTCACTAAGACATTTGGTTCCTCTGAACAATACATAGCTGTAGTATCTTTGCTAACGGTCGTCACCAAACCTCCGGGTCACTTAAACCCGACCAATTAAATATTAAAATCAAATTGAGTCCTGTGGCCCGTTTTTCCATTACATATTTTTGATCTCAGCCTAAAATTGAAATATGAAAAACCAGGCTTTTTTCATTTTTTTGTGTTAGATTCAAAAACAAATAACAATACAATCTGTCACCTTTTTCATTTTTTGATTTTTGATTGCCAATTGAAAATGGAAAGAACGAATGATACACGGATTGGTCACGTTCCTATGACCTTCACATTTTATTTGGTCATGTTCCTATGAACTTTACATTTTAGTTGGTTGTGTTCTTATGACCTTTACATTGTATTTGGTCACGTTTATATGACCTTTGCATTCTTTTCATTATCAAAAATGTAATTCTCTTCCTCTTAATTGTGCAGTGATATGGCTCAGAGGATATGTCCAGGTAAATGGACAGAGAAAACGGGCAATGATTTGAAGGTATTTATATTCGACCTAGGTCACACTTGACATATGTGACTGATGACACTATTAACGTTTGCTTTTCTTAATTCAGGGCTTCCCGAGGCAAGACTTTGGCTCAGACTGTGGCATATTCATGATAATGGTAGGTCATAACAAGCTGTGGTACAAATATGTTGAAGTATTTGAACCCATTTTCAACATTTTCATTTTCATCAAGTTTGAAGTCATATATTTACACCATGGCTACCTCTGATGTTATATAATATAAAGGTATTATTTAGAGCCAATAGTCACTTTTTTAAAAAGTTTATATTAAGTCTGAAGGCGTAAACTGGTCTTGTCGTATTTTTGGCACAGTCTGCCTTGTACATTGTCCTAGATGCACAGTTTGACTAGTCAATCGTAAGTACATTTCTACATGGAAAATCACATCTTCAAGCTTGCATTTTGTGTTGTGCAATAAAGTGAAATACAAACAATAATTTCAGCTTGACATGCCTGTTTTGCGGAGATGGCGGTGCCTGTTGCTATTGGAGAACAACACCTTGAACAGGTAGAAATAAGTATTCAGTAGATAAGATGACCCAATGACCGCTGGTAGCACCAGAATGTTCACGACACATTATATTTCCAAATACAGAATAATCAGCTGATTTTGAGCTAACTGACAATGCTTCATGGTGTTTGTAAAGAGCACTGATCATTTACTTTAGCTAGTGATCACTCACTGGCTAAGTAGATTAGCCAGCCTAATATTGGTAGCTAACGTTAGCTAGCTTGCTAACGTCTGTGTTGTTGTGTGTAACGTTACGTTAGAATTGAAGACCCCTTTATAACATCAATGTATGCATATTACCACGTTAATGGGCGATCGTTACATTCAATAGGAAGCATTTCAGCCCTGATTCAGTGATTGTTCCCCATTAGCGAGCTCATTATGATTGCTAGCTTCTTTTTATATAACGGTTTGTTAAAATTGCGGTTGAAAATAAATGAAATTAAAATTGTCCCCATTTCTTTATTTCGTCATTATAACATATATGTTTTTTAACCTTAATGCTGAAAATGTCCGCAGATTGCATTTGAGATATCTGGTCACCTAACCTTATCAGGCCCCAGTGCAGCTGAAATATGACAGTTGCCCCTGTTTCTGTGAAAGTGAAGTGCTGACTTCTGGGCTTTGTCTATGTTTTAAACTAACTCTATTTTCTCAGTTTTTATTCTGTTATTCTTGACTGATTGTGTCTTTGTTTCACCTATTGTCTGTTGCACACCAAGCATTGGATCTTGAATAGGCACTGTAAAGTCATATGATACATGCTTGGTTTAAAGGGATATGTAAATAAAGAAAATGTACTGGACTGGGGTGGACTGGGGTAATTATATAATGTCATTGTAGTTATGGAAAAGTCTTTGCCCACTGGACCAAGGAATGTCAGGAGCTCCTGAGGGAGAGCATGCTCTGGTCTTCAGGCTAAAGAGACAAGTTGAGCAGGACACTGAGGTTAGTTATCAACAAGGACCTTAATACACAAAACTGAAGTACTGATGATTTTAGTGTTATTAAAACACTGTTTAACACACGGTTGTCTCTAGAGTCCTTAAAATTCTAGATTATCTGGATTACGATTTTCATTTGCCAGATAGGCATGGATCTAATTCTGCAAATTGACGTGCTCAGGCAACCATGGCAGAGAGGGCCTCTGATAACAAACGATGACTGTGTATGGCTGACCCAAAGAAGTTCTGTATTTTCCAGACATCACAAAACACAGGACGGAGGTGGGTTTAAAAGTTAATTTAAGAACTGAAAACTTCAAGGCCTATTCAGTGTTTTTTAAGAAGGTGACTATCTTTTGTATTTGTGAAAATGCCTTCACATGCACTGTACAAGGATAACAAGTGGATAGTGTATGTGTGTTTAATTTCAAAGATAAAATGTTAACATGTCTTTCATGCGGTTAGACTGTTATACCCAGATGCTTTGTCTCTGGAATGGGTGCACTCCCAAATGTGCAAGGCCTGGCTGCACAAAGATTGTGCCGGAAAGTGCCATAAACATCTCAACGATGACTCATTCAACTGTGGATGCACAGATATGAATGACAGACCAAGGTACTACTACTTAAATATCTATATGTAGTGTCACACAAAAATAAAGATGAACACTGACATACTAAGCCTGCACTTTTCAAAGAAAGGCTTAATGAACCTTTATTTAAACCCTATGAGAAAATGCCAGCTTGGGGAGAATTATTAACCCCAAATATTAGCTGTTTTCACAGGTAGTGTTAAAAAAATTAGTCTGCTCTCTTAAACCATGTCCTGTAAATACATTATGTTCCCAAAAAAATGTAAAGTTTTGTAAAGAAGATAACAGTTTTGACCCACAAGCATTACAATCATATTTTCATCACAAAATGTCAGGTGAATTATCTTCCTGTGTATAATCTGGAGATGCTTACTAATAAATGATTTTGCAGTAGCTGCTGGCAGTCCTCATTTTTTTCATCATCTTTATCTGCAGGATAATGGATGCTGTTGAGCAAGGAAGGACTCTGGCAGTTTTTTCCAAGGATCAGATCAAGGTAACTTTTAAATAGACTGTGTTGTTAGTAATTACATTCTCTATCAGTGATTACATGTCCACCATTTACTCTTTGGTTTCAGAGCTTACACGATGATCTACTCAAGGATAGGATGTTCCTATGGCAGAACCTATCCACCTCAATTAATTTGAAACAGCACTTAAAGCTAAGGACCCTGAACTTTAGTGACCAGTGGGTAAATGAAAATGTCATCAGTCATGTGTGTGTTTTCACATAAATGTAACATATAAAAGATGAATTTATTTATTTGTACTTTTCTTTTCAATAGATCGTTGAGCTACTGAGGGTCATTGAGGAAGTCACGGGTGTAGGAGCGCAAATAAAGAGAGGGGAGATAAAACTCTTGGATTTTGTCTTCGATGTTATGCTCCCAGAGGTAAGATGGTCAATCTAGCTTGCTTGGGAAATGAAAGGAAATTACTGGGTTATCGTGGTCAATATTTTATTCCTTTGGAAAACATAGAAACAAAACAGTGCACTCTTTAGAGCACCACAAGGTATGATTGGATGATTTAACTGTTTTTCAGATGTTGATCAAAATCCTAGAAGAAGAAGGAGTGAGAGCATGCCAGCTTCCTGCAATACAGACACTGTATTACCACTAATGATTTACAGTGCTGGCCTCCTTTGTTACACTCAACATAAATCACAATTAACCATGCTAATGTGGCGATGATTGTTATTTCTCAGTTCTACCCCCCCCCCCCCCACACACACACATTGTATTCACGTTGTTTTGTAACGTCATAATATTAAATGTAAATTGATGAAACATTAACATAATCACTTAGTGATTAAAAGAAAGAGTGAGCTGACAGTGGCTTCTCTTTATAAATTTGGGCTCCAGATATCACCACCCACCACTGAAGTGACCGATCAAATCACTGCTAGTCCAGGTTTTCCAGTTGAATGCTTTATTTACGTCAAGGTGGCTTGACAGGGTGTACAGACACATACAACGTCTAACTAGGTCTGTCTGTGTGGTTTCTGAAAGGGGAGGAATAAAGAAAAAATAACACAATGTCAGGAAAATATGCATATAACTATAAACCTGGTTATAACAGGTGGCTAAATGACAAAAAGGCTGTCTGGCTTATGTTACCGCTACCTAGCACTGCCACAAGATGGAGCCCTGAGACCACAAGAATGTACAGATTTGACATTGTTGCATCAAAACATCAAACTGCGAATACAACAAACATCAACCTGCTACGCTGCTCACTCTAACTAACAAAGTATACAATAAACAAGCATACAACATATAGATGCTAGGAATAGCCAAATCATTACAACACGGGTAGACACGAACGTGTCAGACACTGCGGCACCTTAATTGGTCCCAATTAGCTGGATCACGCATAGCAGACATAACAGGTAACAATGATTGCTACATACAAATAACATGTTAAACCATATCAATAGCATGCAGATTACTTACACTTCAATGGACGCACACAACAGTCAAAAACGATAGCTGTAACACCCGTTGGAACTTAATTAGGGTAACTAATCGAACTCTGCAAACTCCTCCGTCGTCTCCGTGAACTGCAGTGGGTAGATGGACTGTACCACTCGGGAGAGAAGGGGCGGAGCGTACCATTCCTAATGAGAGGGGTGGAATAGTTTAAGTGCTGCTGGCCTTTTCAACAGTGATTATTTTAGGCTTCACGGTTGTGACTTCCGGTACGGAGGAGAGCTATACACGAAAGAAGACCAACTTCTTCTATGGCGGCGCCCTTGTCTGCCATCTTCCCTGCAGATGGGTACTCTTGTGATGAAGGCCAGAATGAGGCCTGCAACAAATGGTAAGGCTTATTGTTTTTAGCCGGGCCTATTTCTGCAAAACTTGTAAAGAGGAATCAGGAGTCAGCAGTCAGTGATGGTAGAAAACAGTCAATAAAACAGGCTTTTCAACAATGATGTATCACCACAACTGTGAGAGGTCCTTGTGCATACAGTTGTAAATGTGCACACAAAATATTAGGCTGATGGGTCCAATAGTATTCAAGATTAGCTGCAGATAGACATGTAAACACACACACACACACACACTCTAGCAAATGCGTGATCCTCGCCAGGCATAACTACCACTTGGGGCAGCTCTTCAATACAGGCAAATAATATTCAAGTGAAATAGGACTGATAATGAATAAGTAATGTTCTGACTATAGGAGCTTTTGTGATACCTAGCAATGAGGGAATACACCAAGATGTATTAGCTGCAGGCCTTACTTAAGCTGTGGATCCCACCTGGAGCCACTGGACTATGGTGGGCCCACACTACTCCCTGACAACATACCCCAACTGTGGCAGCATGAGGCCTTGTTCCCTGTGACAGTCCCCCTCCCATCACTGGCCAAAAGATGCCCCTAGAGTTTGGTCCAGCCACATCACATTATGCTAACAGACGATGCCTCATTGTGCCCAGTGCTGTCAATAGGATAACATGCCTTTTCATGTCATTTTCCTCTGTTAGCTAAAAAGGCTTTAAGCAACATCAAATCAGCTGGCAGACCATCTGAAATTTGGAGTTTTCAGTGTTTTGAGGGGGTTGAAGCTGGGAGGGAGAGGAACTGAGAGAGAGAGAGCAGAAGAATAAAATATCAGAAATAGAAAAGAGACAAAAAATGAAAGAAAGACTGCAAGAAGACAAAATATGTAGTCCTAAGATTTATACACCACAACACCCACAATGCAGGATAATTACTAATAAATTAGAAGGATCATGAAAACGTCACTTTTCTTAAGAGTGTGCATTTACATAATATCTTCACGCTTCAGCAGGGTCTGCAGATAAACTCTAATCGTGCTTTAATTCTCCTGTCTTTGAATCCTTAAAGGGGCACTTCAGTGAGAGCAAAAGCCTGATTTATTATGCACATCATAGATTCTCCAATTTGCTGAGCCCAGGACCTTGCATCAGGAGACAGAGGGAACCAAGCCCATTGAAATGGGCTGGTGTTATTGCCATCATGAGAGGACCCAGTGGATATTTAGGAGCCCTGAATCAAAGCTCAAGTAGCAGAGATATTCATTTCCTTTTTAAATTCCAGTAATGACACAGGCTCCGTCACTTTAGAGTCATTTGGCAGGGTCTCCTCGCAGCCCTGCTGTGAGAAGATCGCCAAATTCCAAAATGATAGTAATAGATAATGAAAATTGTGTTGCAACTGCTTTTTCACAGAAACAGGACCATCAATCTGTTAAGGTTTAATGTTTTTTTTTCTGCTAACTAATTATATACTGTATGTCTGTGGTGTATTTTTTGACTTGTGTACTTCCATCTATCCATTTTCGTAACCGCTTATCCTTTTGAGGGTTGTGGGGGGGCTGGAGCCTATCTCAGCTGACATTGGACGAGAGGAAGGGTACACCCTGGACAGGTCACGAGACTATCACAGGGCTGACATGTAGAGATAGACAACCATTCACACTCACATTCACACCTACAGCCAATTTAGAGTCACCAATCAACCTTTCCCCAGCATTCATGTCTTTGGACTGTGGGAGGAAGCCGGAGTACCTGGAGAAAACCCACGCTGACACAGGGAGAACATGCAACACCCTCTTGCTGTGAGGCGACAGTGCTAACCACTACACCACCATGCCGTCCCACTTGTGTACTTATTTGGTCAAAATATTAAAATAGAAAAGGAAAGAAATTTGGCCTTTTTTTGTCTGTGTTCTTCAGCAGGCAGGAAATTTTCATAATGATTACTAATGCTGGCATTGTAATTTGTTTGGTGCTATATGTCTTTGGACAGGCAATAAAAATAGAGTATCACTTCATTTCCAACAGATACACAGGTTGGTTATGTTGTTAGCTGTAGCTAAACCCCATTTGTGGTATGAGCTGTCTGGGTTTCTCAGCTACTCCACATCGCATCCACTGTGTTGTGATTTGAATCACAGGAAAACATGTTGAACATGTTGAAGTTACAGGACTACTCTGGACTATGAATTTTGATCATCTGGTTAGCATTGGCTAGATCGCCCTCCTTTCTATTATGTAAGACAAAGGCTCTAATCACACAGAAAGTATTTAGCAGCTGGAGGTGCCCTTTTTGTAATAGTTTTTGATGAGAATATAGCCATTTGCTCATGGATTTTGCATTGCAACGCACCTCGTGTTTCTGTGCTCTAGGCGCCTGGCGTTTTTGCAGGAGCGCTCTGAATTCCTCCACTTGAAAAAACTTTAACTCGGAGCAGAAAAGCGCCCCATGTCATTTCTTTTTTTTTTAACACCTTTTTTCCCTTTGTCCTATCAGATGATTTGAGAGGCGGGCCTTCTGTGGTGGTCACAACATCAAGTTTACAGTTGGTAAACTATTTAGGAGAAACTGGTGGCGGTGGTTGCTGGATACCCCAAGCAATATGGCCCGACAATAGACAGCAGGTTGTCAAACTGAGTTACCTAAAATGCGCCCAGAAATGGCCATCGTGGAGGCGAAGCTCCTGGACTAATGGGCGGTACTCCCCGTGATCCACCCTGTGACATGATGGGGTGGTTGCCTGGCAACAATAAAAAGATGCAGCAGTCATTTTTTTTACTAGTGGCATTCAATTTTTAAAAAAAGTAAAACGCTTTCTGTGTCATCAGGGCTAAACACAGCACTGACACCACGTTGGAACCTAGATAGCATATCTATCAAACCAGCTCATATTTCCACAAGTTTTGGGTTGGACCATTGCAATCAATGGAGAGCACTGCAAAACAAAATCACGTTAGCTGTGTGTGTGTCTGTAAAAACAAAAAAAAAGCAAAACATAGACAAATTACTAATGATAAGAATACAATTTCTCACTTGACCTCTCCATCGTTATCTTCTCCATCCTCTTTTTTCAACCTGTAGAATATGACACGCCCAGTGATGTCTTCACATTTCACACTTCGGGTCAATGAAAAGCTGCAACTGTTTGGTTCTAGCTTAGGACCAACTCTTCAGGTACGAACCAATTTCTTTTGGGGCAAAATGCCCCAAATTGTTCAAAATTAGGTATGCCAATGAAAGCAGAACCCATTCCATGTTGGTTGAAAAGAGTGACCAAGAGCTGCTGACTAAGCAGATGTTGAAATAACATAAAGGAAAAAAAATCTACTAGTGGGAATCATGGCTAACAATAGCAAGCTAGGCTAAGAAATGTTCACTGTACACAGTAAAATACCAACCTTACAGCCTGAAGAGTTTAAAATGCATGGCGTAATATATGTCTTTAATGGCTAGACCATGGTAAAATAGGGGATGACAATCTTGTGTCAATGTTCATAGGCTTTACAGGGCTATGATGTGCCCTAGTCAGAAGCACACCATAGAAGTTGACAGCACATCTCCTAGCAACACTGGTCCTCAAATGTCAGTCAACTGGTGCAATGGAAAACACCCACCGACAGCCTTCAAGCTTAGATGCTGCTTTCAAAAATATGCCCTAATACAGCTTACCCTCTTTTGAAATATGCACAGTAGATACAGTATCATTATGCTAGTATATATGTATTTCCTTACAGGGAGATACATCAGTCTGGATCAATGTATCAACTCCAATGATCAACAACTCAATATCATGATGCAGAGTGAAAACACTGAAAGTAATCATCTGTGCCACCTTTCTTTTGAATTTCACACGGTACATCACCATTGCCATTCAAGTATACGTCCTTCTTAAGCATTCAAGCAGTGCAAGTGGCCAAGCACCAGGCCTACAGTGGCAAGCAGCCACAAAATAGTCAATGATATTTACTGATATTGTCTCATATGGATTGGAGGCCCCTAAATTGAATTGAATCAAAATTGTATTGTGGCAGAGGCTGCTATATCAGCAAATATCATATCCAAAGAGCTGATACTGTATCATGATGAAACTTGGGATTTACACCCCTAGAAATTAAGAAAATGAACCCTCCTGTCCATAGCACCATGGAGGTGTTTCATGGTGTGAGAGAAAAGTTGGATATTGTCTTGTTAGGAGCACTATGACTATGGACTCTAATGACACTCATTAGAGAGAGAGAGAGACAGAGAGAGGGAGGATAGAAAGCTTAACACTGTCTTGTTAGGTTCACCATCACTATGGGTCTAATGACACTCATTCACATTGTTCAAGTGATTACACCTCGTTTGTGAGAGAAAGAGAGAGGGAGAGAGAGAGAAAGTTGTGGAAAGTGACAAAGAGAGAATAGAGGAAAGTGCTGGAAGTAGCGGATTGAATACATCATTTATCAGAATTATAGGGAAGAATTACCTTGCACACTCTCTCTTTCAGTCACACACACACACTGTGATCCAAGCGGGGAGCCAGTTAGCTGCTCGGCCAACCAAACTGTAAAATGCTAAAGAGGCACTAATGTGTGTATGTGTGTGTTTGTGTGTGTGTGGCTAGCTCAGGAAGAAGTCGAAACTTTTTAGCCAGAGAGAAGTTGTCAGCAGAAACTTAAAGGTGGGAGTTTACACACACGATGTGTGTACATGAGTATTTCAACTAGCCTGCATGTAAGTGTGTACTTGTACAGTTCTTTTTATCATGCACGTGGCTTGTGTGTGTGTGTGTGTGTGTGTGTGTGTGTGTGTGTGTCACTTGGCTTCTCTGCAGCACAGTGGCACCGAGACTCAGCAATTCAGACTGTAAATGCTATTCATTTACTTCCCAGCGGGCACTTGGCTATAGGCTTGTTAGCACTGCCTCTAAAGTTATCAACAGAGAGAGAGAAACAGAGAGCAGTGCAGACAGACAGAGTGACAGAGGGAAAGAGACAAACGGCATGAAAAATAAAGTTGGGAGATTACCGAAGCAATGTTTGAGATTTGCACAACATCAGTTGTCCAGTAAAATATCTCAGTATCTACTAATTGGATTGGCTTATATCTTAGTACAGAATTCATGGTTTGCAGGCAGTGTATCCTAATGACTGTGATGATCCCCTGACTTTTCTTCTAGCGCCACCACGAGGTCGATATTAGTGGTTTGCATTAACTTCTTGAGAACTCTTGAATCTCCTGGAGAACCAGACACATTATCTCATTAATAAGTGATAAATGAATGTGTTTTTTTTACTCATCTGGGTTGACTATATACATAAAAGCTCATTCTACAAGCCAAAAATCTCAGCTCCTGACCAAGTGACGGATGAGTCACTGGTATTGATCCATGGCGCTATGAACCCCAGCAGAAACATCAAGGACATTTTGTGATATTGGACTGTAAAAACTCCATTTATTTCCCCTTTGAATGGACTACTGTGGCATGAAAACGTCTTATTGCTTTCATTTCACTGTCTGCAACAACTATAAACTGTGTGGCACTCTGAGTCTGCTGTGTAAGTGAATGCATATCGAAAAGAAACTATTGCCTGAAGTCATTCATTACAGATAGTGAAGCAGAATTACTTATAATGTCAGGCTATTTGTCAGATTACTATTGGAAGGATCTTTTTTTCGCCATTGTCGTGGAACTTTCTGTTGCTGGGCCAAAGATGGAGGAAAAGTAAACTGACAACAATTTTATTAATGACAACAAGGAGGCAGAGTGGTTCTGTTACAGTATGCGGGAGTGAAACTGCTGTTCATCCTGTTTATGGGAAGCAGTTGTGGTAACTTCAGCTTTAAAATGCCTACAGGCATGTCTAACAAGGATGATATTGACCATCAGCACCATGCTTGAATGATAATATATTCTGGCTGGCCTGTGAACACATTCATATCCCCCATGACCAGCTGGAGAATGTAGCTGAGAAAAACAACACCTATACTAAATGTACAGTATGAAATTTCTGCCAATTAGGGGTCCGTCAATCAAGATGATAACAAAAGATAGACTTTGATGACACTGGAATGTAATATGGGATCATGGAGGTTGAGTCTTTATTCTTTAACAACCACCATTGCCGATGGCAATCTGTGTAACATGACTCAGGCAGTCTCATAATCTTTTTAGGTTGATCAGTTCACCCTTATGTTTGTGCTTTATGGGAAGAGCTTTGGCGACGGAATGGATTATCATGCTCCATCATAAGTGAGCAATACAAACAATGGTAAACAAAGAACAGCACACTGACTTCCTTCCCTACTCTGTGACATATTATTTGGTGTCTTCCGTGTTTTCATGGAAGTTAGAGCAAAGTAAAAGGGGGTCAAGAGGATATGATGGTATTGACAAGCAACCAAGTACACCATACCTTTACCTTGAATAAAATTACAGATTTCTCTGGGCTTGGACATAGTTGGAGATATTTGAAATAATGGTAGTACTAAAACTCAACAAAATATATAATGTTTTTTTTTTTTTTAAATGTGAAAATGTTTTATTGTGGTGCCACTGGACCTTGGCCTGGATGAGCAAACAGATGGATGTATCAGTGGTCGGAAGATCTTATCCAGAAAGATAAGATGACGTATAGCAAGGTAAGGTATGGTAAGATATGATAAGGTAAACTCTAATGTCCCTGAGGGGCAATTTGAGATGGAGACAATAATCATGTGTACAACAAAACAGATGGTATCCGGTATCACACACTGTCAAGGGTAAATCATGGACATTAAGGGTCACTGATAGTTGAGATAAGCAATAGCAGATGCGACAAAAGATGATGATATTAAGTGTGGTGAGGTGTTGGTGACTTCTCAGATGTCTCATTGATGGTCAAGTTACCTTGAAATGTTAGAGTGAGGATATGCACAGCAGTGTTTTGGACTAATGACACTGATGGGAATGTCATGGGATCACCAGATTCAGTTGGGCCATGCCTGTACAACATTTCATGACAGCCCATTCTATAGTTGTTGAGATATTCCAGCCTGGACCGAGGTGATGGTCTCCCTAACCAACATTGCCATCCTATGAAAAGCAGTGCTTGCATGGTTAAAACACTGCAGTCCATAATATATTTGTAGTTTTTATGACTATGTTATGTTCTCTCAGCAAGGTTAAAACTTAGCAATGAAATAAAGTTCTTGCTTGTGGGTTCATTTGATTTCATTTACATTAAAAATCCAAAAAATAGTGACTCATCTTCCTGCCCGCCGTGTTGGCAAAATAATAAATAAAGTTAAAATAGTCCCACCGTGGGAATCCAGCTCATTAAAACACATTACCTCTCTAACCATTTGGGGAACCAGCTCAGTTAGGTCCATGGCCCATTTTATGTCCCAAACTTAAGTGTAATGAGCTCAGTGCATTAGAATACATGGAGAGCAGTTATTTAAAGTGTTGTGGTGTTCATTGCTTAAACATATTATGCAGCACAATTGCAATGGCTTTGTGCTTGTTAGAAGCCTGAACCACTTCACATTTACATTTCAGGCGATCAGTTGACACTTTTATCCTGAACAACTGAGGGCAAAAGAGAATAAGCTTCAAATTCTGGGTCCCACTTGGATGCCACTTGAGACACTTGTCACATTTGTGACCCAGAATCCATGAAATAATATGCTCTTAGACTGAGACATCTCCTGCAAAGTCACCATAGAAAGAGTTGTTATAAAACAAACAAGAGCTCTGCATTAGTAAGATAAAGTTTTATCTACAGTTTCATCTAATTTGATCTCAAATATGCTCTAATGGCTGTAATATGTTTCCATATCCTTTAGTTGCCCTACTTAGATCAATATGTTCTTTCTGTTGTATTCTTATCTATATCATACTTTTATGCTGCTGCTGTGGCCCCCTGGGCATTGACTAAGTTTTCAACTCATCTTATCTGAAGGGGATCAAAGAGAAAGACTTTATACATTTGTATACACTGGTTACTATTATTCAGATATTATCTTGAAGGATTTCCTTGAAGAAGTTCACACAGATAGTTGTATCTCAGCATCAAATACAGCAACGTCCACCTAATTTTAGACAAAGTGTGGAACACAACATTGCAAGTTTAATACACAGCGTGAAAGGCAGTGTAAAAGTTCACAGATGCTTTAACAAGTTATACACTGTAGTTTTTGTTTTTATGTTTCTAATGACCCTTTGCTCTAACCCCTCCACACCCACTTGCTTACTACCTACACTACTAACCTAATGTGCTTTCCACGGCCAAAGAGCACATCATTAACTTGGCTGTTACATTAGTTTGTGTGGTTACTGGTTACATTTGTTTTTCTTAAAAAGCACATTCTCGACATTCTCTGTGTAGTATTTTCCACCGTGTAGAAGCTGGTCCTGGATGCTGTCACAGCTTGCAGTAGTTAACAGCTCTGTCCTGCTGTTTATTGGATCTGGGGAAGTTTACACTGAAGAGAAAAGATACTGTTTGGACAAGTACGTAGCAGTTAAAAGAGTTGCTAAAGCACAGTAACAGTCTGATCATACTTTTTTTTTTCATTTGACAAATAGGACTAGCCTTGCCTGGGTCCATATCTTTGAATCTGCCCATATCACAGAGTTCCAGTTAAGTGATCTGGCATCGTTACATGAAACTCGGTTACTTGGATAAAAAAACAACAACCAGGAAGCACTACAGTGGGGGTAACAAATAACCAATTGCCATGGGCAAGACTAACATTGTTGTCAAGTGGTGTGCTGGGAGCAATTAGGAGTAATAACAACAATGGCTGGTGCTATCGACAAGACAGATGCTGCTAACTAGGCTGTTCTAGTCAACATGTCTTCTCAGTATCGCCCAACATAGTACTATGTTTAACTTTGCTCTGCTCCACTATCAAAACCCAGCGAAACAGGTATGTTGGCATAACTATGCATCAGTGGGTCTGCTGCCTTTCAGTGCACCTGTGGACCGCTTAACACGTAACAGCAAGGGGCGGTAAAGCTTTTTTAAATGGAGTGTAATGTTAACCATGTAACTGTCAGCTGACAAAACAAATAATGTCAGCCTACAAGGCAAAAACCATGGTAGTTTTCTGAGCTGACAAATAATTCTCCACATGGACAATATTCACAATATGATTCTATGTAAGCCAGAGTGACATGCATCACTTCTCTCTCTTATCAATCTATCCTGACTTGCTTGTGTTAGTATGAGTCATGTGGTTGTGTTGACATAATTGCTGCCTTCGCCGCTGAAATTTAGCAACTGATTTGGTGTATCTGCTGGCTCCGATAAGTGTCCAATGGTGTGCAAACTCTGCATACTCAGCACACCTAAGGCATACGCCAGCGTGCTATTGGTGCAGATCCCTATTGGCCTTAAAATGACGTTAGATTCAGGCAGATATGTTGGTCTGTAGTGATTGGTTAGGGTAAATCAAATCTCCCTGCCCCACTGAAGTGAGTTAGAGTGGACACAATGTCCAACTGAAAATAGAAATGGAGTGTAACAAGTTGACAATTCTGTCTGGTATCAGGCAAGGATGAGCCCATTGTACTCTGCAATAACAAAATAATGCTTCTTTATTTTCATATTACACACATGGTGGGTGACATGCTGGTGAGGATGCTGACATTTGCCACATACTGTACATGCAGCCTGAGCCTCGTCTTTCCGCTATCACGGAGCCATCAAGTACATAACTAAGACCCTGTTTACAACATTCTCATTTTAAAATAAGTCAGCTGGAAACATTAAAAGTCAGTGTATTCAACCAACTCATTGAGCCAGTGTTAGCTTAATTAGCTGGTCAGCTGATAAGATCTGCCAGTGACAGTTGTCATTTCATCCAGCAAATAGACTGTGGCCTAAAAATGAGAGAATTACTTTTGTCTGCCTCTGATGTCAAGAACACATTGTTTCAAAAATCACCAAATCTGCTACAGTTATCATTTTAAACTGCATGTGTGCCAGCTGAAAACAGGAAACTGGATGGGCATAGCAACACAAGCGGCAACCTATGGAGCTGAAAAATGAAGTCAACACGGAAGTGCCAAAAAAATGCAGGTCCTTGAATGGCCACTTGAGACTAGCGCCGATCCCCATAGACCCCCTTGTTTTCTGTTAGTAGCTCTGATCTTTTTGTATAAATTAACAAAATCTGCACCTGCTTCTGGCTGCTCATGGTGCTTGTGTAAATAAGGACTGCACATAAATGTTGCTTGTCATGATAAGAACTTACAGTTGTGCTCTGTTATGTTCACATATGCTGATGCCTTTGAAACACGTAAGTTAAACATCACAAAAGATTAGAAATATAACACGTTTAGCTAAACTAGTTGGCATTTAGCAGATTAAAGTTTTAGATTAGGCCTCTTAAGAATGTGACTGGGTCATTTAAATTGACTTAATACATGTAATTTCTACATTTCCAGCATCCCACTCCCACTTGATTCAATGAGGACAGCGAAATCCACAAATGTATCTTTTGTTTGAGTGACAAGACATTGAGACGCACGTTACTGACCAAACACTAAGCTATCGGTGACCAGATGTAACACTTGATGTAACACTTAATATAACAGGTTCATCATCTCAGCTTCTGAGTTTTTGGAGGCATGTCGCTGTCTCCCTTGACAGACAGGTCTCTCTGATGATACAAGCAATGTGCCCATCGGCAACTGTGACTGGGAAGACCCTCCTCCTGTAGCTATTGTGTTTATTTTGTCTGTACTTATGTGTTTTCTTGCATCAATATTCATATTGAACCTTTTCCATTTAACTTTTTGGATGGTTCTTTCAACAGAGTACATGGAATTGACGCCACCTGTTACCTCCTTTTAAGCCTTTGATGTACCTGTCCCTGTCACACCACAAACAAACTATATGTTTGTTGTTCAACATAATGGTGGGTTATTGTCTACATTAGACTGCCTGTATTAAGGTGTTTTAGTAGTGGTTAAATTTCACAACAGTGGCAAATAATGTTGAGGCTGAGATTTCTTTGTGTGTACTTCTGTGTTTTTTTGCATCAAGTTTAATGCCAAACTATTTTTGTTCAACTTTTTGGATGGTTCTTACAACAGAGGACACAGAGTTAATGGCACTCGTTACCTCCTTCCAAGCTTTTGATGTACTTATCTCTGTCACAGTACTAATAACAGAAGAAAATGAAATGTTTTTCTCAACCCCACTTCACCTAAAACATATTCAGTCTCAGTATCGGACAAGTTTTTCTTTTATTGATTTGCATTCATGAGCAAACACACTTGTCTACAATCAAATCCAAGTTCATGGATTCATGGATGGCATTCATGTACCTGATGTAAGTTTTTAGTATCAAGGTTTTTTATATGTCAGCCTATACCAATTATCTTTATACAGTCTATGTGCTTAATTAGCTGGCTAATCAATAAAATCTGTCAAACCTGTTAGAAAACCTGAGTGATGGCTAAAAATGAGAGGCTTGCTTTTGTCTCCCTCTGTCTGAAACCAATTACATATTGTTTTGAAACTTAATAAACATTTTGAGTGATACCTCTGCCACAGTTTTCATTTTAAACTGCATGTGTGCCACATGAGAACAGGACGCTTGACTGGCAGTATCTAAAGAGGACAAGGCTTAGCAAACAGGCGACTGTGAACAAATGATGATGAAGTTGGAAAAACTGTATTCTGTTCTTATAATAAAGTTGGTCTAAACATTTTGACCTGAATTTCATTCTGCCTCCCCTTTCACAGTTTTAGGAACAAAGGATTTACCAGCGTACTGTAAATGTTTTGAGTAACTTCAGATAGCATTTGAGGCGTTTTCTTCTTCCTGTGACCCACCTTTAGCCCTGACAAAGTGTTTGACAACCCCAGCAGATTCAGTTCGCTAGTGCTTAGCAGTCAGAAGAATAACTGTGTGCCTAGAAGGGAGTGTGATGTTGTCAGCTTCTAAAGCTCTAGCCTGTGTTCACACAGCGAGGCTCAGAGAGACACAGAAGTTGTGTGCGGGAATGTGTATGTGTGCGTCTGTCAAGGTGCTTTGTGTTAGTTTTGCTCTGCTGAGCACCGCTCCAGTTTCTCACAAGTCTGTCGTCTTCTTTGTCTCAGTCGTCTTTCCTTCTCCTCTTCGTTTGTTTTCCCATGGCTTCTCTCTGTTTTGCTCTCTGTTGTTTTTGTCTGACATTTATCCCTTCCCATGCTTTTTCCTCCTTTTTCTTGTATATTAAATGCTGCAGGTCAGGTCGCAGAGTACAAACCGCTCCAGCTATCTTTGCTGTTGAGGAAAACACAAGCCATCGCAGTGTCAGCTGATATTAAGGTTTACAGGGTCTTTTATAGGCCATGCACTTTTCATGACCCTGAAGTGCAAATACCTGTCTTAGCAAGTTATTTATCTACTTTAACACTTTCAGTGAAATAAATGCTTTTTCATCAGATTTAGCTGATTTTCTGGAGGCTACAGAGTCACCTAATTCTGCCTTATTTAAAGATCACTGGAACTGCTTAGCTATGAGAACCTTAAAGGTAATACTGCTCGATCTGTATTTCTGTTGGGTGAACAGCACAATTTAGTGAGCAGTATGAATGGCATATGTAGATGAATATGCAGGGAAACGTGGGAGTCACTGGAGTGGAGCTGAAGCATCAACTATCACTTGAAAACTGTCTCAATGGATGAGGCAATAAGGTGCATTTTAAAAGAAAGTAGTCTGGATCCTGCCCTGTCTGGGTGAAGCACATTTGCCAAACAGGCCTGGATGGCTAAGACATGCCAGCATGCTGTCCATAAAAGACTGTGCCAATAAGCAGCAGCAGTGTTTCAACCAGAAGTGAAAGTGACAGATTCTGTGACAGGGGGAAAGCAATGGGCCAAAAACGACCCAGTGCAGAGTCCAAGACAATGATGATTAGAGGCGTGTAATTTTCTGAGTTCTCTGAGTTGTCTGATTTTTATAGGAAGCTGAGTTCTTGGCCTTTGTAAAACAAAATCAAAATAACATATGAAACAGAGAGGTGGAGGTCCATTAGGTCCAAAATCCAAGCACCAGGGCAGTAAAAGGTTTGAGTATCCAGCAGTGAGACTTTAAATGATAATTCTGGTTTAGGTTGAATTAAACCAGAATTATATTTTAATGTTGAAGCTTGGTGTCAGTTACAAAAAAACAAGGAAGAGTTGTGCATGTTAAGTGTTGTCTTCATAACAGATTTTTTTTTTAATTTTGATGGCATTACATAATCCAATCCAGTTGTCATATCTGTTTATTAAATATACAGACAAAAGATGGTTAGCTTAGCTAAGAATAATGACTGAAAACAGAGGGAAGCAACTAATCTGGCTCCACTCAAAAATAAGGTATGGACTTTTTGTCATACCATAGACTTATGATCACAACATTCTCACTCCGACCTCATCACATATTGACGTTTTGGTCATGGACTTTCCACGTCCACATACGATGTGCTAGGCACCCTGGGTACATTGGTTGTTGATGTGTTAAATTCTCTTCTTTCAAGATACACTTCCGTTTTCACAGGAAGTTTACATACAGTGTTTGCTGGACCCATCCACCACCCCTCCAGGCCCACCCCTCTTGGACTTCCGCTGCCTTAACGTACGTCCTTGTCCCGCCGTGTGTCCCCCTGACGCTGCCGGGCACCTTTAAGCTATGACACCAACCAGCCGCGTATCATGCTGATGTAGAAGGATGCCTTTTTTTGTTGGTTTCTGACGCCACAAGTCACTGCCCAAGCACCAGATTTTGATTACTTCAGAGTGAGACCGTGCTCCAATAGTAATTCCTAGATACGATGATAAGATAAGATGGTGCCTATTGATTCCAATGGAGTTGTTCACCTGGCACATACACCAAAACAGTTTTCAGCCTCCAGGTTCACATCTACAGTATATGGCCCACAGAATATGTTGTTTCTCCCACTGGCCCCACCCTCGATTTCCTACTCGGCTAATAGACTTGAATAGTTTTGATGTCACAGATTTCTAAAACACTTTTCTCAGCTCCAGGAAAGTTTCACAAATATAAAACCCCCATGGGTCAAATATTCACAACAGAAAGAGACACAATTGACCTTGTTTGCAGTTTGAGGTGTCCTGTCAACAGTTTTAAGGACATCTCTTTTATAATGGCAGCCTGTGAGAAAAATGCCTTTTGGGCTGCAGCGCATTTTTTTTTTTTGCTGCAATACTGCGAGTGGCCAGGGCGAAAAATTGGCTGCAAGGCTGAGCAGCATTCCTGGGGGACTATACAGTGAGCAGTGACTACCTGGAGTCCCTATTGGTTATCTGGCAACCTAACATTGATCACGTGTACAAACATTTTACACACACATTATCATACATAAATCAATATTTTATTATTGATTCCAATTGCTTATTAATTTGTTTTTACTCTGCAAACAAATATAGATCTACCTAAAACCATGCAAATGCACAGTATTAAAAACATATCCGTTTTGACTAAATGGATAGCATATTAAAATTAATACATTTGTTTGTCTTACCATATTCATTTAAATAAAACAATTGTTATTCTGGTTTCATTTGTGCCCATTAATTACAAAAAAACAGCACTTGCAAATATCTTCTTACAATTATGAAATAAATTACATCTTGGTGAAAGACCTTGTTGGTTGTCATCATGTTCACCCTCATTTCTTGGAAATATCCCACCTATGAATGTTTGTCTAATAATTGTGGCAAATTTCTCATCTTGGGCTGACAGATCAGATGGTCCTTGTCTTCCATCTGTTTACTTCCTTTTAGTCTTTTTTGTTGTTATTGATGTTGTTTTGTGTTATTGTTTTGCATCAACTTTAATGTCGATCTATTTCTTTTTTAACCAAGACTGTATCACCACCTCAGTTATTGCAACCCAAGCCTCTGTTTTGTTTTGTTTGTTTGTTTGTTTGTTTTTTAAATCATGAGGAAACACTTTGAAATGTCTGAGATGGGAGCCTGGAGAGAGAGACTTTTTCAATGTGTCTGAGATGGGAGACATCTTTTCGCTTTAAGGGTTGTGCTTCCCTGTTACAACTTTAATGCTTTCTCCATGATTCACCTCTAGGCATATTTCTTTATGTAGAGAAATGTGGGTGTGGCAGTTTGCTGACTGATAACAGCAGGCATGCACCTGTCAATTTGGAATGATCCTGATTCATTAACCTATGGACTTATGGTGGTAAGAACAGAATTGGCTGGTGCTCATGTGTCCAGTATCTGATGGTAACAAAAAATATCACAGCAAAGAAGACAAACACAAACATAATGCCGTGCTAAAGTTAACATAACATTATGGGTTTTGATTTGTCAACCAGATTGACACAGTACCTGTCTACTCCAAGCCGCCTTGTTTTTACTGAAATGGGTACCATGTGGAGTATTTGTCCTCTAGTAATGCTATGAAGCATTTTTTTTTTAGAGCTGGTCCCAAGGTTTTTTTTAGCATCAGTTGTATGCTCACAAGGACACCCATACATGATGTAATACAGAGTCCTGCTGATTGCTGACAGTACGCTTGAGCAGTATCACAGTGTTGTGGTATACCAGAGTATTTAGAAATTCGAGCAATATGATTTTCAATACCATCAGAAAAACAGACGCTCCTCATTCTATTAAAGTCAGTGGGTGCCATTCATGACATGTTAGTAAACCTGTGAGTAGATTTGAACATAAAAAACCTTGGTATTTAAAATCTATTCGAGATTCATGAATACCCCAGAAAGCTTGGATTTGATCATAGGCATGTGTGTATGTTCATGAATGCCAATCAATCATAAACTGACAGCACTCCTGCTTGTCAGCAATTAGCAAGCATCCCTGCCCATGAATAGCCAATGACTGCCATATATGGAGGTAATAATTACTGTGGATAGGTGCATGCTGTCGACTTGTGAACATGGAGCAAACAAAGGTGAAGGTATTTTAGGTGAAGTGGGGTTGAGAAAAACATTTTATTTTCTTCTCTTAATAGTTGTCGTCTGTTGTAAGAACCATCCAAACTGTTAACGAAAATGGTACAACATGAAACTTGATGCAAAAAACGCACAAATACATACAAAAAAATCTCAGCATTGTCTGTTACTGTTGTGAAATTAAACCACTATTAAAACATCTTAATATGGGCAATGTAATGTAGGCAATGACCCACCATTAACTTTAACAACAAGTGAGATAGTGTGGTGTAAAACCATACCATCTCCGTCCAACTCTCTGCCAGATTTGGTCTTATGAAACCAAACCTTAATTTGAAATAATGTTTACATCTCCTCAGTTGCATCTCTGATTAAACAAAAATGACATGCAGGTTGGGGCTCCAGTGCGGTGCAGTTTCCAGTTTTGTATTAAATTGATTTAAATTACTCATTATGTTTAAAGAACCCTAATCTGGAGTTACAATCTGCTAAATGCCAGCTACTAAATGTGTTACTTTTTTAATCTCTTGTCATGTTTAACTTATTTGTTTCAAAGCATCTGTGTATTGTGAACATTACAGCACAATACAAATTAAAATTGTAGTTTCTAATAATGACAAGCAACATATATGTGCAATATCTTATTTACTCCAGCACTAAAAGCAGTCAGAAGCAGGTGTAGATTTTGTTAGTACCTACAAAAAAGTCGAAGACACTAACTATTGATGATTGCTGAAATATGTGTGAATTTCATTCTGCAAACAGTTTACGCACAAATTCGTTCTGCTCACATTTCATGAATGAGGCAGAATGTTTTTGGTGAACAGCGCATGCCTCAAGAGGTCAGTCTCTACCTTTGGAACAGCCACCTGAGCTGACAGACATGGAGACTGTGAGTGGTAGGGATAACACCACAGGACTGTAAAAATGGTACAGTATGATAGTACAAGAAATAGATATCACCCAGGCCTAGCTGACAGTTGTTAGAAGTCTTGTTCTTGGGCACTATTCTCTGCCTTTGCAAACAAAGGCAGAGGAGAAGAAGACTTGTGAGCAAATATGGATATAAACACTGTAGGTTACGAATTTATCCCATTCTTTTGGTTTTTACAAATGTTTTTATAAGGGAGGAGACATATTCAACCTATTTTATTAGGCTTCAATGATACAAACAGACTTAGTTAATGTAAACAACAGCTTCATTTTCAAAAAATACACATGTATTTTCTAGATTTCTTCTGACTTAAAATAGTATGTCCTATTGTATGCAATGTACACCTTAATTATATAAAATGTTCTAGAGTAAGACATATTTTGTTGGATCTTTTGTATACTTCCTCTCCTGGCATTTGTCAGATTTGTTTATATGGAGATAGTGCTACTCTGATGTCACAGTGTCCATTCCCTCTTCATCATCACAGTCATAACTGTCTCTCAGGGTTTTCACTGTCTTGGCCTTTCCTCTGACCTGTGCATATGACTCAGCAGTGGGGACGTAAAAGGCAACAGTGACAGCACAGTCGACATCCCAGAAGTGAGAAGACAGAACCTCTTGTGGATTGTAATGTCGTCTGTTTGACCTTTTCAGAAGTTTCACCCATGTGCTTTGATGTAATTGTTGACATCTGGATCCCAGGGTGTAGAAACTGCTGCTCGTCAGCAGACTGCTGGCTCTTTGATTGGAACGCTTGGTCCTGCTGAGAGGTTGAAGGACCTGCTTTAGACATCCCGGAGCTGTATTGCTGGGGGCTACAGCACTCTCTGCGGATACTGCATGCCAACAATCATTATGTGAGTGATGTAAGTTGGTTGACTATAATATGCTTCCTCTGAGTGCTGATCCTCACGAGTGGAGCCTCCAGATAACTCCTGTTTTTGTTTTCTACCAAGAAGGTCTCTAAATATAAACAAAATGCATATTTAAATGCTGCAACTAACAATCTGTTGATTATTGTTGTGATGTTTTGCACTCATGAGTGAAAAATGACTAAAAGGATAAACTGATTATCAAAGAAGATGGCAGTTTTCATATTGATCAAATAGCTCAACAATTCAATCATTGTTTCAGCCCCGTCAACATTTTTATGACACAAGCTTACTATATAGGTCTTTTTTTTTTTTAACTATGAAAGCGTGAAAGCTGGCAGGCACATAATTAGTAAATTTATTGATTAGTCAAATGAGAGAAAAGTAATCATTTCTCAAGGACAAGTGCCAAACATCTGTTGTTACCTCTAAAATTTATTTATATATAAAATTTATTTTACATCATTTGAGGTGATTTTTTTTAGACTTAACTTATTAATTAGATTAGTAAGCCCTTTTTGGATATCTACATATCCACCAGTCAATTGGCTGGTGACTGGGATCAGCCAATTCTTAGCTTGATAGTCCAAGACTGTTGTGCTGCTTATGCTGTCAATAATAGTTCCTAGAGAAAGAAAAAAAAGATCAGAATCAGCAAGTCATTTTTAAAAGATCAAAAATCTGAATCAGCCAAAAACATTGCAGTGGGTGCATCTCTGGGGGAATCATACATTTGTTTTATATTTCAACTTATCGGTAATTGCTGCATATTGCTATGTATGGGTTTCACATGACATGCTCTGTTGAAGGATTATGCGAAGGAATCAAGTGATTTATTCTTTTACTTAAAATTGAAGAAAAAAAACTTGTTTAAATCCACAGTAAATCACAAACAGGGTGTTCAATAGACCTTTTTCACAGCAAGCATTTTGACTTGTCATAGTAGGAAAACACAGGTGTATTTATTGACACTAATGATGGCTGCATTCCATTTAGTGGAGATCCTGGCATTGTACATGCTGGCACACTGTTAATGGAAATGAGCCATCACCACTTTCACCCATGATTTCCATACTATGACAAGTCAAAATGTATGCTATGAAAAAGGTCCATTCCCCAGCACTGACCTGAATAGATGATGAGATTGCATAACGAGCACTGGCACTGAGTTAGAAATACAGGTTGTCAACAGGGCTGTGTCACACGACTAGCTCGTGAACTGATATGAGGATATAAGCAGCATTCATCCCACATAGCTGCCTTGATGCCTCTTATCATGTTAAGGTGTGGTTTCATCTGATTTCAGACCAGTGAAATGTATTCACACTTTGTGCAGAAACAGGAGATAATGTATCATTTCTGACTGACGCAGATGCTGCACAGTAGCAGATAAGCTCCTAGCACGCAACAAGCTAAGCATGATGAGCATGCTAAACAATAATAACAGCACAACATAAAATACAATGTAAAAACATTTGTCATTGTCTTTTCCTGGCAAACAGCTGAATGTGACTCAGTTTGTTATGCTCTGTTTTGCTGGTTTTCTGGCAAGAAGCTCAGATCTAAATTCAACATGAGCTCTGACCTTTACAGGAGTGTGAGGTGACAGTGAGTCATCACTGGAAATGTATCTAGTGGCGATAATTAAGATGCAAAGAAGTGTGGGCAAGTCTTTGTGGTGATTTTACATCTAAAGTTCTTGGTGTGGTTCAAACATGTATGAAGACAACAGCAGATTTAGCTAACATCTGATATTTTTGCATATATATTCAGAAACTGTGTCTTATCAAGCTTCATGCTGCAAAACAATCAGCAGAATCAAAATCAGAAATACTTTATTGATGGAGTGGAAATTGTGATTTGTTGTAGTTGCTCTGATGTAAAGAATAGAGACTCATGAGAAGGAAGAAGAATATAGAGTATAAAGAGAGTATAGAAAGAGTATAAAACAGAAGTAAAGAGATGTTTGACATTTTCAAAAAGACGATTATTTACATTAATGTTTTGCAGAGAATTAATTGAGTAGATCAATGTCACTCTCATATTTGTATGGACAATAGGCAGCTGGCACCAGCAGCCACTTAGCTTAGCATAAAGACTAAAAGCAGGGGGACATAGCTTATTAATCCATACAAAAAATGGTAATTGAGAAACAACAATTTGTCAATTTGTGTTATGTGTCGGACTGTTTCTGGGCCAGAACCAGTAACTTCCTGAAGTCTACACTGGTTGCCTGGCAACTGAGACTGCCCTCCTCCAAAATGTGACCACATAGGTTGTTTTGACAGGCAGGAATTACAACTCATATTTACATTTTTTGTTAGTCAGTGATGACTAATGGCTGTAGTAATTACTATGGGAGTAGAGAAGCAAGTCAGGCCACATAGTATAAAGAGCCACACTCTCCCACCCAACCTCTAGGGTGAGTGTGGAAGGGAGGAGAGGAGGAGAGGTCAAAGAAACACAGGACTTTCATTCAGGAGACCAGTGTTTGTATCCTGTATTCAGAGTGTAGGAACATACAATCTATGTGATAAGATGGGTCAGAGGACTTGTTGGTCAGTTGCACCCAGCCAGGAAATAATCGACATATTACCTCCCTCCAAACTGCAACTTGTCATTTTTACACTTAAGTTTTTGTACACATTAAACAAATGAGATATACAGCTTTAATTTATTTGGCCTAAGAAGTGATGGTTTGCCATTTTTTTCCTTTATGGCCAGAAACAGGCTAGCTATTACCCCTCTAGCAAGCCCCCAGGAAGCGCACCATGGAGTTTGAAGCAAACTTTACATTGGGGTTAATACAACTTCCAGGTCCGTCGCATGATGCCATTGGGCAAACATTTTTCCCATTGACTTACATTGTGAAAGAGATGTCTGTACACCTCATTCATGTTATCCCCATTCAAGTCAGCAGAGAGATAAGCCTGAAGGAGCCGGCTCATCCAGTGTTAGTTAGCTCCTCAGCTGGCAAGGTCTCAAGTGGGCAAGTTCTATGAGCCCAATGACGCGGAAGATCCAAGTACTTTTTCACCTGGGAAGTCGATCTCTTTTGGCTTCATGCACCACTAAGTTACTTTCATAGGAACAAATTGGACCCCACCTCCAGTGCTGTGTCCAATTCTCTTTGTCCATCCATAGTTTGTAGTGTTTGTGCTAACCTAAGCTAAGCCAGCCTGCTGCTGTATTTTTACTGAAAGACGCCCATGAAGACCTAAATGCCATTTTAAAGGAATCCTTTCTGTGGAAAACAAAATACGTATTGTATAAGTTTTGAATGCTCGTAAATGATTTAAGGTTTAAGATCCTAAAAATATTCAAGCTCTTGAGTAATTTCAAGCTCATAAATATATCTTCTTCACTTCCTTCTTCAAACATCCTGATCAGTTAAACCCTGCTCTTGCTCAGGCGTTATGAACGAACTAGAGTTCATGTCAGGTATCACTGAGAACTTCTATCTGTGCTTCCTCTCAGCTCACTGACTGTATTCATTTGCATACTTTCAGATGGATTTTGAAATCTTCACCGCTAGCTGAGCTCTCTCCCTCATTGCTTTAAATCCACATTCATCACAAGCTAAATTAACTGCGGTGGATTCACCCTGTCCATTTAGATTGTTTAGTCGTAATGACAGTGTATTAACAGATGCTCTGGCAGAGAAGAGGAAGAGTGGGGGAGAAGATAGTTTCCAAAGAGCCCTGTTTTATTAATGTTAACACGGTGACTGGGCAGAATGATCAGTCTCCTTCAAGCATACATAATTACTATAGTGCACAGAGAAGGAGGGATAGAGAGGGAGAGGGAGAAAGGTCCAGACAGGTGCAGTGAGGTGAACAGCACTGGGGAAATGAGGCTCCATTAAGTTTGTCATCAGCAATACGCCACCCGAGGTCACTGAAGAAGATGACACTCCCTTTTTTTTCCCCTTCTCTCTCTCTCTCTGTCCCTTTCTGGCCTAATTGTTTGCGTCTTTCCATCTTATATTCTAATCCTGTCTCTCACCCTTCCATCATTTCTGTATTTAAAAGGCTCTCTATCCATAAGGCCGATTAAAGTGGAATGGAGCGTGTACTCAACCATCTCTCTTCCCCAATTCCTCCCCTGCCGTCTCTGTATTTAATATGCATGGCTCTAGCCATTAAGGTGAATGAAGCACTGTACTCCAGTGATGTACCTCAATCCATCTCTGTGCCCATTACGCCTACACAGTAAGGAATAATTTAAATTAAAGCCTTGCTTTGGAAGAGGGGCCCAAAATTTACTTTATCTGACAATGTAAAGGAAGTGAATTTATATGTATAAGGCAGTGCAGATAACAGTGAGAGTATAGTGTTGGACTGTAAATTTAAATTGAATGGTATCACTCTGATATGGCCACAAGCTTTAGGATGATTTAAATGAATGCATAGCAGTCGGCAAATTTCACATTATCCAATAATGTAAAAGAACAATTTACTACTGTTTTAGGATAGGGTAGATAGAAAGTTGACGTGAGATAAAAATAGACAAAGCAGTGAAATAAATTATTTATGACACCAGCATAATGAAATGAGTATTTGGTGGTGAATTCATTTATAGAGGTGTGAAGGTTCCAACAAATATATTGTTTTATTCAACATGATAATAACTGTACGGGCCCATACTTAGTTAGAGGAATGCCTACATGTCTAAATGGCTTCTTTCAATCAAAAAACATAAATAAATAAATTAAATATTGTCACACAGTGACAAACTCTGCTCAAGTCACTTTTTGGAATTAATATTTGCAACCATAACTGATAAGATGTTACTATCTTGTCAGAGTTATTCTTATTACAGGTAACAAAGAAGTCTCCTCCAAACTTTATTAATGTCACCTTGCAAATTTTTTAGCTAAATGCCTAAATCCAAGTGGCTTCTTCCAGCTTCCAGCAGAGCTAAACCATCATGTTTTAGGGGTTTAGGGTCCAATTCACATGGTCGCATGCAGAATACAGTGTATGAAGATTAATGCAGGTAATGTGGAACAAGAGTTCCTCAATGTATCCTCATTTAACAGCTCATCTGATGTCCTACGAAAATGCACACACAACGGTTCGTATGATATCCTAGGAATATGCGAAAAAGAAACATTGAAAGAATGTTCCTTAAAATGATTCAAATTTCACTTATTGTTAGGATGAGGGTTAGGGTTGTGTGTTGTGACCCACCTACTGGCCCAACCTGCCTCCTCATCACTTGGACCTGTTTCCGTCTTTACTCCTGTCAGGGCATTAGTCATGTGATCACAGCCATCCAGAAAATGTTGGTTATGCAAGAATTATGGGCTCACCAGTGTGTCGGTGTTGTTCCACAGGTGTAAGGTTTGTGAATGGAAACACACCCAACATCCTACCACACAATCCCCAACATCACCCAGATGTGCAGATCACTGGGATGATAAATGTTTGGGTGCTTTGAATGTTTATGTATAGCCAAGGAGGAACTAACTGAAATACTCTGATAATACTCTTTTATTTTTCACTATTCTGTTTATTTTTGGAATTTTCAATTTCATAGCATTAAATATGCTTTTCAGTTTTGTAGCCTGTTGTGACTGACTATCTTTTGAGTTTTTGTATAGTGGAAGAGAGAAGCATTTGAAATGTCCCCTAATTTTATAAAGAAAATAGTTTATCAAATTTGCTAGTGGCCAAAGTGTTACCTTAGTCCACAGCAAGAGGATTTCATCTGTGTGACACTTGCACTAATATCTGTTAAAAATAAAGGTAAAGGAACTCATTCACAGTTTTTTGGCCAATTGCAGGCAGCTGAAGAGCTGTAAACACAACAATGACATATTATCACTTAGGTTCAAATGGGAAATCTGCAAGCAAATGCTTGCATATTTACATATCCAGCATTACAATGACATTATCACTCATTTTGAGTTGTCTTTGTGTTCACCTGATTATTGTAAGTCTAATATTTACTCTCATTTTAGCTCTTTGTTGCTTTCTGCCAACTCCTAAGGGAATCGTCTCACTTTTGGCTGCTAAATGCTCCACTATTCTCACCAATCTTGGAACCTATCAGCTATTGGTCTGACAACGATAAGCCTCTGGGGACAACAGCCAATATTTCAGGGGTTCTGTTTTAGCCGTTTGATATCCGAGCCACGACGTCCTCTTCTGTGCACTGGCTATTTCCACTAATCTCAATAAACAGATAGCTGCATATGAATGTGGGAAAAAATGCTAATAAAAAGCCAAATCTTAGTAAGATGATAGACAATGGGCTCTGAGATTGCATTTTGTCTCTCAGACTGTTTACCTGCCACTCAAATGTGATTGGTTATTACTACTCTGACTACCAACAGAAACCATAAGTCTTCCAATACAAAAATCTTGTACTGCTGCCTACAAATTCTCCATACACATACAGATATCTTTTTACAGAGGTTATTATGCTCACTAGTTAGTTGTGTTACAATGTTACAACTTAATGTCCAAGAAAAATGTTCCCATGCCTCATACCACCAAAACAACATTGGGAGCCAAAGTGGCAGTGACAGATTTTTTTATCCTTGTCACTGCATGAAAAGACATTCAAGTCTAAATGCACCAATGTTCAGATACTGTGAACAGGGACATAAAGATGACGTTTTTCATGCCTCCACACTGGTGATGGCCATGGCCAGAGGCATTATGTTTTTTGTTCGTCTGTCCCTCCGTCCGTTCATACGTCTGTCTGTACATGTCTATAACCATACATCCCATTCTCGCAAATGTAATATCTCAAGAAGGCCTTAAGGATTTCTTTCAATTTACTACAAATTTCCACTTAGACTTGACAATGAAGTGATCAATTTTTGGTGGTTAAAGGTCAAGGTCACTGTAACCTTGCATGCGTCTCATTCTCGTGAATGCGATATCTCAAGGAGACTTCAAAGAAGTTTTCTCAAGTTTGGCACAAACCTGTACTTGGACTCAAGCATGAACTGATTTGAATTTCATGGTCAAAGATAAAGGTCACTTTGACTTCATTTATCTCTTTCTCATGAAGGTAATACCTCAAGAACACCTTGTGGGATTTTTTAAAAATTTGGCACAAATGTCCATTTGGACTCAAGAATGAACTAATACATTTAGCTGGTCAAAAGTCAAGGTCATCATGACCTTGCATTCATCTCAGACTTGTCAACACAATATCTCAAGAACACCTTAAGGGATTCTTTTCAAATGTGGTACAAATGTTCCCTTGGCCTCAAGGATGAACTGATTAGATTTTGTTGGTCAAAGGTCAAGGTCACCGTGACCTTGCATCCGTCTCATTCTCACGAACGCAATATCTCAAAAACAACTTGAGGGAATTTCTTCAAATTTGGCACAAATGTCCACTTGGACTTAAGAATGAACTGATGAGATTTTGGTGGTCAAAAGTCAAGGTCACTGTGACCTTGTTTGTCAAATTTGTGAACGCAATATCTCAAGAAGGCCTTGAGGGAATTTTCTCAAATTTGGCACATATGTCCACTTGAACTCAAGAATTAACTAATTAGACTTTTGTGGTCAAAGGTCAAGGTCATGTGACCTCACAAAAATTGTTCTTAGCCATAACGTAGGAACAGAGGGGGAGACATTTGTTAGGATAGTGAATTAATGACACTAACCTCGGGTGTCTGTCTTGAAACTGTGCTGATATATAGTCCCTCTGTACTGCCAGGGGTAAGATATGTGTGAGGCATCCATGTTTTTACAATTTGGGCTCAGAGAGGCACAAACTGCAAGGCAATGCTGTATGTGTGTGTATAGATGGCAACAGTGTGACCCTTCAGTATCTAGTGCCATCGCATCAAGTCATTGTTGCTTCTCTCTTTTTGTTTCCATTGATGCTACTACAAATTGTTGCCTTTATTGGGTTAAGGAGTGTATATTCAAATGTAGGCAGTGACAGATTTTTGTCCTTGTTGAAGCAATATTTCATTGAAGCCATGGCTGCAGGCTACCACTCAGAAAATGTCCTGTACATGTTTCCATTAAGATAACTCAATTTTTTCTTAAAATGAGACACAAAGTGTGAAAAAGGAGGGGGAGTGGAGAACAGAGAATGAAAGGGGAGGAGAAAAAAAGAAGAGGAGGGTTAGATGTAAATGGTCAGTGGAGAGGATGAAAAACAGATAGGAAAGGAGAGAAACAGCGAGGGTGGCGAAAAGATGAATAGACAGACATGTTGGTCCAGGGAGAGAGACAGAAAAAGAGCAGGAGATAATAAATGATTGTAAATGATCCTTTATTACTGTGCAGAGTGCAGCACTCAGCATTCTGTAAACTGATGAGCCATGGAAGGCGGTGTGTGTGCGTCCTTTGTGAATGTGTGTGTGTGAGATCCTCTGAGAGAAGGCAGTATTCAGATTTATCCTTCAGCCCCTGTAGATTCCTGTCCTGCCTGCTACAATTACTTTGCCGTTTTGTTTCATAGGATGTGTGTGTGTGTGTGTGTGTGTGTGTGTGTGTGTGTGTGTGTGTGTGTGTGGGAGGGAGCATAGTGCCTTTCTGAGCTTGTTCCCATCTGCAAAATGTAGTCAAATATTTGATGTTTCATAAGCAATATTAGATATTTTATAAGCACCATAAGTCAAGTAACTGGTTGCTCAAAGTCAAACTGTTTCATTGTTTGTTTTCCCACTCTGTTTGGCATTTTAATTTAGCAGTCCTTTAGCACACCAGGGAGTCTGTGGTGACACTTCATTATATCGCACCTTTTTTTTTTTTTTTTTCCATTTTAAATGTTCCAAAAACGTTCAGTAAGGGGACCTTGGAGGCAGTTTCATTATGCCTTTACTGCCATTTAAGAAGATTAAACCACATGGAATTCCTTTGCAGTTTAAAGATAGGCTTTTCTTAAGTCAACCTGGACTTGAGCCTTATGCACTACTGGATTAATCTCCTATGATGCGGATCGCAACCATGTTACACAAATCTCTACTCTCATGACTTTTTGTCCACTCTGACGTCACCCATTGGTTGGTGGACTACCATTTCATTGCCTCAAGTCTGGCATTTTAATCATTGCAAAACTGAGCATAGCATTAGTTCAGGCAGGACATGATGTCAGCTCAGCTCACATCCCAGCTAAATCAGCTGATCTCAAGCAGCTTAATCAACTGATGAAGCAGCTGACTGATGGAGGGGAGTCAGCTGATAGATCACATGATTCCTTTCTACGCAACCAATTGGCACTTCCAAATTGGCTCCACTTATCAGACCTAGAGATAACCCTTTGGTCTTCATATGTTTTTTACAAAAGGTTGAAAGAAAAATAGCAATATCACCAATATTAATAAAAATCAATTAAGTGTCATCAGTTGGCCAGTATGTAAATTAACTAAATCTACATACATACAACAAGAAAGGACAGTGGCTTAGTAGGAGAAATGGAGATGTAGCAAGAGGTTCACTTGTCAGCAGCTGTCTTATATGACACAGGTTTAAATGGTAAACTTCCATTAGTCCATTAGTATAGCATCTTTTTACTCTTCAAACAATTCAGAAGGCTTTTACAGTGCACTGCATGCCACATTCACCCACACACACACATTCATATACTGGAGGCCAAGGCTACCTTACAAGGTGCCACCTGCTTCGCTTCTTTGTTGAACATTCACACGTAATCACAATTGGTAGCAATTTGGGGTTTTAGTTTGTTACCCAAGGATACTTCTACATGTGGACTGGATGAGCTGAGATTCAAAATACACTCTGGTTCACAGGACTATAGCATGGATTTAATTAGCAGAGGTGATGTTACATTGCCAGCTCTAATGATTGTATTATAAGTTAGTATGGCAAACATACACACTTCTAGTTGCAATGGCAGAGTGGCATTTTTTCTGTAGGCTATCTGCTTGTGCTTGTTGACTCCAGGGAAGAAGAGTTTAGTTGTCACATTAATATATCTAGCGTTCAGCAGCAAAAGTGAAATGCAGTCAGTGACCCACGGCAGGCTCGCTGCAGGCAACAAACTCAACCCAGTCCGCAGAGCTGTTGACTCCAGGGAAGTGAAGAAGACTTTGGTTGTAGCATATTAATATATCCAGCGCCTGAACTGCAGTCAATGAGCCACTGCTGGTGGATGCTCAATTCTGCAGAGCCCTGAAGCCCCGCCCCTGCTGCTGCACAGAGCGCTTGCTTATTTAAAGTGTGTTTATTTAAAGTGTGTGAAGTAGTTTGGATAAAGAGTTATTAAGATATGCAAAGGGAACATGTATACACATAGATAGATGTGACAGGGTGTCTGACTGAGACTTTTAGGAGTCCTTTTACAGTCGTCTTGTATATGGTAGGGATTACATGATGACAACTGCTGATAATACACTTACACACAAATCTAACTCCAGATTGTTCTACTTGCTCAAATCATTTTTGCATTTCAAAGTTGTTGCTTGTACTTTTGGCTTGCAAATAAATATCAAACTGTCTTGCTTACACACACACACACACACACACACACACACACACACACACACACACACACACACACACACACACATCAGCTTAAAAGCAAAATCATTTGCTTATTTTATTTAAAGTCTAGTTCAGTCCTTTATGTGCATGTACACCCCCTCCAAAGACAAAAAATTTTTTACATTGCACTCTTGACAAACTGCAGGCATGTTCTCTTCTAGCTTAGCCTCACTTCTCAAAGTGACTCTCCATCACTTTATCAATGAATGTGATTCCTCTGTGGCAGTGTTGCTGGCTGATTTCATATCAGCTTAACACTGTAAGCTACCACAGGCCTCTCTTAAAGTCTAGCAAAGAGGAATCTGATCTATCACTTTTAAGCTGCCTTCATTCTGCTTCCGGAGGCCACACACACACACACACACACACACACACACACACACAAACACACACACACTAAAAGGCAGTGGATAAGTGGGCAGACATCAGCTTCGCATGTCCTCTGGCTAACAAGCATAACAGATAGCTGTGAACAGAGAGGATGTGGATGTGTGTACGTGTGTTTGTGTGTGTGTGTTTGTGTGTGTGGGTGTGCATGTGTGAGTGTGTGTGTGCGTGTGTGTCAGCTTAGCCCCCCGTAGTGTCACTGATAGAGAGTAGTTGACAGTGAATGGAGACTGGCTCTGTGGACACTGTGACAGGACCCAGGGTGATTTTACTGGATTATCTTACTTCTGTGACAGTTGGACACTTTCCAAAGTTTTGACTAGATTTGTGAACAAGAACAAGCCTCTCTGGGAGCCTGAAAAGAAAAGAAAGTATGTATTTGTTTCCATCACAAAGAAATGAAGGACATAAACAGAGCAACAGAGTGAATTACTGAGGAACTGATGAAAGACACACAGCCAACTGAGATGACACCCAGGCTGAACTGATGGATGCAGTGAAAGACAGTAGAGCAGCTGCTGTACATATGAATTGACCCATAGGGTAACGCTGAATGCCCCGAATTAAAGACTAAACACTGTTATTTGTTTTTACTAACAGAGAAATTAAGAACACCTGCGTAACATCATTATTACAATGTTTGCATCTGTTATAAAGTCTTACATTCAAAATTTTACTTAATTACAAAATAATCCAAATATCTATAATAAATCTAAATGTATCATGTATATTGTTTGTACAGTCTTAATCTCAACAGTAACTACTAATTTCAGCTGTCAGATAAATGCAGTGAAGAAAATAGTGTAATATTAATCTCCTCCAATGAGGTCATGTTCCTGTTTGGTAAGGAACAACCATTGGCCCGACTTTCATAAAACTTGGTGCATAGGTGGAAGAGCCCATTAAATTTCGGAGTGGATCTGAATCACGGGATGGCTACACACTTTCATTTACACTGCGAGATAGGGCATTTGGCCTCAGTCAAGGTCTGTGTTCCCAGTAAGGTAACATAAAATTGAAATACTCAGCTAGAGTACAAGTACTTCAAAATTGTACTCATGTTTAGTACTTGAGAAAATGTACTTGGTAACCTTCTACCACTGGTCTGAGATGTACTGTATTGCAGCTGTATAGTACTACATATGCTTTGTACATTGCATTTTGAAGTCAAGTTAATTTCATTTATTTAGCCAAAACTTCACAAATCACAGCTTCCCTAAAGGCCTTTACTCTCTGTACAACATATGGCAACCTCTGTGCTAGAACCTTTGCCTTGCCCCATGGACCCTTCCCATTTTCAAAAGTCTGGAACAGTTATCAATTATTTCTTTGATAATAAAGGTCAGCTGATATCACTCATCGACTCATGACAGCAGTCCAACTCTGTAAAGGCTCTTCAGCCTGATCTCATTCCCAAGTCATTAAATATTGCTGTTTAGTCAGTGGTGTTGGCATCAGACACCAACGCAAATAGTGTAATGCCGCTGAATTTAGTAAGTTTGAAACGCCGCTGGTAACGTAATATAAGAAGCTGAAAAGCCCTATAGGAAGGGTGGGAGGGGGGGTGAATGGGTCCAGTAAACCCTGGACTTTCACCTGGGATCCTGCTAATATCTTTCCATGGTAATGTTGAGCTACACCATGATGTTTTTTTTATATTCCTAATCATGTGCTTTTGTTGCACAAGGACATAAATTGTATGCATCTAATGAGCAGATATTGTACATGTCCTGTGAAAACAGAAGTGTATTTTGAGGAGACACAAATCATGTTACAAGTGTAAAATGACACGGTGTCCCGGAATAACAGAAACAACAGATGCAGGAGGATACCTCGCTCTTCATTTGTAGATGTGAATGTCCACTGACAAAATGGTGGTATGTGATGAGTTGGGATGAGAACATGTATGAGCTTTTTATATAGCTTACACTAAAACAGTGGCGGACAGCAGACACAGTTCTGTTTACTACATTGTGTACAGTATGTGCTTGCTGGCACTGTGATATTTATTGGGCTGCATATGAAGAAAAACCTCTGCACATGGGTAGATGATGGAAATCAGCTCAAGGTCTCTTAAGAAAAAGGTATGTGGATGCTATAATTCTAATATGAGTTTAAGTACAAAAACCAATATGTTCTTGCATTGGGAAATAGACAGGAGACAAATGCCACTATCACATTAAAAAGACAAGAAATTGATTCCATTTTGCAATGGAAACCTCATAGTTTGATGTGATTCTTTTTATCTTTGCCAGCATCTGAAAATTCATGTGAGTCAAAATAATGCATGTGTAACTGGCCAAACATGACATTTTATACATTCATCTTATGTTTCCTCTGGCAGACCTGATTCCCCAGCCCAACCTGTACTGTGTATAGGGTCTACTCTGACTCAACTAAGGTTGTTTTCTCGAGGATCAGACCACTGACAGCCTCTTGCATGAATGTACCTGTCCACATTTTATTATGTATTTATGGAGGGGCCTTTCCAAGTAAAACTAATCCATATGAAACAGAGCAGGATTCTAAGCCTGTTTTTCAGTGTGAAGATACATTCGTGGTTATTCTATGCAGTAAAAAGTAGTAGTTTTGCTGATACTTCCTATGCTGACCTTATTTTCACCCATGGGTGCTACAGTTTGCTCCCACATCAGCCTACAGAGTTGTTTACCACTTCGAAATGCCACTCAACCTGAGAACAGTCAGCGTAACCCCACCGCCCTGCGCTTGCTGGGAGACTACCAAGTTCATCCTCCAACGCACACATGAACACACACACACACACACACACACACACACACACACTCACACACTGTAGTGTGCCTTAAAATCCTGAGACAGGGCGGTTTAGACAGAGTTGACCCTTTAAGGAGCTGTAAAATCAAAGGACCAGACACACACACACACACACACACATACACACACACACACACACGAAGACAGTTGCCAGACACGAGGCACCACGTGTTCTCACAATGGCTGTTAATGCTGTTAACTCCTCCAGGACAAACCTTTCTCGGTTGATTCAACCTGACTAACAGGTCAAGGCTAAATAGCAACAGGTTATACCCAGCTGACGTGTGTGTGTGTGTGTGTGTGTGTGTGTGTGTGTGTGTGTGTGTGTGTGTGTGTTTTCTTACTGTTCATTGCAGTTCAATCTAGACTTGTCTACACTGTGTTAACTACTACATAACCAACTGCAGTTTGACACATTTTAAAAAAACCCTCCTTATTTAGTATACTGTAGAAGTCTATGTTTTAAAATTCCACAAAAAAAATAAATTAGTGCAACAAATATATTACAGTGATGCACAACCATGTCAGTTGTATAACCCAGATGTTGAGGTATTGCACACATTCACACACATGCAGAATTCCTTAGTATTGTAACATCAGTGACACTGACATTATTGGTTGAATGGTTGACTTCACATAGCAAATTCCTCTTAATTCCTCACACATTTTGGGAAAACATGCATTTGCTTTCTTGCCAAGAATTAATTTAAAGATTGATACCAAGCTAATTTTTACAAGCTTAATGTGAGGATATCAAACAGTTAGCCTAGCTTAGCATTTGGAATGGAAGCAAAGTTACAGTTTAAGTTTTTACATTTTGGTTTTGCTTGGACATTTATACAGATATGAGAATGGTATGCCCCAATAAACATGCTCAGAGTTCAAGAACTACAGTTCCCATAATTCAGGGGGCTTTGAGGTCAGAAGAAAATTGAATTTTGCCACTGTGCCAATGATTAAGCTGCAGACCCCCAGAAATGCTGCTCAGCCTTGCATCCAATTTTTCCCAGTGCTCACTTGGGGCATTGTTGTGAAAAAAATCCCCTGCAATCCAAATGTATTGTCTTCATAGACCACTATAATAAAGAAATGTCTGTAAACCTTTCACAAGACACCTAAAACTGAAACAAGTTAAATTAAAGCTGCAAGCAGCGTTTTGCGGGACCTCGCACCCACGCCGCGTTGCCCGTTGCCCGTTGCCCCTAGCCCCTTGCCCATTGCCCGTTGCCCGTGTCGGCCTGTAGCTGGACGGTTAACAATCCTGTGAAGTTTGGGGAAGATTGGAGCATGTATGCCGGAGATATAAACTACTTCCTGTTTTGTGGCGGTACACTTAGTGTGACGCCTGACATGTGAAAGTTTTAATGTACACGAGGTACAGACCACAGTATGTAAATTTTGGGTAAATCCAAGGAAAAGTGTGTGAAAAGACGTACTTCCTGTTGCCACTAGGGGGCACTGTGTGTAATCCCAACTACTGACACATGGGTGTGTTCAGGGCGGGGCTGTCATCAATCCTGTGAAGTTTGGGGAAGATTGGAGCATGTATGCTGGAGTTATAAACTACTTCCTGTTTTATGGCGGTACAGCTAAGTGTGACGGCTGACATAGTAACAGCTGATTGTACGTGAAATATAGGCCACACCATGTAAATTTCAGGGCGGGACTAATATGAGAGAAGCCCTGGTGTAGCCAATAGACATTAGACTGTATCCAATCCACAGTGTGATGCTTGATGAGCAGCTGTCAATCAAAGGCAGTGGTCGTCATAGCAACACAGAACAGAGGAGAGACACAGGTGCAGCTGAAAGTAGGTCAGTGACACAGCATTTTCTTCAGTCTGTGGCCAAAAAGCGACACGTCGAACAAATTGCTCTGGTGACCACACCGTTTCAGCTACGAATGAAAGAAAGATATGGTGATGACCGGAAGAACGTGGGGATCGTTGTGATGTGCTTATTTTCCACGTAGACGCAGAAATATGGATATTTTAGCGAGTTAAACATGAAGGAAGTTGAGCTTTTCTCCTGACATCAGAAGTCAGAAAATGTATTGGAGCGGATGGGAGACATGGAGGGTACTCATTGTCTTTGGAGGCGCACAGTTCAAATTCTGTTCCCGTCAGTGTGAAAAGGAGACACTTTCATGAATCAGGACAAAAATCTCTACTACTTTAGAAAAAATGGTGTGTCGAGCTTAAAGCATGTGCCCGTAGGAGCAGTTTCAAAAAGTTTTTTGGACAGTTTTCAGAGCAGCTCCACACTCTAGCGGCAAACATTCCGTCTCATAGACACCCATTATAAACTCCAAATTTCGCCTGATTTACTCATGGTACTTTTGGAGGCACTGATCAAAAACCGTAACAGATACAAAAAAAATGAGAACATGTGTGAATAGACGAGAACTGCGGCAACATTTTACAGTTTTAATGGAGTCTGTAGCTGAAAGCATGCCAATGTTATTAAACTTTGTTTAACACCGAGTGTTGGTGACTCTCTTCTCTTCTCCCATTCATTTCCTATGGGAGAAATTTCGAGGATTTTCAAAATGTGTGTGCGTCGGGCGCTTTGAGAGCGTATAAAATGAAAACCGGGCCAGTAATGAAAAAGTTACGAATAACTTTTTTTCCCAAGGGTGTGAACTATCACCCTGTGCGCTGTTCAGGTTGCTACGATAAACGCCCTCGGAGAAGATAATTTTTGAAGAAGGCTCATTTTCACCCGAAATCAGGTAAAATTTTATTGTGAAAGGGCAAATAACTCACTTCCTGCTGGATTTAGGTCAGGGGTATCAGTGCGTGATTTGTAGGTCTTGATGAGACGAACAAACCGGTTTTTGTTTGATCTTTCTACGACATTCCTACGGGCCATAGTGGGCGATTTTGTGTACCTAGGTGGCGCTAGAGAGCCCATTTTTGGATTTTTGTGTTTTTTTTTTACATAGTCTGATTTTGTGTCACTTTTTAGGCAGGTGTGCCAATTTTGGTGAGTTTTCGAGCATGTTTAGGTGGTCAAATTTGGGTCCAAAGTTGCGGAAAAATAAAGAATTAAAGCTGCAAGCAGCGTTTTGCGGGACCTCGCACCCACGCCGCGTCGCCCGTTGCCCGTTGCCCATTGCCCGTTGCCCCTAGCCCCTTGCCCGTTGCTCGTTTCGGCCTGTAGATGGATGGTTAGCAATCCTGTGAAGTTTGAGGAAGATTGGAGCATGTATGCTGGAGATATAAACTACTTCCTGTTTTGTGGCGGTACACTTAGTGTGACGCCTGACATGTGAAAGTTTTAATGTACACGAGGTACAGACCACAGTATGTAAATTTTGGGTAAATCCAAGGAAAAGTGTGTGAAAAGACGTACTTCCTGTTGCCACTAGGGGGCGCTGTGTGTAATCCCAAATATTGACACATGGGTGTGTTCAGGGCGGGGCTGTGATCAATCCTGTGAAGTTTGGGGAAGATTGGAGCATGTATGCTGGAGTTATAAACTACTTCCTGTTTTATGGCGGTACAGCTAAGTGTGACGGCTGACATATTAACGGCTGATTGTACATGAAATATAGGCCACACCATGTAAGTTTCAGGGCGGGACTAATATGAGAGAAGCCCTGGTGTAGCCAATAGACATTAGACTGTATCCAATCCACAGTGTGATGCTTGATGAGCAGCTGTCAATCAAAGGCAGTGGTCGTCATAGCAACACAGAACAGAGGAGAGACACAGGTGCAGCTGAAAGTAGGTCAGTGACACAGCATTTTCTTCAGTCTGTGGCCAAAAAGCGACACGTCGAACAAATTGCTCTGGTGACCACACCGTTTCAGCTACTAATGAAAGAAAGATATGGTGACGACCGGAGGAACATGGGGATCGTTGTGATGTCCTTATTTTCCACGTAGACGCAGAATTATGGATATTTTAGCGAGTTAAACATGAAGGAAGTTGAGCTTTTCTCCTGAGATCAGAAGTTAGAAAATGCATTGGAGCGGATGGGAGAGAAGGAGGGTTCTCATTGTCTTTGGAGGCGCACAGTTCAAATTCTGTTCCCGTCAGTGTGAAAAGGAGACACTTTTATGAATCAGGACAAAAATCTCTGCTACTTTAGAAAAAATGGTGTGTCTAGCTTAAAGTATGTGCCCGTAGGAGCAGTTTCAAAAAGTTTTTTGGACAGTTTTCAGAGCAGCTTCGCACTCTAGCGGCAAACATTCCGTCTCATAGACACCCATTATAAACTCCTAATTTCGCCTGATTTGCTCATGGTACATTTGGAGGCACTGATCAAAAACCGTAACAGATACAAAAAAAATGAGAACATGTGTGAATAGACGACAACTGCGGCAACATTTTACAGTTTTAATGGAGTCTGTAGCTGAAAGCATGCCAATGTTATTAAACTTTGTTTAACACCGAGTGTTGGTGACTCTCTTCTCTTCTCCCATTCATTTCCTATGGGAGAAATTTCGAGGATTTTCAAAATGTGTGTGCGTCGGGCGCTTTGAGAGCGTATAAAATGAAAACCGGGCCAGTAATGAAAAAGTTACGAATAACTTTTTTTCATAAGGGTGTGAACTGTCACCTGAGCAACATTCAGGTCGCTACGATAAACGGCCTCGGAGGAGATAGTTTTTGAAAGACGCACATTTTCACCCAAAATTAGGTGAAATTTTATTTTGAAAGGGCAAATAACTCACTTCCTGTCGGATTTAGGTCATGGGTATCAGCGCGTGATTTGTAGGTCTTGATGAGACGAACAAGCCGGTTTTTGTTTGATCTTTCTACGACATTCCTACGGGCCGTAACAGGCGATTTTGTGTACCTAGGTGGCGCTAGAGAGCCCATTTTGGCATTTTTGGGGTTAATTTTTACATAGTCTGATTTTGTGTCACTTTTTAGGCAGGTGTGCCAATTTTGGTGAGTTTTCGAGCATGTTTAGGGGGTTAAATTTGGGCCCAAAGTTGCGGAAAAATAAAGAATTAAAGCTGCAAGCAGCGTTTTGCGGGACCTCGCACCCACGCCGCGTCGCCCGTTGCCCGTTGCCCATTGCCCGTTGCCCCTAGCCCCTTGCCCGTTGCTCGTTTCGGCCTGTAGATGGATGGTTAGCAATCCTGTGAAGTTTGAGGAAGATTGGAGCATGTATGCCGGAGATATAAACTACTTCCTGTTTTGTGGCGGTACACTTAGTGTGACGCCTGACATGTGAAAGTTTTAATGTACACGAGGTACAGACCACAGTATGTAAATTTTGGGTAAATCCAAGGAAAAGTGTGTGAAAAGACGTACTTCCTGTTACCACTAGGGGGCGCTGTGTGTAATCCCAACTATTGACACATGGGTGTGTTCAGGGCGGGGCTGTGATCAATCCTGTCAAGTTGGGGGACGATTGGAGCATGTTTGCTGGAGTTATAAACTACTTCCTGTTTTATGGCGGTACAGCTAAGTGTGACGGCTGACATATTAACGGCTGATTGTACATGAAATATAGGCCACACCATGTAAATTTCAGGGCGGGATTAATATGAGAGAAGCCCTGGTGTAGCCAATAGACATTAGACTGTATCCAATCCACAGTGTGATGCTTGATGAGCAGCTGTCAATCAAAGGCAGTGGTCGTCATAGCAACACAGAACAGAGGAGAGACACACAGGTGCAGCTGAAAGTAGGTCAGTGACACAGCATTTTCTTCAGTCTGTGGCCAAAAAGCGACACGTCGAACAAATCGCTCTGGTGACCACACCGTTTCAGCTACGAATGAAAGAAAGACATGGTGACGACCGGAAGAATGTGGGGATCTTTGTGATGTGCTTATTTTCCACGTAGACGTAGAAATATGGATATTTTAGCGAGTTAAACATGAAGGCAGTTAAGCTTTTCTCCTGAGATCAGCAGTCAGAAAATGCATTGGAGCGGATGGGAGACATGGAGGGTGCTCATTGTCTTTGGAGTTGCACAGTTCAAATTCTGTTCCCGTCAGTGTGAAAAGGAGACACTTTTATGAATCAGGACAAAAATCTCTACTACTTTTGAGACAATGGTGTGTCTAGCTTAAAGTATGTGCCCGTAGGAGCAGTTTCAAAAAGTTTTTTGGACAGTTTTCACAGCAGCTCCGCACTCTAGCGGCAAACATTCCATCTCATAGACACCCATTATAAACTCCAAATTTCGCCTGATTTACTCATGGTACTTTTGGAGGCACTGATCAAAAACCGTAACAGATACAAAAAAAATGAGAACATGTGTGAATAGACGACAACTGCGGCAACATTTAACAATTTTAATGGAGTCTGTAGCTGAAAGCATGCCAATGTTATTAAACTTTGTTTAACACCGAGTGTTGGTGACTCTCTTCTCTTCTCCCATTCATTTCCTATGGGAGAAATTTCGAGGATTTTCAAAATGTGTGTGCGTCGGGCGCTTTGAGAGCGTATAAAATGAAAACCGGGCCAGTAATGAAAAAGTTACGCAGAACTTTTTTTCACAAGGGTGTGAACTGTCACCTGTGCAACATTCAGGTGGGTACGATAAACGGCCTCGGAGGAGATATTTTTTGAAAAACGCACATTTTCAGGCAAAATCTTATTGTGAAAGGGCAAATAACTCACTTCCTGTTTGATTTAGGTCAGGGGTATCAGCGCGTGATTTGTAGGTCTTGATGAGACGAACAAGCCGGTTTTTGTTTGATCTTTCTACGACATTCCTACGGGCCGTAGTCGGCGATTTTGTGTACCTAGGTGGCGCTAGAGAGCTCATTTTTGGATTTTTGGGGTTAATTTTTGCATTTTATAAAATTTTTCGCCAGACTGGATGTGCGTGCCAATTTTGGTGAGTTTTTGAGCATGTTTAGGGGGTCAAATTTGGGTTCAAAGAGGCGGCGGAAGAAAGAATTAAAGCTGCAAGCAGCGTTTTGCGGGACCTCGCACCCACGCCGCGTTGCCCGTTGCCCGTTGCCCCTAGCCCCTTGCCCGTTGCCCGTCTCGGCCTGTAGCTGGACAGTTAGCAGTCCTGTGAAGTTTGAGGAAGATTGGAGCATGTATGCCGGAGCTATAAACTACTTCCTGTTTTGTGGCGGTACACCTAGTGTGACGCCTGACGTGAAAGTTTTAATGTACACGATGTACAGACCACAGTATGTAAATTTTGGGTAAATCCAAGGAAAAGTGTGTGAAAAGACGTACTTCCTGTTGCCACTAGGGGGCGCTGTGTGTAATCCCAACTATTGACACATGGGTGTGTTCAGGGCGGGGCTGTCATCAATCCTGTGAAGTTTGGGGGAGATTGGAGCATGTATGCTGGAGTTATAAACTACTTCCTGTTTTATGGCAGTACAGCTACGTGTGACGGCTGACATATTAACGGCTGATTGTACATGAAATATAGGCCACACCATGTAAATTTCAGGGCGGGACTAATATGAGAGAAGCCCTGGTGTAGCCAATAGACATTAGACTGGATCCAATCCACAGTGTGATGCTTGATGAGCAGCTGTCAATCAAAGGCAGTGGTCGTCATAGCAACACAGAACAGAGGAGAGACACACAGGTGCAGCTGAAAGTAGGTCAGTGACACAGCATTTTCCTCAGTCTGTGGCCAAAAAGCGACACGTCGAACAAATCGCTCTGGTGACCACACCGTTTCAGCTACGAATAAAAGGAAGATATGGTGACGACCGGAAGAATGTGGGGATCGTTGTGATGTGCTTATTTTCCACGTAGACGCAGAAATATGGATATTTTAGCGAGTTAAACATGAAGGCAGTTAAGTTTTTCTCCTGAGATCAGCAGTCAGAAAATGCATTGGAGCGGATGGGAGAGAAGGAGGGTGCTCATTGTCCTTGGAGGCGCACAGTTCAAATTCTGTTCCCGTCAGTGTGAAAAGGAGACACTTTTATGAATCAGGACAAAAATCTCTACTACTTTAGAAAAAATGGTGTGTCTAGCTTAAAGTATGTGCCCGTAGGAGCAGTTTCAAAAAGTTTTTTGGACAGTTTTCAGAGCAGCTTCGCACTCTAGTGGCAAACATTCCGTCTCATAGACACCCATTATAAACTCCAAATTTCGCCTGATTTCCTCATGGTACTTTTGGAGGCACTGATCAAAAACCGTAAAGGATACAAAAAAAATGAGAACATGTGTGAATAGATGAGAACTGCGGCAACATTTTACAGTTTTAATGGAGTCTGTAGCTGAAAGCATGCCAATGTTATTAAACTTTGTTTAACACCGAGTGTTGGTGACTCTCTTCTCTTCTCCCATTCATTTCCTATGGGAGAAATTTCGAGGATTTTCAAAATGTGTGTGCGTCGGGCGCTTTGAGAGTGTATAAAATGAAAACCGGGCCAGTAATGAAAAAGTTACGCAGAACTTTTTTTCACAAGGGTGTGAACTGTCACCTGTGCAACATTCAGGTGGGTACGATAAACGGCCTCGGAGGAGATAGTTTTTGAAAGACGCACATTTTCAGGCAAAATCTTATTGTGAAAGGGCAAATAACTCACTTCCTGTTTGATTTAGGTCAGGGGTATCAGCACGTGATTTGTAGGTCTTGATGAGACGAACAAGCCGGTTTTTGTTTGATCTTTCTACGACATTCCTACGGGCCGTAGTCAGCGATTTTGTGTACCTAGGTGGCGCTAGAGAGCTCATTTTTGGATTTTTGGGGTTAATTTTTGCATTTTATAAAATTTTTCGCCAGACTGGATGTGCGTGCCAATTTTGGTGAGTTTTCGAGCATGTTTAGGGGGTCAAATTTGGGTTCAAAGAGGCGGCGGAAGAAAGAATAATAATTAAAGCTGCAAGCAGCGTTTTGCGGGACCTCGCACCCACGCCCGTTACCCGTTGCCCGTTTCCCCTAGCCCCTTGCCCGTTGCCCGTTGCCCGTTTCGGCCTGTAGCTGGACGGTTAGCAATCCTGTGAAGTTTGAGGAAGATTGGAGCATGTATGCCGGAGATATAAACTACTTCCTGTTTTGTGGCGGTACACTTAGTGTGACGCTTGACATGTGAAAGTTTTAATCTACACGAGGTACAGACCACAGTATGTAAATTTTGTGTAAATCCAAGGAAAAGCGTGTGAAAAGATGTACTTCCTGTTGCCAGTAGGGGGCGCTGTGTGTAATCCCAAATATTGACACATGGGTGTGTTCAGGGCAGGGCTGTGATCAATCCTGTTAAGTTTGACGAAGATACGACCATGTATGCTGGAGTTATAAACTACTTCCTGTTTAGTGGCGGTACACTTGGTGTGACACTTGACATGTGAAAGTCTGATAAAGAATGCACCAGTAATTGTTCGTGAGATTGTACATGAAACATAGGCCACAGCATGTAAATTTTAGGTAAAAAAAAAAAAAAGTGTGTGAACAGATGTACTTCCTGTTGCCAGTAGGTGGCGCTGTGTGTAATCCTCCAAATATCTACACATGGGTGTGTTCAGGGTGGGACTGTGATCAATCCTGTGAAGTTTGGGGGAGATTGGAGCATGTATGCTGGAGTTATAAACTACTTCCTGTTTAGTGGCGGTACACTTCGTGTGACACTTGACATGTGAAAGTCTAATAAAGAATCCACCAGTGATTGGTCGTGAGATTGTACATGAAATGTAGGCCACAGCATGTCAATTTAAGGTAAAAAAAAAAAAAAAAAAAAAAAGTGTTTGAAAAGATGTATTTCCTGTTGCCCGTAGGTGGCGCTGTGTGTAATCCCCCAAAATATCTACACATGGGTGTGTTCAGGGCGGGGCTGTGATCAATCCTGTGAAGTTTGGGGGAGATTGGAGCATGTATGCTGGAGTTCTTTACATGTATTGCGTCAGGCACATGAAACGAGGAAGGGATTGATGTTTAATGGCGGCCGCCCGCACCCCGCTCCCCCCTCCCCGCTCCCCCCCTACGTCGGCGCGTACGGGGATCCGCTGCTGTGCGTATCGACAGTGTTCAAGAAGGTTCCATTCAAAAGAACTGAGGGTCGGCCGAGGTCAGTGACACAGCGCGATGATCGTGATTGGACCTCCCGGTGGCATGATGTGACGTCATCATCCGAGCACATAAAAGCCCCCTGCTGCAGAGCCTCGCCCCCCTCTTCACACCGACTCTGAGGTAAGAGACGTCTTTTTTACATTAGCTCTCTGCTAGCTTGTTAGCCTTTTGTTTGATGACTTTGTGCTGCTATCTGTAGCTAACTCTAATGGGATACACTAATGACTAATGTATAAGTGTTTGATTACAACAACTACTGTGAAGTGTTAATGGCAGTGCTGCCGATTTGAGGTGGATTGTAAAGATTTATGGGTGTTTTTTGTTTATGCTAATGTGTGTTAGCTGTGTAATGTGCATGGTAATCCGCTAGGCCTCTGTGTGTATAGTTAACTACAGCTAACTTTTGTTGAATAAACTCAATGCCTAATATATAAGTGGTTGATTTAAAGTAATAAGGTGAAATGTAAAAGGCTGTGCTTTGGATTTGTGATGGATTTTTAATATTTATTGATTGATCAGTCAAGTGGCGCGATTTATGCTAATGAGGTCCGCTAGCTGCGTGTCTTTAGCATTAGCCTTTTGTGTGTTAGCATTTCGGCTAACTATAGCTAACTTGCCTTGGATGCACTCGACGTCTAGTGTACAAGTGGTTGATTTATAGACACACTGTGAAATGTAAAGGGCAGTACACATGATGTGAGATGGATTGTAAAGTTTGATTGATGGATTTTGATAAAATAGCATGATCTATGCTAATGGCCGCTAGCCGTGTGTATTTAGTGTTAGCCTTTTGTGTGTTAGCATTTCGGCTGCCTACAGCTAACTTTAATGTGTTAAACATGATGCCTAATGTATAAGTGGTTGATTAAAACAAATGCTGTGTAATGTTAAGCAGTGCAGTGGATGTGAGGTGGCTTTTTACAATTTATTGATGGATTTTGATCGAATAGTAGGATTTTTGATACAACGCATGGTATGCAGTGTTATTGAACACAGCTATATTTAAGCTGCATTTACCCACTGTTGATTAGCTGTTGTCTGACTGTACGGTGATGTGTTTATTGTATAGTTATACTGTTCAGTCCTGCTGAGACTGATATTACAGAGCGCAGGTGTCTGTCTGTGTTTGTCTCTGTGTCTCTGTCCATGTTATCTAATCTAGTTGGGGTGTAGATTTATTTGTATAATGTATATAAATGTATTTAGTGTGTATGCTCTTGTGTAAAATCTGTTATTCAAAGGAAAGATCCCTTAAATTGGATGACTGTGTTAGTTAATCATGTTAAGATAAAAGGCGCTGTGTGTGTGCCTGCCTGTAAAATGTCATGTAGTTTTGGTTGAGATTGAGTTGTGGCATTCATGTTGGTTTATGCGAGCTAAATGCTAATGTTGAGAGGAGAGAATTAGATGCTGTGCATGTGATTTGTTATCTAGTTTTGGTTAAGATTGAGTTGTGGCATTCATGTTAGCTTTATTCTAGGCTAATGCTAATGTTGAGAGGAGACATTAGATGCTGTGTGTGTGTGTGCGTGTAATGTATGTAATGGTATTTAATGCAGATGCTCTTGTGTTAAACATATTGTTTAAAGGAAAGATAACTTGCCTGTGTGTGTGTTTGTGTGTGTGATGGCCAGTTTTGCTTGAGACTGAGTGGATTTATTTAGAGACCTGTAGTGTCGGCCATTTTGGTTTTAGTAAGAACATGTATGTAAGATGGATGCTGTTGTGTTAGTTGACTGTTTAAAAGACAGATCTTTTAAAATGGATGACTGTTAATCATGTTGAGAGGAGAGATTAGATGCTGTGCATGTGTGTGCGTGTGTGTCTGAAATGTCATCTAGTTCTGGTTGAGATTGAGTTGTGGCATTCATGTTAGCTTTATGCTAGCTAAATGCTAATGCTGAGAGAAAGATTTGATGCCATGCCTGTATGTATTTGCGTGACATGTCATGTAGTTTTGGTTGAGACTGAGTTGTGGCATTCATGTTAGCTTTATGCTAGGCTAAATGCTAATGTTGAGAGGAGAGCTTCCATGCTGTACATGTGTGTTTGTGCGTGTGTGTGAAATGTCATCCAGTTTTTGTTGACATTAAGTTGTGGCATTCATGTTAGCTTTATGCTAGACTAATGCTAATGTTAAGAGGAGAGCTTAGGTGTGTGTGTGTGTTTTCGTCAGCTAGTTTTGTTTGGGGTTGAGTTGTTTTAATTGATGTTAACTTTATGCTATGCTAAATGCTAATGATGAAAGGAGAGCTTCAGTGCTGTGCATGTCATGTGCATGTCAGCTAGTTTTGGTTCAGGTTGAGTTTTTTTTAATTGATGTTAGCTTTATGCTAGGCTAAATGCTAATGTTGAGAGGAGAGCTTCGATGCTATGCATGTGGGTTTGCCTGTGTGTCTGTGAAATGTCATCTAGTTTTTGTTGAGATTGAGTTGTGGCATTCATGTTAGCTTCATGCTAGGCTAATGCTAATGTTGAGAGGAGAGCTTCGATGCTGTGCGTGTGTGTTTGCCTGTGTGTCTGTGAAATGTCATCTAGTTTTTGTTGAGATTGAGTTGTGGCATTCATGTTAGCTTTATGCTAGGCTAATGCTAATGTTGAGAGGAGAGCTTTGATGATGTGCATGTGTTTACCTGTGTGTCTGTGAAATGTCATCTACTTTTTGTTGAGATTAAGTTGTGGCATTCATGTTAGCTTTACACTAGGCTAATGCTAATGTTGAGAGGAGAGCTTCGATGACGTGCATGTGTGTTTGCCTGTGTGTCTGTGAAATGTCATCTAGATTTTGTTGAGATTGAATTGTGACATTCATGTTAGCTTTATGCTAGCTAAATGCTAATGCTGAGAGAAAAATTTGATGCTGTGCTTGTTTGTGTTTGCGTGACATGTCATGTAGTTTTGGTTGAGACTGAGTTGTGGCATTCATGTTAGCTTTATGCTAGCTAAATGCTGAGAGGAAAGAGTTGATAGTGTGTGTGTGTGTGTGTGTGTGTGTGTGTGTGTGTGTGTGTGTCAGCTAGTTTTGGTTGAGGTTGAGTTTTTTTAATTGATGTTAGGTTCATGCTAGGCTAAATGCTAATGTTGATAGGAAAGACTTGATGCTGTATATGTGTGTGTTTGGTAAATGTCAGCTAGTTTTGGTTGAGGTTGAGTTTTTTTAATTGATGTTAGCTTTATGCTAGGCTAAATGCTAATGTTAAGAGGAGAGCTTCGATGCTGTGCATGTGTCTTTGCGTGTGTGTCTGTGATACGTAATCTGGTTTTTGTTGAGATTTAGTTTTGGCATTCATGTTAGCTTTATGCTAGGCTAATGCTAAAGATGAGAGGAGAGCTTCGATGATGTGCATGTGTGTTTGCCTGTGTGTCTGTTATATGTCATCTAGTTTTTGTTGAGACTGAGTTGTGGCATTCATGTTAGCTTTATGCAAGGCTAATGCTAATGATGAGAGGAGAGCTTCGATGCTGTGTATGTGTGTTTGCCTTTGTGTCTGTGATATGTCATCTAGTTTTTGAGATTGAGTTGTTCCATTCGTGTTAGGTTTATGCTAGGCTAATGCTAATGTTGAGAGGAGAGCTTCGATGATGTGTGTGTGTGTGTCAGCTGGTTTTGGTTGAGGTTGAGTTTTTTTAATTGATGTTAGCTTTATGCTAGGCTAAATGCTAATGTTAAGAGGAGAGCTTCGATGCTGTGCATGTGTCTTTGCGTGTGTGTCTGTGATACGTAATCTGGTTTTTGTTGAGATTTAGTTTTGGCATTCATGTTAGCTTTATGCTAGGCTAATGCTAAAGATGAGAGGAGAGCTTCAATGATGTGCATGTGTGTTTGCCTGTGTGTCTGTTATATGTCATCTAGTTTTTGTTGAGACTGAGTTGTGGCATTCATGTTAGCTTTATGCAAGGCTAATGCTAATGATGAGAGGAGAGCTTCGATGCTGTGTATGTGTGTTTGCCTTTGTGTCTGTGATATGTCATCTAGTTTTTGAGATTGAGTTGTTCCATTCGTGTTAGGTTTATGCTAGGCTAATGCTAATGTTGAGAGGAGAGCTTCGATGATGTGTGTGTGTGTGTCAGCTGGTTTTGGTTGGGGTTGAGTTTTTTTTTAATTGATGTTAGCGTTATGCTAAGCTAAATGCTAATGTTGAGAGGAGAGCTTCGATGCTGTGCATGTGTGTTTGCCTGTGTGTCTGTGACATGTCATCTAGTTTTTGTTGAGATTGAGTTGTGGCATTCATGTTAGCTTCATGCTAGCTAAATGCTAATGCTGAGAGGAAACACTTGATGCTGTGTATGTGTGTGTGTTTGGGAAATGTCAGCTAGTTTTGGTTGAGGTTGAGTTTTTTAAATTGATGTTAGCTTCATGCTAGGCTAAGGTTTATGCTAATGATGATAGGAGAGCTTAGATGCTGTGTGTGTGTCAGCTAGTTATGTTTGGAGTTGAGTTTTTTTAATTGATGTTAGCTATATGCTAGGCTAAATGCTTATGTTTAGAGGAGAGCTTCGATGCTGTGCATGTGCGTTTGCCTGTGTGTCTTATATGTCAGCTAGTTTTGGTTGAGATTGAGTTGTGGTGGCATTCATGTTAGCTTTATGCTAGGTTAACGCTAATGGTGAGAGGAGAGCTTTGATGCTGTGCATGTGTATTTGCCTGTGTGTCTGTGATATGTCGTAGTTTTTTTTGAGATTGAGTTGTGGCATTCATGTTAGCTTTATGCTAGGCTAATGCTACTGTTGAGAGGACAGCTGTGTGTGTCTGTCTGTGTGTGTGTGTGTCAGCTAGTTTTGGTTTAGGTTTAGTTTTTTTAATTGATGTTAGCTTTATGCTAGGCTAAATGCTAATGTTGAGAGGAGAGCTTCGATGCTATGCGTGTGTGTTTGCCTGTGTGTCTGTGAAATGTCATCTAGTTTTGCTTGCGATTGAGTTGTGGCATTCATGTTAGCTTTATGCTAGGCTAATGCTAATGTCGAGAGGACAGCTGTGTGTGTGTGTGTGTGTGTGTTCGTCAGCTAGTTTTGGTTGAGGCTGAGTTTTTTTTTAATTGATGTTAGCGTTATGCTAAGCTAAATGCTAATGTTGAGAGGAGCGCTTCGATGATGTGCATACTTGTTTACCTGTGTGTCTGTGCAATGTCATCTAGTTTTTGTTGAGGTTGAGTTGTGGCATTCATGTTAGCTTTATGCTAGCTAAATGCTAATGCTGATAGGAAAGACTTGATGCTGTGCGTGTGTGTGTGTGTGTTTGGGATATGTCATCTAGTTTTGGTTGAGATTGAGTTGTGGCATTCATGTTAGTTTTATGCTAGGCTAATGCTAATGTTGAGAGGACAGCTGTGTGTGTCTCTTTGTGTGTGTGTGTGTGTGTGTGTGTCAGCTAGTTTTGGTTGAGTTTGAGTTTTTTTAATTGTTGTAGCTTTATGCTAGGCTAAATGCTAATGTTGAGAGGAGAGTTTCGATGATGTGCGTACGTGTTTACCTGTGTGTCTGTGCAATGTCATCTAGTTTTTGTTGAGATTGAGTTGTGGCATTCATGTTGGCTTTATGCTAGGCTAATGCTAATGTTGAGAGGAAAGCTTCGATGATGTGCGTACGTGTTTACCTGTGTGTCTGTGCAATGTCATCTAGTTTTTGTTGAGATTGAGTTGTGGCATTCATGTTAGCTTTATGCTAGGCTAATGCTAATGTTGGGAGGACAGCTGTGTGTGTCTCTTTGTGTGTGTGTGTGTGTGTGTGTGTGTGTGTGTGTGTGTCAGCTAGTTTTGGTTTAGGTTTAGTTTTTTTAATTGATGTTAGCTTTATGCTAGGCTAAATGCTAATGTTGAGAGGAGAGCTTCGATGCTATGCGTGTGTGTTTGCCTGTGTGTCTGTGAAATGTCATCTAGTTTTGCTTGCGATTGAGTTGTGGCATTCATGTTAGCTTTATGCTAGGCTAATGCTAATGTCGAGAGGACAGCTGTGTGTGTGTGTGTGTGTGTGTTCGTCAGCTAGTTTTGGTTGAGGCTGAGTTTTTTTAATTGTTGTAGCTTTATGCTAGGCTAAATGCTAATGTTGAGAGGAGCGCTTCGATGATGTGCATACTTGTTTACCTGTGTGTCTGTGCAATGTCATCTAGTTTTTGTTGAGGTTGAGTTGTGGCATTCATGTTAGCTTTATGCTAGCTAAATGCTAATGCTGATAGGAAAGACTTGATGCTGTGCGTGTGTGTGTGTGTGTTTGGGATATGTCATCTAGTTTTGGTTGAGATTGAGTTGTGGCATTCATGTTAGTTTTATGCTAGGCTAATGCTAATGTTGAGAGGACAGCTGTGTGTGTCTCTTTGTGTGTGTGTGTGTGTGTGTGTCAGCTAGTTTTGGTTGAGTTTGAGTTTTTTTAATTGTTGTAGCTTTATGCTAGGCTAAATGCTAATGTTGAGAGGAGAGTTTCGATGATGTGCGTACGTGTTTACCTGTGTGTCTGTGCAATGTCATCTAGTTTTTGTTGAGATTGAGTTGTGGCATTCATGTTGGCTTTATGCTAGGCTAATGCTAATGTTGAGAGGAAAGCTTCGATGATGTGCGTACGTCTTTACCTGTGTGTCTGTGCAATGTCATCTAGTTTTTGTTGAGATTGAGTTGTGGCATTCATGTTAGCTTTATGCTAGGCTAATGCTAATGTTGGGAGGACAGCTGTGTGTGTCTCTTTGTGTGTGTGTGTGTGTGTGTGTGTGTGTGTCAGCTAGTTTTGGTTTAGGTTTAGTTTTTTTAATTGATGTTAGCTTTATGCTAGGCTAAATGCTAATGTTGAGAGGAGAGCTTCGATGCTATGCGTGTGTGTTTGCCTGTGTGTCTGTGAAATGTCATCTAGTTTTGCTTGCGATTGAGTTGTGGCATTCATGTTAGCTTTATGCTAGGCTAATGCTAATGTCGAGAGGACAGCTGTGTGTGTGTGTGTGTGTGTTCGTCAGCTAGTTTTGGTTGAGGCTGAGTTTTTTTAATTGCTGTAGCTTTATGCTAGGCTAAATGCTAATGCTAATGTTGAGAGGAGCGCTTCGATGATGTGCATACTTGTTTACCTGTGTGTCTGTGCAATATCATCTAGTTTTTGTTGAGGTTGAGTTGTGGCATTCATGTTAGCTTTATGCTAGCTAAATGCTAATGCTGATAGGAAAGACTTGATGCTGTGCGTGTGTGTGTGTGTTTGGGATATGTCATCTAGTTTTGGTTGAGATTGAGTTGTGGCATTCATGTTAGTTTTATGCTAGGCTAATGCTAATGTTGAGAGGACAGCTGTGTGTGTCTCTTTGTGTGTGTGTGTGTGTGTGTGTGTGTCAGCTAGTTTTGGTTGAGTTTGAGTTTTTTTAATTGTTGTAGCTTTATGCTAGGCTAAATGCTAATGTTGAGAGGAGAGTTTCGATGATGTGCGTACGTGTTTACCTGTGTGTCTGTGCAATGTCATCTAGTTTTTGTTGAGATTGAGTTGTGGCATTCATGTTGGCTTTATGCTAGGCTAATGCTAATGTTGAGAGGAAAGCTTCGATGATGTGCGTACGTGTTTACCTGTGTGTCTGTGCAATGTCATCTAGTTTTTGTTGAGATTGAGTTGTGGCATTCATGTTAGCTTTATGCTAGGCTAATGCTAATGTTGGGAGGACAGCTGTGTGTGTCTCTTTGTGTGTGTGTGTGTCAGCTAGTTTTGGTTGAGATAGAGTTTTTTTAAATTGATGTTAGCTTTATGCTAGGCTAAATGCTAATGTTGAGAGGAGAGCTTTGATGATGTGCATGTGTTTTTGCGTGTGTGTCCGTGAAATGTCATCTAGTTTTGGTTGAGATTGAGTTGTGGCATTCATGTTAGCTTTATGCTAGCTAAATGCTAATGCTGATAGGAAAGACTTGATGCTGTGCGTGTGTGTGTTTGGGATATGTCATCTAGTTTTGGTTGAGATTGAGTTGTGGCATTCATGTTAGCTTTATGCTAGGCTAAATGCTAATGCTGATAGGAAAGACTTGATGCTGTGCGTGTGTGTGTTTGGGATATGTCATCTAGTTTTTGTTGAGATTGAGTTGATGCATTCATGTTAGCTTTATGCTAGGCTAATGCTAATGTTGAGAGGAGAGCTTCGATGATGTGCATGTGTGTTTGCCTGGGTGTCTGTGAAATGTCATCTAGTTTTTGTTGAGATTGAGTTGTGGCATTAATGTTAGCTTTATACTAGGCTAATGCTAATGTTGAGAGGAGAGCTTAGATGCTATGCGTGTGTGTGTGTGTGTCAGCTATTTTTTGTTGAGATGAGTTGTGGCATTCATGTTAGCTTTATGCTAGGCTAATGCTAATGTTGAGAGAACAGCTGTGTGTGTGTGTGTGTGTGTCAGCTAGTTTTGGTTTGGGTTGAGTTTTTTAAATTGATGTTAGCTTTATGCTAGGCTAATGCTATTGTTGAGAGGAGAGCTTCGATGCTGTGCATGTGTGTTTGCCTGTGTGTCTGTGATATTTCATCTAGTTTTGGTTGAGATTGATTTGTGGCATTCATGTTAGGTTTATGCTAGCTAAATGCTAATTCTGAAAGGACAGACTTTATGCTGTGCGTGTGTGTGTTTGGGAAATGTCAGCTAGTTTTGGTTGAGGTTGAGTTTTTTAAATTGATGTTAGCTTCATGCTAGACTAAATGCTATTGTTGAGAGGAGAGCTTCGATGCTGTGCATGTGTGTTTGCCTGTGTGTCTGTGATATATCATCTAGTTTTGGTTGAGATTGAGTTGTGGCATTCATGTTAACTTTATGCTAGCTAATTGCTAATGCTGAGAGGAAAGATTTGATGCTGTGCGTGTGTGTGTTTGGGAATTGTCAGCTAGTTTTGGTGAGGTTGAGTTTTTTTAATTGATGTTAGCTTTTTGCAAGGCTAAATGCTAATGTTGAGAGGAGAGCCTAGATGCTGTGCGTGTGTGTGTGTGTCAGCTAGTTTATAATTGATGTTAGTTTTATGTTATGCTAAATGGTAATGTTGAGAGGACAGCTTCAATGCTGTGTAAGTGTGTGCGTGCGTGGTTGAGAGTGAGTTGTGGCATACATGTTAGTTTATGCTAGGTAAATGCTAATGTTTAGAAGAGACAGTTGATGCTGTGCATGTGTGTGTGCATTTAATGTATGTAATGGTATTTAATGCGGATGTTCTTGTGTTAAACATACTGTTTAAAGGAACGATCCCTGCCTGTGTGTGTGTGTGTGTGTGTGTGTGTGTGTGTCTGTCTGTGTGATGGTCAGTTTTGCTTGAGAATTAGTTGATTTATTTAGAGAGTTGTAGTGTCGGCCATTTTGCTGTCAGTAAGAACATGTATTTAATGTGAATGCTGTTGTGTTAGCTGACCATATTTTTTTAAAGGACAGACTCTTTAAAATTGATGACTGTGTGTTAGTTTATCGTGTTGACAGGAAAGATTAGATGCTGTACATTCCTGTGTCATCCTGATATGTAGGCTAGTTTTGTTTGACATTGAGTTGTGTAATGTATGGACATACAGTGTCGGCCATTTTCCTTTCAGGGACAACGTATATTTAAGATGGACGCTGTTAGTTGAGCGTATTGCTTAAATGAAAGATCCTGTTTTAATGTTAGAGATTTTTTTTTGTGGATGAGTTTATCCAGGATGTGTAGAGAGAAACGCTTTTAAATTAAAATCTCAGTTATCTCAATGTGTCTAGCAGGCATTTAATTGCACAGTTTTTATGTCAAGCTCATTGTTAAATAAAGTAATGTTTTTTTTTTTTTTCATCTACAGATATTCTTCTCACTTGGCTGTGTGATCTGGTGCTCTCCTTCTGCGATTGACCTCCGACTACTGCTCATCCAGGACCTCTACACTCAACACACACTCATTCATTCATTCATTCCATCAATTTTCAACACACACCTAATAGCACATTTCTGATTCTTTTCACATAGACACAGTCAGACAGACAGACAGACACACACACACACACACATCCACAAATACATACATACACACACACACACACACACACGCACACTTGAGGTGTCGATCTACTGCTGGCAAGGTAAGTCGAGCATTTTATATATTTGAAGGCTGAGGTCAGAGTCTGTGTGGTAAAGTATGGCTTTTGAGTGTGATTTGCTGACAGTCATAGTGATTTGTACATATTCTGTATGAATGTTGAAGTAATTTTTTTTGGTTGTTTTTGTGTTTGTTTAGATGCCCCGTGCGAAGTCCCACCGGCGCGCCCAGGCCCTGAGGAGGAGGATGGCGACGGCGCAGACCTGGACCCCCCTGCCGCCTGTCTCCGAGTTCGTTGCTCGTATGTATCAAATAGTTTAGTTTTTTTTGTTGTTGTTTTTTTTTTTTTTTTTAACATGTTTCAATGATACAGATAAAATGTTATTGAAAGATATGTTAATCTTGTGCTGACAATTTTGATCTGTCTGACCAGGCCGCGGTACCGGGTACCGCCATCGTGCGCGGAGATGGCCAACTTCGGAGCTGACCCAGCGCAGCTTCAAGTTGGTCACTCCAGCCCAGCGTCCGGACCAGAAGGTATTATTTGTCTTATTCGTAAGAGAGTGATGGTTGCATGGTGTCGTGGTTGGTGTCTCTGTTCTAAAGTGATGTCTATGTTGTTGCAGCTGGTGTTCGTCGTGGGAGATTCCCATCTGCGCTCCATGGTGGACGGGTTCGCGGCCATCCCCGAGGGATCCCTGTCTTTCTCTTTTCTGTCTGTTCCAGGTGCAGAGGCCAGGGAGCTGAGGACGGAGGTGCTGCACGCAGATGTCCCGTGGGCCCCGGACGCTGTGTGTGTGCTCGCTCCGAGCAACAACCTCACCGCCAGCAGGACCATCGGTGAGGCGGCGTTGGACTTCGGTGCGCTCCTGACCACGGTCTGCAGCCGCTGGCCCAAGGTTTGTTTTATTTACTTTAGTCCTTTTTGTTTTTTTTCCTAATTGCAGTTACTGTTGTCAGTATTTATTTGGTAGTTGTGAGCAGAGTGTTGAGTTATGTTGTTATTTAAGGGCATTAACAAAGAAATGTTGTTTCAAAGGTCTTTGTTCTGGACTTCCCTCCCCGTCTGAGCATGGACCTGGGCCTCCAAGAGCAGCTGCGTCAGGAATACCACCGTGTCGCAGCACGCATGGGTAAGTTCCAGTTGTGGTCATCAGCACAGTTGTAGTCGATGTAATGTGCAATGCATGGTCATTTCTACAAGTGTAAATATTAGAAGGACTCATGATGTTTCTCTCATGTGTGTAAGGTCTCCCCTACGTGTCTGTGGCAGCGCACTTCCCGGTCCATCGGTTGGAGCTGTGGTGCCATGATGGCGTAAGTACAGCATACTTTGTTTGTGTGACATAAGACATGGAAGAGTTTGATGTTTTTGTCATGGCAGTTTGACATGTGGACTGACATGTTGGTTGTGTTTTACTCTCTCTAAGGTGCACCTCAGCGACTCCGATGGCATGCCCATCCTGGTGCAGCTGCTGTGGAACTCCGCGTTCCTCCAGCTGGCACCCCCGGCGCCCACGCCCCCGGTGTCTCCCCGGAGATCGCCGCGGGGCAGGGTGTCCCCCACTCTGGTCGTGACGGGGCATGCTCGCGTGCCGCGTCACAGTGACCCCTGCGAGTGGGCGGTGGTTGGACGGCGGGGCAAGGTAAAGTGTTTTTTTAAGGCAGTGTTTGGCTTCAAGTTGTGCAAAATTTTTGTGTGTCCAAAAATGAATTCTAAGCAACTGTGTTGTTTTTGTTTTTAAGGCTGGAACACCTCCGGTGGGACAGTCTGTCATCCCGTCCAACCCCGTGTGGTTCAGCAGTGGCATGTTGGATGCCATGGAGAAGGTTGCCCCTTCTTCTGGCTCTGACTGCCCTGCTGATCCGCCAGCCGGCCAGGTAAGCTGTTTACACATTGTGTCAATACTGTTGAGGTGAAAACAGGAAGACAGTTCTTACAAAGGTTTGTATTCCTTCCTACAGACCTTCCGTGTGAAGTGTCAGCCGAGAGGTGTTGCCACATCACGCAGAGGACGAAAGCGGCAGGTTAGTGTGGATTTTTTGGGGGGATGTTAATGACGTGGAATTTTTTCATACATTCCTAAAACATGCTGCAACAAAGTGAATGATGTGTTTTAATGTTTTTTTTATTCTGTCTCATGAGGCTCCGGCAACACCTGCGCCTGCTCCTGTGACCGAGTGTGCCTCCAAGCCCGGCCCAGCAGTCCAGGAGGTTCGTTTGATGTTTCATGTTTTGTCAGTTATTGATGATTTTAGGAAGCAATAACATGTCTTTTTTGGCTGTGTTATTTAGTAAAAGCGTGTGTTTTGTTTTTTGTGCCAGGTGGCGGTCACAGTCCAGGAGTCCATGGGGGAGTCCGCCGTCCAGGAGATGCCTCAGAAGATCGGCAAAGATAAGGCTGTTTTTGTTCCTTTTGTTAGTGTTCCTGATGTTAGTACAGTTGTGTTAGAGTCAGACAGTGATGTTGTGGCAGCAGGGGGTAGTAGAGGGTTTAGGCTGGATAAGGTTGTGAGGGGATCGTTCCACCAGGGAGATGTGCGATTTGTGTATGGAGGTCAGCAGTGTATGGCTATAGCTTTGGCCAGCTTAGCCAAACACACATTGTCGAGTGTGTTCTCGTGGGCTAGGTGTGATGTGGATCGCGCATTGGTTGTAGGTGACGAGTTGTACACTAGTTTGCGTGACTTGAACATTTTTACACACGCGTCACATCTGCTGTCTGTTGCAGATTTGCCGCAGCAGTTAGTGTTAGAGGAGCAGATGTTTAGCTTTAGCTACGGTGACACGGTATTAGGTAAAGTAGGCGTGAGTGAGGGTGAACACATCGACAGCGGTGTGTTCATCAGTCTGAGAAATGGACTGGAGAGGATCTTCAGTCAGTATAGTACATGTATTTTGACGCTGTGTGGGAATAGTTCTGCCATCATTTGTGAGGGTGGACGGTTTGCTGTGGTAGACAGTCACTCGCGTAGTGACATTGGCTTGTTGCAGAGCGATGGTAAAAGTGTGGCATTGCAGTTTGCTTGTCTGGATGACCTGTATCAGTACATCTGTTGTTTGGCAGACAGTCTCAGCTCTAGGGAGAAGCTCTTTGAGCTGAGTGGCGTTAGGGTCAGTGGGTGTGCAAGCCCAGTGCTGTCTTGTGTTTCTGTCGAGAGCTGTGTCACTGAGATGAGTACTGCTCCACTGGCAGAGTGTAGTGAGGTTTCTGAGGCCAGGGTAGAACACATTTCTTCAGGAAAGTGTGTGTCTGAGTGTGGTGTTGGTGTAGCTGTAAGTCCAGCACTGTCTGGCATTTCTGTTGTGTCTTTAGTCAGTCAGGTCAGCAGTGGTTCAACGGCAGAGTCAACAGTTAGTGATGGTAGAAGGCGTAAAATTTCTTCTAGCACTAGTGTGTTGAAGAAATCAAAAACGTATGATGTTGAATTTGTCAGTGCTGTGGCAAATGAAGAGCTGCTCTTCCGTCCCCTTAGTGTAGACGTCTGTAAGGCTTTGTGTAATAAGTTAAATGTAGACTTTGTGAAGGTCAGTGGTTCGATGTCAGCAGAGGTGGGGTTGTTAGGGGTTCCATGTTTAAATGAGAGGATTGTGGCTGATGGTAACTGCTTCTTTAGAGCCATCTCTCAGGCTGTGAGTGGCTCACAGAAGCACCATCGCAAGATTAGGCTAGCTGTATGTAAAGAGTTAGAAAGGAATGCAGCTAAGTATGGCAGTCTGCTTAGATCTGAGTATTCGTCTGTGTCAGAGTATCTTCAGCAGTCCAGGATGAGAAATGTAAACAGTTGGGCTACAGAGGTAGAAATTCAGGTCACAGCAGATTGGTTAGGAGTTAGTGTTTGTACTTTTTATGATGGACGTTGGTTGAAGTACAAATGTAACAGTAATTGCTTGTCAGAAGAGTGTATTTATGTACAGAATGTCATGGGACAGCACTTTGAGAACACTGTTTGTGTGTTTAGGCCTGGACTGCAGGTTTGTTATAGTTACTGTAAAGTTAGTGAAGTGTCAGGTTATAGCATTAGGTCTAGAGTGACAGATGTTGTGGATAGTGACAAGTTAGCAGTTGGACATAGTGACTGTGTAGGGTCTGAAGGTGTAGGTATTAAGTCAGTGAAATCAAAGTATTTGAGGCAGAAAAAAGGGACACAGGAGAAAACGAGTGCGTTGCTTAGGGAGAGACGTCAAGTAAAGTTTATGAAGATGTATCATGAAAATGTCTTGTATAGAGACAGTGTTAAAGCGAGGAGGGTTAGTAACTATAAAGAGAACATTGAGTTCAAACAGAGAGTTAAAGCTATCAGTAAAGCTAAGAGTATGGCGAAGTATAGAGGAAGTATTGAGCACAGGGAGACAGTTAAAAGGACCAGTGTTAGGAAATATAGAGACAGTGTTGAGTATCAAGAAAAGAAGAAAAGGATGAGTTTTATGAAATATAGAGACAGTATTGAGAATAGAGAGAGGAAGAAAAGGATGAGTTTTATGAAATATAGAGACAGTGTTGAGCATCGAGAGAGGAAGAAAAGGATGAGTGTTAGCAAATACAGGGACAGTGTTGAGCATAGAGAGAGGGTTATGGACAGTGTCAGGTTGAGTAGGAAGCACAGGATGGTGAAATCAGAAGACTTTGGTTTTGTTATGGAGCAGTTTTTGGAACAGGTCAGAGATGGTCCAGATTTTGTATGTTGTGTGTGTCATAGGTTGCTGTTTAGAAATCAGGTGCAGAGCTGTATAAGGGAAGTTTATGGTAGAAGTTTAGCTACAGCTGGCATTGCAAACAGTTGTATTAGTGAGAAGTATTTGCACAGGTGTAATGATGAGTGTGTTGTGCCCTGTCAGTTGGTGTTGTGTAGAGGTCAGCTGTGGATTTGTCATTCGTGTCATCGGAAGATTAGTGCAGGGGAGATGCCAGCTGAGTGTTGGAGTAATAACTTGCAAGTAGATCCCATTCCACCAGAACTGGGATGTTTGAATAGTATAGAGCAGCATTTGATAGCCTTGCACATTCCCTTTATGAAAATGTTGGCATTGCCTAAAGGGGGGCAAAATGGAGTACATGGTCCAGTGACCTGTGTTCCAGCCAACATTACACAGACTAGTAATCTGTTGCCACGTTCGAGTATGGAAGGGTCCTTGGTGCAGGTTAAGTTAAAGCGAAAGTTGACGTACAAAGGACATTATGAATACAAGTTTGTGGATACGTTGCATGTAAGACAGGCGCTGGAGTATTTGAAGAGAACCAATGTTCATTACAAATACATTGAGTTTAATGAGGAGTGGGTTAATGAGTTTTGTAGGCAGGAAGATGGGGAGAAGGAAGAAGCTGGGTCAGGTGGTGAGGATGAAGCTGGTAGAGGAAGTGAGGTCACTGGTCAGGTTAGAGAAGAGGCTGAGGTTGATGTAGCAGAATCAGCAGACATAGCACAAGATGAAATGTTACATGACAGACAGCAGCACTGCATGTTTCAGGACACTTGTCTTATGCCTGTTGATATTGGTCAGGAAGCATTAGATCAGTATTTTGAGGATATTGTCAATGTAGCGCCTGCAGAGGGTAATAGTCCAGTTAGGATGCTTTCTGACCACAGTAATGAAGCGAAGTGTTTCCCTGTGTTGTTTCCTTTGGGTGATAAGACCTTTCATGACAGTCGGTGTTATAAGTTGAGTCTGTCGCGTTATTTTAACAATAGGATTATGCTAGCCGATGGTCGTTTTGCGCGTAATGTAGAGTACATATTTTTTGCTCAGTACATGTCTGAGATAGATCAGGTGAGGTCCAGTGTTTCTGTGGCGTTGCGTAAAGGTAAGGCGGGTCAGAGGTCTCAAAGGATTACTCAGAATATGTTGAAGGACGAGGAGTCTCTGAAGCAGTTGTTGGAGTTTGATGATGGGTTTAGGTTTCTCAAGCCGATACGGGGTACGCCTGCTTTCTGGCAGTCAGTCCAGAAGGATGTCTTGGCCTGTGTGCGTCAGTTAGGGATTCCGACGTGGTTTTGCTCGTTTTCGTCTGCAGATCTGCGCTGGCAGAATCTCCTGACCAGCATCCTGAAGCAGGAAGGCAGAACGCAGACGGTAGAGGATTTGGAGTGGGCAGACAGGTGTGAGTTGTTGCGTCGCAACCCAGTTACAGCAGCGAGGATGTTTGATTACAGATGGCATTGTTTTCTGAGAGAGGTTCTCATGTCTCCTTCTCAACCAATTGGCAAAATCACAGATAGCTTTTACAGGGTGGAGTTTCAGCAGCGTGGTTCTCCTCATGTTCACTGTTTGTTTTGGATTGAGGGTGCTCCTAAAATTGATAAGAATACAGACCAGGAGGTTGTAGAGTTTATTGATAAGTACGTATCGTGTGAGTTACCCTCCGATGATGACGCATTATTGGACATTGTGTCATCAGTGCAAACACATTCCAAACGACATTCTAAGTCATGCAGAAAAAATAAGACGGTATGTCGTTTCAACTTCCCAAAACCTGTGTCTTTACGTACATTCATTTGTAAAGTAGAAGTAAAAAAATGCAAATGCGACAAGAAGAAGGCAGAGGAGACAGGGGAGGCTTCTCGGTCAGAAAACAAACCAGTCTGTAAGTGTTTCGACAAAAGCGATAAGATGCGAGTAGATGTTGCGCAGTCTATCTTGGAGGCAGTTAAGACAGCAGTACAAAGTGAGTCATATGGTAGTGTAGAGGAGTTGTTTTTGAGTCTGGGCATTGATCAGTATGTCTTTGAAGAGGCTTATAGAAGACTGCAGAACAAGACTAAGGTAGTTTATAAGAGAGGGGTAAATGAAGTTTGGGTTAATCAGTATAGCAAGAAGTTGTTGAAGTGTTGGAACGCCAATATTGACCTGAGCTTTGTAACTGATGCGTACGCGGTTGTTGTGTATATAATATCGTATATTACAAAAGCAGAGAGAGAAATTGGCCTGTTGTTGAGTAATGCCCAAAAAGAAGCAAAAAAACAAGGAAATGTCTCTGCTAAAGACGCATTGAAGCAGTTAGGCAGTGTGTATTTGCACAATAGGGACGTTAGTGCTCAGGAGGCGGTGTATAGGTTAACTAACTTGCATTTGAAGGAGTGCTCTAGGAAGGTTGTGTTTGTGCCGACAGGGAGTAATACAGTAAAGATGAGTTTACCCCTCAGTGTTTTGAAGGAGAGAGCGTCTTCACATGATCTTAGGACAGAAGATATGTGGATGACGAGCTTAGTGGATAGATATAGAAACAGGCCCAACGATGACGTGTTTGAAAATATGTGTATGGCCACATTTGCGTCGGAGTATCGTGTTCTTGCCAGAAACGAAATGTCTGAAGGCATGATTGAATTGAAAAATGATTTGGGCTTCATTTTGAGGAGAACACGTGCTCAGTTTGCGGTTGTTCGGTACATGCGTTTTAGTTTAGAAAAGTATCCTGAGGCACATTATCAGAGTTTGCTGCAGTTGTTCCTTCCTTATAGAACTGACTCAGACCTCAAACCTCCAGGCTTTGAGCTGTTTGAACAGTTCCATGAGGATGGAAACGTGACGTTTAGTGACGGGTCAGTACATGCGGTTAAGGACGTGGTGAAGGAGAATAGGGCGGTGTTTGAAGTAGATTGTCCAGATTTAGAGCGTGCGCAGGAGATAGCGGAGCAACATGGCGTGGATGAGGAGGATGCTTGGGGGGAGCTGTGCCCTGAACAGGAAGTTGAACGGCTAGAGTGTGTAGAGGAGAGAAGGCAGCAGCAGGGATCTGAGCTAGCAGACGAGCAGTTGCAGGAATGTTTGGAGAATGTCCCAGATTTGGTTGTTGGTAGTAGACAGGTAGCGCAGTTAGAGAGGAGGAGGAATGTGATGTCTAGAAGTGAGGGTTTAGCGTTAGTTAGGTCTCTGAATGAGACACAGATGGCTGTGTTTTATAAGGTTAGACAGTGGTGTTTGCAGAAGGTGATGGGTAAAAACCCAGAACCTCTGCATGTGTTTGTGACAGGTGGTGCAGGGACGGGGAAAAGTCACTTAATTAGGGCTATTCAATATGAGGCAGGGAGATTGCTGTCCACACTTTGTAATCAACCAGATGATATTTGTGTTTTGTTAACCGCACCTACAGGCATAGCTGCATACAATTTAAATGCAGCAACGGTTCACCACACATTCAGTATTGGTACACGTGCTAGTTTACCCTACATCCCTTTGGGTGAGGATAAACTAAACTCTTTGAGAGCCAAATTGAGTCACGTCCAAATTGTAATCATAGATGAAATCAGTATGGTTGATCACAATCTGTTGGCATATGTTCATGGCAGGTTAAGGCAGGTGAAGCAGACAGGCGACTTTTCCCCATTTGGTAATGTCAGTGTGATAGCTGTCGGAGACTTCTACCAGTTGCCTCCCGTTAAAGGGAAGCCTCTGTATAGTTGTCCTGTTGGTGTGGACCTGTGGTGTACTTTCAGTGTAGTGGAGTTGAAAACAGTAGTTAGGCAGAAGGATAGTGTATTTGCAGAGTTGTTGAACAGGTTGAGAGTGCGTTCAAAGGGCACCCCCATGTTAGCTAGTGATGTTGAAATATTAAAGGCTCGCGAGACAGGGGAAGAGAGCTCTGCTTTGCATATTTTTCCCACAAATGTGCAAGTAAGTGAGCATAATTTGAATCAGTTAGTTGCAATGTGTCCGGATTATGTTGTGATAGAAGCAAAAGATTTCGCACATAGCAGGAAAACAGGCAAATTAGAACGTATGGGAGGGCATCATAGTAATGCGGCGGACACATGTTTACCCGAGAGTTTGTGTTTGGCAAGGAACGCGCGTGTCATGTTGTGTAAGAACGTGGATGTTGAAGACGGTCTGGTCAATGGCGCATGTGGCACGGTAACTCAGATAGATTTTGGTGATGATAAAAAATTTCCTCAAACAGTTTATGTCAGATTTGACGATGAAAAAATTGGCTCACAGAGGAGGAAAACACGTGCACATGCGGCAGTAGAATGCAGGTATTCTACTGCTATTGATCCCGAGGAGGACAGGGCAACAAGTCGAGGTGGTCTGCGATTTCAGTTTCCTCTTAGGCTAGCGTGGGCATGTACAGTGCATAAAGTGCAGGGGTTAACGGTAGATGAGGCTGTCGTTTCTTTGGAGAAAGTTTTCGCACCTGGGCAGGCGTATGTAGCTTTGAGTCGTGTTAGGTCTTTGTCTGGACTGATCATCAGGGATTTTAAAGAGAAGGCCATTTACTGCAAGGGCGCCATAAAGGAGGCCTTAGACAGTATGTCTCCATTTTTAATTCAGCAGCCTCAACCTTCATTAAGTGCACACAGTTTCTGTGTGTATTTAATGAACGTTCAAAGTTTAAGTCGCCACCTGGCAGATTTGGTGTCTTGCACACAGCATTTACAGCCTAACTGTATTGCTGTCACAGAAACGTGGCTCACTGCACAGTCCTCATTAGACAGTGTCCAAATTGATGGATATACTTTCCACAGTCGTCCTCGAGGTTTGTGTTACAGCAGCAGTAACCCCAAATTGTTAGAGCTCCAGAATCTAGAACACGGTGGAGTTGGTTTGTACAGTGTAGGCAATTTGGACTGTAGCATCCTGCAGGTACCTGATTTGAATCTGGAGTGTTTGGTGTGCCTGTATAGCAAATTTAAGATTTTGATGGCAGTAATTTATCGTCCACCGTGTTATCCAAATTCTCTCTTTAAACAAAATCTGGGGAAATTACTTGATTGGTTAAATCCGATTAGTGAGACAATTGTAATATTGGGAGATTTTAATGACGATGTTTTGAAAACATCATCAATTTGTAAATTCATGGGGCAAAAAGGATTTCAGCAGCATGTAACACAAGAGACAACGGAGAAGGGGACATTGATTGATCATGTTTATGTTAAAACAGCACAGTATGATGTGGACTGTGCAGTGATGCCCACGTACTTCAGTGATCATGAAGGCATTCTGTGTAGTTTTAGTGTGAGAGATGATCAGGGTGAGCTAGAGGACATAGACTGGTTGTTTGAGGACTTTGAGGATGTAGAGGTAGATGTGTAGTTTGATTCTGGATTAGACTAGGTTGGTTTGTGTTGTGCTTCGCGATGTAGCTTCATTTGACTTGTACAAAGTCCCAGTGCAAATGTAGGTAGTGGTGTTGTAGTTGTTGTTGTGTTTATCTGTGGAGTTTTAAGAGGAAACTGACTTGTAGTTTGTTGTGTTGACAGTGTGTAGGTTTGGTATCGCGTGAATGTTGTGGTATTAGTGTAGAGTCTGTCCAACTCCATTGTGTGAAGATTGTGAGAATTTTCATAGTTAATCATGTGGATGTATTTATTTTATATTGTGTATTATTGTAGGGAGATTTGAGGTTATTGTGTATGTATTGTGTTGAAATGTTGTTCTTAGTATGTGGATATGATTATTGTGTAGGGATTTTAGAGTAAACTAATTATGTGGTACAGGTGGAATGTGTGGACGGTTAGCTTTTGTGAACAGTGTGTATTGTGTAGACAGTTAAGATAATCATGGTTTTCACAGCTGTTAGTGATTGTAGATGTGTTAGTCTCTGTCTGCCACATGTCTCTGTTTCTGACAACTGTAAATATTTTTGTATTTATGCATGTTTGACTGTGTAGTTATTTCACTCCTGATGTGTTTATGTGCAACTGTTTCAGTTTTGAGTCATGAAAATATGAAAAGGTTAATTTGAATCCAACTAACACATTTTAAAAGAAATTGGACATGCTTCATACCGCATGTTTTCTGTATCCCCCTAGTGTTGAAAATTCTGATCAATAACTTGGAAAATATAACACTTAAATGATGATGTTACATATGAACACAGCAGGAAATACATTGTATTTAATAACTGAACTGTGAATATAATTGTCTGTGTTATTGTTATGTATTATTAGTTTTAATAGGTGCAGTACAGTCAGTAGTTAAGATGAGAAATGTTCATGTTTGTGTGCATGAACTAACAGCAAATCTGTTCTGGTACCACAAGGCACAGACTCCTCATTCTGCACGCCTGAGCTGCCAAACAGGACACTTGTAAACAAAAAATGTTATTATTGCTGTTGTTGTTGTTTCCATGATTTCTCCTCCCCCTTGTATCCCCCAATCTTATGTTTTCTCTCTCCCTTTCAAGCTTTCTATAGCTCAGTGACACTGCGTAAATTAATTTAATTGTTGGTTAGCAGTGTTTCCTTTTTAACTGATGTTTGTTCTCTCTGAGGTGGTTGAAAATGGAGGGTCCCAACCTCTCCAGTCCCCAAGTGATGTTGATGTGCCAGTGGGATTTTCAGAAGCTCTACATGTTTTTTTTTTTGTATTATAATAATAATGTGTGTTTTCTGCCCAAGATGTACTGTAGTCTGAGTAGTGTATGTGAGGGACATGACAAAAGTTCCAAAAGTAATCCTCTCAGTTGTTGTTGTTGAGAGCATGGACAGGGAGAATGTTAATTGGTAATTTTTTCTACATGAACTATAAAGTGAAATGAAGCGTTATGTAAATGAATGTCCTCACTATTTTTTATTGCTACATTTTCAACCAATGTATTAATAAAATGTAACTAATGTAATTTATTTAAACAAAATGTCATCTATAAAACATCCACATTCAAATGAAATCCACTGTAAATATAAATAAATTGTATAATGTTAACTACAATATTGTGTCTGTCATACTGTGAAGGATTGAAGTGTTTCCCATGTACTATAAAAAACAAAGGTCTGTGGTGACAGTACTCCTAGTTTACTGTGTGACATGATGTAAGTACATGAATATATAAAAACCTAATATACATTTTAACTTTTCTGCCTACCGGCTTGGTCCCTAGTAATAATAATAAACGAAGCAAAAACACAACCCATGTGACCTGGTGAAACGAAGCAACAACACAACCCATGTGACCTGGTGAAACTTTGATGTGATGATCAAACGAGACTTACTGAAAGCTAATAATAAATGGAGCAAAAGCAATAATGTCCCCGCCTTTGGCGAGGACTCCTCATAGAAGAGTTTTCTGTCTTCCGTCTCAGTCCCTAATAATCCAAATACAAGTGTCTGATAAGAATGGCTTCCTTTTGCCAGTAGGTGGCGCTATGACTATCATGGTATGTTGTGATATCATTGCGTTCAGGGTGGGACTAATATGACTCATGTCAAGTTTGAAGGAAATCGGACCATTTATGACAAAGTTAAGGCAATTTCGTGTTTCATGGCGAGCATCAAAATTCAACCCCTGCAGCTGGCATGCCTTTCAACATGAGGTAGGTCATTGAAAATAACATCACTATGGTCTTAAGTGGATATGATCAACCTGCCAGGAAGAACACGTCTAAAAAAAATGTCATTTCCTGTCACCACTAGGTGGCGTTATGACTACCATTAAATATGGTCATATAAATGTGTTCAGGGCGGGACTAATATGAGTCATGTGAAGTTTGATGTAAATCTGACCATTAACGCCAAAGTTGTAACAATATCGTGTTTCATGGCGAGCATCAAAATTCAACCCTTGCAGCTGGCGTGCCTTTTAACATGAGGTAGATCTGTGAATATGAAATCACCAAGGTCTTAAGGTCTTTATGACCACATTTCAGTTGGATATGATCAACCTGCCAGGACACACACGTCTAAAAAATATAATTTCCTGTCGCCACTAGGTGGCGCCATGACTATCAGGAAATATGGTCATAGAAATGTGTGCAGGGTGGGACTAAGATGAGGCATGTGAAGTTTGATGAAGATCGGACCATTGACAGCATTAACACGTGGGAAACGCCCAAAATGACCAAGGAATACAAAATGGCCGACTTCCTTTTGGCTTTAGGCAATGGGTCAAAGAGACTTTTTTGTCATTGGGCTGCACTTTAAAGAGCGTGGCATGTTACTTCCTGTCACCACTACATGGCGCTAGGGCAGGAAATATTGACACATGGATGTGTTCAGGGCAGGGCTGTCATCAATCCTGTGAAGTTTGGGAAAGATTGGAGCATGTATGCTGGAGTTATAAACTACTTCCTGTTTTGTGGCGGTAATGCTAAGTGTGACATCTGACATATTTAAGTTTGAATGTACATTAAATATAGGCCACAGCATGTAAATTTTGGGTGAATCCAAGGAAAAGTGTGTGAAAAAACGTACTTCCTGTTGCCAGTAGGTGGCGCTATGTGTAATTGCAAGTATTGACACATGGATGTGTTCAGGGCTGGACTTTTATAAATCCTGTGAAGTTTGGGGAAGATTGGAGCATGTATGCCGGAGATATAAACTACTTCCTGTTTTGTGGCGGTACACTTAGTGTGACGCCTGACATGTGAAAGTGTGATAAAGAATCCACCAGTGATTGGTCATGAGATTGTACATGAAATATAGGCCACAGCATGTAAATTTCAGGTGCATCCAGGGAAAAGTGTGTGAAAAGACAAACTTCCTGTTGCCAGTAGGTGGCGTCTGAGTAATCCCAAATATTGACACATGGGTGTGTTCAGGGCTGGACTTTTATCAATCCTGTGAAATTTGGGGGAGATTGGAGCATGTATGCTGGAGTTATAAACTACTTCCTGTTTTGTGGCGGTACACTTAGTGTGACGCCTGACATGTGAAAGTTTTAATGTACACGAGGTACAGACCACAGTATGTAAATTTTGGGTCAATCCAAGGAAAAGTGTGTGAAAAGATGTACTTCCTGTTGCCAGTAGGGGGCACTGTGTGTAATCCCAAATATTCACAATGGGTGTGTTCAGGGCGGGGCTGTGATCAATCCTGTGAAGTTTGGGGAAGATTGGAGCATGTATGCTGGAGTTATAAACTACTTCCTGTTTGAGGGCGGGACTAGTATGAGAGAAGCCCTGGTGTAGCTAATAGACATTAGACTGGATTCAATCCACAGTGTGATGCTTGATGAGCAGCTGTCAATCAAAGGCAGTGGTCGTCATAGCAACACAGAACAGAGGAGAGACACACAAGTGCAGCTGAAAGTAGGTCAGTGACACAGCATTTTCTTCAGTCTGTGGCCAAAAAGCGACACGTCGAACAAAACACTCTGCTGACCACACCGTTTCAGCTACAAATGAAAGAAAGATATGGTGACGACCGGAAGAATGTGGGGATCGTTCTGATGTGCTTATTTTCCACGTAGACGCAGAAATATGGATATTTTAGCGAGTTAAACATGAAGGCAGTTAAGCTTTTCTCCTGAGATCAGCAGTCAGAAAATGCATTGGAGCGGATGGGAGACATGGAGGGTGCTCATTGTCTTTGGAGGAACACAGTTTAAATTCTGTTCCCGTCAGTGTTAAAAGGAGACACTTTTATGAATCAGGACAAAAATCTCTACTACTTCAGAAAAAATGGTGTGTCTAGCTTAAAGTATGTGCCCGTAGGAGCAGTTTAAAAAAGTTTTTTGGACAGTTTTCACAGCAGCTCCGCACTCTAGCGGCAAACATTCCGTCTCATAGACACCCATTATAAACTCCAAATTTCGCCTGATTTACTCATGGTACTTTTGGAGGCACTGATCAAAAACCGTAACAGCTACAAAAAAATGAGAACATGTGTGAATAGACGACAACTGCGGCAACATTTTACAGTTTTAATGGAGTCTGTAGTTGAAAGCATGCCAATGTTATTAAGGGTTGTTTGACAGTGAGTGTTGGTGACTTTCTACCTCGATCCCATTCATTTCCTATGGGAGAAATTTCGAAAAATTTCAGGATGTGTGTGCGTCGGGCGCTTTGAGAGCGTATAAAATGAAAACCGGGCCAGTAATGAAAAAGTTACGCAGAACTTTTTTTCATAAGGGTGTGAACTGTCACCTGAGCGACATTCAGGTCGCTATGATAAACGACCTCGGAGGAGATAGTTTTTGGAGAAAGCTCATTTTCAGGCAAAATCTTATTTTGAAAGGGCAAATAGCTCACTTCCTGTTTGATTTAGGTCAGGGGTATCAGCGCGTGATTTGTAGGTCTTAATGAGACGAACAAGCCGGTTTTTGTTTGATCTTTCTACGACATTCCTACGGGCAGTAACGGCCGATTTTGGGGCATTTTTAAGTGCCTAGGTGGCGCTAGAGAGCCATTTTGGCATTTTTGGGGTTAATTTTTGCATTTTATCAAATTTTTCGCCAGTCTTGATATGCGTGCCAATTTTGGTGAGTTTTCGAGCATGTTTAGGGGGTCAAATTTGGGTTCAAAGAGGCGGCGGAAGAAAGAAGAAGAAGAATAAACTTAGCAAAAACAATAGTGTCCTCGCCTTCGGCGAGGACTTTTCACCTCCTCGCACAGAATTCAATGGGCAAGTGGGTCGTTGCCTTCGGCGACGACTTTTCTCGATGTGGAGCGCTGTAGGACCCTCTGACCGGCTCTTTTTGTGATTTTTTGCGCTGCAATTTCAATAGGGTCCTTGCCCTACGGGCTCGGTCCCTAATTAAAGCTGCAAGCAGCGTTTTGCGGGACCTCGCACCCACGCCCGTTGCCCGTTGCCCCTAGCTCCTTGCCCGTTGCCCGTTGCCCGTTTCGGCCTGTAGCTTGATGGTTAGCAATCCTGTGAAGTTTGAGGAAGATTGGAGCATGTATACCGGAGTTATAAACTACTTCCTGTTTTGTGGCGGTACACTTAGTGTGACGCCTGACATGTGAAAGTTTTAATGTACACGAGGTACAGACCACAGTATGTAAATTTTGGGTAAATCCAAGGAAAAGTGTGTGAAAAGAGGTACTTCCTGTTGCCACTAGGGGGCGCTGTGTGTAATCCCAACGATTGACACATGGGTGTGTTCAGGGCGGGGCTGTCATCAATCCTGTGAAGTTTGGGGAAGATTGGAGCATGTATGCTGGAGTTATAAACTACTTCCTGTTTTATGGCGGTACAGCTAAGTGTGACGGCTGACATGTTAACGGCTGATTGTACATGAAATATAGGCCACACCATGTAAATTTCAGGGCGGGACTAATATGAGAGAAGCCCTGGTGTAGCCAATAGACATTAGACTGGATCCAATCCACAGTGTGATGCTTGATGAGCAGCTGTCAATCAAAGGCAGTGGTCGTCATAGCAACACAGAACAGAGGAGAGACACACAGGTGCAGCTGAAAGTAGGTCAGTGACACAGCATTTTCTTCAGTCTGTGGCCAAAAACCCACACGTCGAACAAATGGCTCTGGTGACCACACCGTTTCAGCTACGAATGAAAGAAAGATATGGTGACGACCGGAAGAACCTGGGGATCGTTGTGATGTGCTTATTTTCCACGTACACGCAGAAATATGGATATTTTAGCGAATTAAACATGAAGGAAGTTGAGCTTTTCTCCTGAGATCAGCAGTCAGAAAATGCATTGGAGCGGATGGGAGACATGGAGGGTGCTCATTGTCTTTGGAGGAGCACAGTTCAAATTCTGTTCCCGTCAGTGTTAAAAGGAGACACTTTTATGAATCAGGACAAAAATCACTACTACTTTAGAAAAAATTGTGTGTCTAGCTTAAAGTATGTGCCCGTAGGAGCAGTTTCAAAAAGTTTTTTGGACAGTTTTCAGAGCAGCTCCGCACTCTAGCGGCAAACATTCCGTCTCATAGACACCCATTATAAACTCAGAATTTCGCCTGATTTGCTCATGGTACTTTTGGAGGCACTGATCAAAAACCGTAACAGCTACAAAAAAAATGAGAACATGTGTGAATAGACAAGAACTGCGGCAACATTTTACAGTTTTAATGGAGTCTGTAGCTGAAAGCATGCCAATGTTATTAAACTTTGTTTAACACCGAGTGTTGGTGACTTTCTCCCTCGATCCCATTCATTTCCTATGGGACAAATTTCGAAGAATTTCAGGATGTGTGTGCATCGGACGCTTTGAGAGCGTATAAGATTAAAACCGGGCCAGTAATGAAAAAGTTACGCAGAACTTTTTTTCAGAAGGGTGTGAACTGTCACCTGAGCGACATTCAGGTCGCTACAATAAACGGCCTCGGAGGAGATAGTTTTTGTAAAAGGCTCATTTTCAGGCAAAATCTTATTTTGAAAGGGCAAATAGCTCACTTCCTGTTTGATTTAGGGCAGGGGTATCAGCGCGTGATTTGTAGGTCTTAATGAGACGAACAAGCCGGTTTTTGTTTGATCTTTCTACGACATTCCTACGGGCAGTAACGGCCGATTTTTGGGCATTTTTAAGTGCCTAGGTGGCGCTAGAGAGCCATTTTGGCATTTTTGGGGTTAATTTTTGCATTTTATCAAATTTTTCGCCAGTCTTGATATGCGTGCCAATTTTGGTGAGTTTTCGAGCATGTTTAGGGGGTCAAATTTGGGTTCAAAGAGGCGGCGGAAGAAAGAAGAAGAAGAATAAACTTAGCAAAAACAATAGTGTCCTCGCCTTCGGCGAGGACTTTTCACCTCCTCGCACAGAATTCAATGGGCAAGTGGGTCGTCGCCTTCGGCGACGACTTTTCTCGACGTGGAGCGCTGTAGGACCCTCTGACCGGCTCTTTTCTTGATTTTGTGCGCTGCAATTTCAATAGGGTCCTTGCCCTACGGGCTCGGTCCCTAATTAAAGCTGCAAGCAGCGTTTTGCGGGACCTCGCACCCACGCCGCGTTGCCCGTTGCCCATTGCCCGTTGCCCCTAGCCCCTTGCCCGTTGCTCGTTTCGGCCTGTAGCTGGACAGTTAGCAGTCCTGTGAAGTTTGAGGAAGATTGGAGCATGTATGCCGGAGATATAAACTACTTCCTGTTTTGTTGCGGTACACTTAGTGTGACGCCTGACATGTGAAAGTTTTAATGTACACGAGGTACAGACCACAGTATGTAAATTTTGGGTAAATCCAAGGAAAAGTGTGTGAAAACACGTACTTCCTGTTGCCACTAGGGGGCGCTGTGTGTAATCCCAACTATTGACACATGGGTGTGTTCAGGGCGGGGCTGTCATCAATCCTGTGAAGTTTGGGGGAGATTGGAGCATGTATGCTGGAGTTATAAACTACTTCCTGTTTTATGGCGGTACAGCTAAGTGTGACGGCTGACATATTAACGGCTGATTGTACATGAAATATAGGCCACACCATGTAAATTTCAGGGCGGGACTAATATGAGAGAAGCCCTGGTGTAGCCAATAGACATTAGACTGTATCCAATCCACAGTGTGATGCTTGATGAGCAGCTGTCAATCAAAGGCAGTGGTCGTCATAGCAACACAGAACAGAGGAGAGACACACAGGTGCAGCTGAAAGTAGGTCAGTGACACAGCATTTTCTTCAGTCTGTGGCCAAAAAGCGACATGTCGAACAAAGGGCTCTGGTGACCACACCGTTTCAGCTACGAATGAAAGAAAGATATGGTGACGACCGGAAGAACGTGGGGATTAATGTGATGTGCTTATTTTCCAGGTAGACGCAGAAATATGGATATTTCAGCGAGTTAAACATGAAGGCAGTTAAGCTTTTCTCCTGAGATCAGCAGTCAGAAAATGCATTGGAGCGGATGGGAGAGAAGGAGGGTTCTCATTGTCTTTGGAGGCGCACAGTTCAAATTCTGTTCCCATCAGTGTGAAAAGGAGACACTTTTATGAATCAGGACAAAAATCTCTGCTACTTTAGAAAAAATGGTGTGTCTAGCTTAAAGTATGTGCCCGTAGGAGCAGTTTCAAAAAGTTTTTTGGACAGTTTTCAGAGCAGCTTCGCACTCTAGCGGCAAACATTCCGTCTCATAGACACCCATTATAAACTCCAAATTTCGCCTGATTTGCTCATGGTACATTTGGAGGCACTGAGCAAAAACCGTAACAGCTACAAAAAAAATGAGAACATGTGTGAATAGACGAGAACTGCGGCAACATTTTACAGTTTTAATGGAGTCTGTAGCTGAAAGCATGCCAATGTTATTAAACTTTGTTTAACACAGAGTGTTGGTGACTTTCTTCTCTTCTCCCATTCATTTCCAATGGGAGAAATTTCGAAGATTTTCAGGATGTGTGTGCGTCGGGCGCTTTGAGAGCGAATAAAATGAAAACCGGGCCAGTAATGAAAAAGTTACGCAGAACTTTTTTTCATAAGGGTGTGAACTGTCACCTGTTCGCCATTCAGGTCGCTACGATAAACGGCCTCGGAGGAGATAGTTTTTGAAAGACGCACATTTTCACCCAAAATCAGGTGAAATTTTATTGTGAAAGGGCAAATAACTCACTTCCTGTTTGATTTAGGTCAGGGGTATCAGCACGTGATTTGTAGGTCTTGATGAGACGAACAAGCCGGTTTTTGTTTGATCTTTCTACGACATTCCTACGGGCCGTAATGGGCATTTTTGTGTACCTAGGTGGCGCTAGAGAGCCCATTTTGGCATTTTTGGGGTTAATTTTTACATAGCCTGATTTTGTGTCACTTTTTAGGCAGGTGTGCCAATTTTGGTGAGTTTTTGAGCATGTTTAGGGGGTCAAATTTGGGCCCAAAGTTGCGGGAAAAAAAAGAATTAAAGCTGCAAGCAGCGTTTTGCGGGACCTCGCACCCACGCCGCGTTGCCCGTTGCCCCTAGCCCCTAGCCCCTAGCCCCTTGCCCGTTGCCCGTTTCAGCCTGTAGCTGGACGGTTAGCAATCCTGTGAAGTTTGAGGAAGATTGGAGCATGTATGCCGGAGATATAAACTACTTCCTGTTTTGTGGCGGTACACTTAGTGTGACGCCTGACATGTGAAAGTTTTAATATACACGAGGTACAGACCACAGTATGTAAATTTTGGGTAAATCCAAGGAAAAGTGTGTGAAAAGACGTACTTCCTGTTGCCAGTAGGGGGCGCTGCGTGTAATCCCAACTATTGACACATGGATGTGTTCAGGGCGGGGCTGTGATCAATGCTGTGAAGTTTGGGGAAGATTGGAGCATGTATGCTGGAGTTATAAACTACTTCCTGTTTTATGGCGGTAGAGCTAAGTGTGACGGCTGACATATTAACGGCTGATTGTACATGAAATATAAGCCACACCATGTAAATTTCAGGGCGGGACTAATATGAGAGAAGCCCTGGTGTAGCCAATAGACATTAGACTGGATCCAATCCACAGTGTGATGCTTGATGAGCAGCTGTCAATCAAAGGCAGTGGTCGTCATAGCAACAGAGAACAGAGGAGAGACACACAGGTGCAGCTGAAAGTAGGTCAGTGACACAGCATTTTCTTCAGTCTGTGGCCAAAAAGCGACACGTCGAACAAATCTCTCTGGTGACCACATTGTTTCAGCTACGAATGAAAGAAAGATATGGTGACGACCGGAAGAACGTGAGGATCGTTGTGATGTGCTTATTTTCAATGTAGACGTAGAAATATGGATATTTTAGCGAGTTAAACATGAAGGCAGTTAAGCTTTTCTCCTGAGATCAGCAGTCAGAAAATGCATTGGAGCGGATGGGAGAGAAGGAGGGTTCTCATTGTCTTTGGAGACGCACAGTTCAAATTCTGTTCCCGTCAGTGTGAAAAGGAGACACTTTTATGAATCAGGACAAAAATCTCTACTACTTTTGAGACAATGGTGTGTCTAGCTTAAAGTATGTGCCCGTAGGAGCAGTTTCAAAAAGTTTTTTGGACAGTTTTCAGAGCAGCTCCGCACTCTAGCGGCAAACATTCCGTCTCATAGACATCCATTATAAACTCCAAATTTCGCCTGATTTGCTCATGGTACTTTTGGAGGCACTCAGCAAAAACCGTAACAGATACAAAAAAAATGAGAACATGTGTGAATAGACGAGAACTGCGGCAACATTTTCCAGTTTTAATGGAGTCTGTAGCTGAAACCATGCCAATGTTATTAAACTTTGTTTAACAGCGAGTGTTGGTGATTTTCTTCTCTTCTCCCATTCATTTCCTATGGGAGAAATTTCGAGGATTTTCAAAATGTGTGTGCGTCGGGCGCTTTGAGAGCGTATAAAATGAAAACCGGGCCAGTAATGAAAAAATTACGCAGAACTTTTTTTCATAAGGGTGTGAACTGTCACCTGAGCAACATTCAGGTCGTTACGATAAACGGCCTCGGAGAAGATAGTTTTTGGAGAAGGCTCATTTTCAGCCGAAATCTTATTTTGAAAGGGCAAATAACTCACTTCCTGTTGGATTTAGGTCAGGGGTATCAGCGCGTGATTTGTAGGTCTTGATGAGACGAACAAGCCGGTTTTTGATTGATCTTTCTACGTCATTCCTACGGGCCGTAGTGGGCATTTTTGTGCAGTTTTGGGCACCTTTTAGTGCCTAGGTGGCGCTAGAGAGCCCATTTTGGCATTTTTGGGGTTAATTTTTACATGGTCTGATTTTGTGTCACTTTTTAGGCAGGCGTGCCAATTTTGGTGAGTTTTCGAGCATGTTTAGGGGGTCAAATTTGGGGCCAAAGTTGCGGGAGAAAAAAGAATAATAATAATAATAATAAACGGAGCAAAAACAGTAGTGTCGTCGCCTTCGGCGACGACACTATATATCCCTGCGCTCCAAATGCAATGAGGATTTAGGTCGTCGCCTTCGGCGACGACTTTTCTCGACGTGGAGCGTTGTAGGACCCTCTGACCGGCTCTTTTCCTGATTTTGTGCGGTGCAATTTCAATAGGGTCCTTGCCCTACGGGCTCGGTCCCTAATAATAAACACAGCAATAACAGTAGTGTCGTCGCCAAAGGCGACGACACTATATATCCCTGCGCTCAGAATGCAATGAGGATTTAGGTCGTCGCCTTCGGCGACGACTTTTCTCGACGTGGAGCGTTGTAGGACCCTCTGACCGGCTCTTTTCCTGATTTTGTGCGGTGCAATTTCAATAGGGTCCTTGCCCTACGGGCTCGGTCCCTAATTAAAGCTGCAAGCAGCGTTTTGCGGGACCTCGCACCCACGCCGCGTTGCCCGTTGCCCGTTGCCCCTAGCCCCTAGCCCCTTGCCCGTTGCCCGTCTCGGCCTGTAGCTGGACAGTTAGCAGTCCTGTGAAGTTTGAGGAAGATTGGAGCATGTATGCCGGAGCTATAAACTACTTCCTGTTTTGTGGCGGTACACCTAGTGTGACGCCTGACATGTGAAAGTTTTAATGTACACGATGTACAGACCACAGTATGTAAATTTTGGGTAAATCCAAGGAAAAGTGTGTGAAAAGACGTACTTCCTGTTGCCACTAGGGGGCGCTGTGTGTAATCCCAACTATTGACACATGGGTGTGTTCAGGGCGGGGCTGTCATCAATCCTGTGAAGTTTGGGGGAGATTGGAGCATGTATGCTGGAGTTATAAACTACTTCCTGTTTTATGGCGGTACAGCTACGTGTGACGGCTGACATATTAACGGCTGATTGTACATGAAATATAGGCCACACCATGTAAATTTCAGGGCGGGACTAATATGAGAGAAGCCCTGGTGTAGCCAATAGACATTAGACTGGATCCAATCCACAGTGTGATGCTTGATGAGCAGCTGTCAATCAAAGGCAGTGGTCGTCATAGCAACACAGAACAGAGGAGAGAGACACAGGTGCAGCTGAAAGTAGGTCAGTGACACAGCATTTTCCTCAGTCTGTGGCCAAAAAGCGACACGTCGAACAAATCGCTCTGGTGACCACACCGTTTCAGCTACGAATAAAAGGAAGATATGGTGACGACCGGAAGAACGTGGGGATCGTTGTGATGTGCTTATTTTCCACGTAGACGCAGAAATATGGATATTTTAGCGAGTTAAACATGAAGGCAGTTAAGTTTTTCTCCTGAGATCAGCAGTCAGAAAATGCATTGGAGCGGATGGGAGAGAAGGAGGGTGCTCATTGTCCTTGGAGGCGCACAGTTCAAATTCTGTTCCCGTCAGTGTGAAAAGGAGACACTTTTATGAATCAGGACAAAAATCTCTACTACTTTAGAAAAAATGGTGTGTCTAGCTTAAAGTATGTGCCCGTAGGAGCAGTTTCAAAAAGTTTTTTGGACAGTTTTCAGAGCAGCTTCGCACTCTAGCGGCAAACATTCCGTCTCATAGACACCCATTATAAACTCCAAATTTCGCCTGATTTACTCATGGTACTTTTGGAGGCACTGATCAAAAACCGTAACAGATACAAAAAAAATGAGAACATGTGTGAATAGACGACAACGACGGCAGCATTTTACAGTTTTAATGGAGTCTGTAGCTGAAAGCATGCCAATGTTATTAAACTTTGTTTAACACAGAGTGTTGGTGACTTTCTTCTCTTCTCCCATTCATTTCCAATGGGAGAAATTTCGAAGATTTTCAGGATGTGTGTGCGTCGGGCGCTTTGAGAGGGTATAAAATGAAAACCGGGCCAGTAATGAAAAAGTTACGCAGAACTTTTTTTCATAAGGGTGTGAACTGTCACCTGTTCGCCATTCAGGTCGCTACGATAAACGGCCTCGGAGGAGATAGTTTTTGAAAGACCCACATTTTCACCCAAAATCAGGTGAAATTTTATTGTGAAAGGGCAAATAACTCACTTCCTGTTTGATTTAGGTCAGGGGTATCAGCGCGTGATTTGTAGGTCTTGATGAGACGAACAAGCCGGTTTTTGTTTGATCTTTCTACGACATTCCTACAGGCCGTAATGGGCATTTTTGTTTACCTAGGTGGCGCTAGAGAGCCCATTTTGGCATTTTTGGGGTTAATTTTTACATAGCCTGATTTTGTGTCACTTTTTAGGCAGGTGTGCCAATTTTGGTGAGTTTTTGAGCATGTTTAGGGGGTCAAATTTGGGTCCAAAGTTGCGGGAGAAAAAAGAATAATAATTAAAGCTGCAAGCAGCGTTTTGCGGGACCTCGCACCCACGCCGCGTTGCCCGTTGCCCGTTGCCCCTAGCCCCTAGCCCCTAGCCCCTTGCCCGTTGCCCGTTTCAGCCTGTAGCTGGACGGTTAGCAATCCTGTGAAGTTTGAGGAAGATTGGAGCATGTATGCCGGAGATATAAACTACTTCCTGTATTGTGGGGGTACACTTAGTGTGACGCCCGCCATGTGAAAGTTTTAATGTACACGAGGTACAGACCACAGTATGTAAATTTTGGGTAAATCCAAGGAAAAGTGTGTGAAAAGACGTACTTCCTGTTGCCACTAGGGGGCGCTGTGTGTAATCCCAACTATTGACACATGGGTGTGTTCAGGGCGGGGCTGTGATCAGTCCTGTGAAGCTTGGGGAAGATATGACCATGTATGCTGGAGTTATAAACTACTTCCTGTTTTATGGCGGTACAGCTCAGTGTGACGGCTGACATATTAACGGCTGATTGTACATGAAATATAGGCCACACCATGTAGATTTCAGGGCGGGACTAATATGAGAGAAGCACTGGTGTAGCCAATAGACATTAGACTGTATCCAATCCACAGTGTGATGCTTGATGAGCAGCTGTCAATCAAAGGCAGTGGTCGTCATAGCAACACAGAACAGAGGAGAGACACACAGGTGCAGCTGAAAGTAGGTCAGTGACACAGCATTTTCTTCAGTCTGTGGCCAAAAAGCGACACGTTGAACAAAAGGCTCGGGTTACTACACCGTTTCAGCTACGAATGAAAGGAAGATATGGTGACGACCGGAAGAACCTGGGGATCGTTGTGATGTGCTTATTTTCCACGTACACGCAGAAATATGGATATTTTAGCGAGTTAAACATGAGGGAAGTTGAGCTTTTCTCCTGAGATCAGCAGTCAGAAAATGCATTGGAGCGGATGGGAGACATGGAGGGTGCTCATTGTCTTTGGAGGAGCACAGTTCAAATTCTGTTCCCGTCAGTGTTAAAAGGAGACACTTTTATGAATCAGGACAAAAATCACTACTACTTTAAAAAAAATTGTGTGTCTAGCTTAAAGTATGTGCCCGTAGGAGCAGTTTCAAAAAGTTTTTTGGACAGTTTTCAGAGTAGCTCCGCACTCTAGCGGCAAACATTCCGTCTCATAGACACCCATTATAAACTCCAAATTTCGCCTGATTTGCTCATAGTACTTTTGGAGGCACTGATCAAAAACCGTAACAGCTACAAAAAAAATGAGAACATGTGTGAATAGACAAGAACTGCGGCAACATTTTACAGTTTTAATGGAGTCTGTAGCTGAAAGCATGCCAATGTTATTAAACTTTGTTTAACACCGAGTGTTGGTGACTTTCTCCCTCGATCCCATTCATTTCCTATGGGAGAAATTTCGAAGAATTTCAGGATGTGTGTGCATCGGACGCTTTGAGAGCGTATAAGATTAAAATCGGGCCAGTAATGAAAAAGTTACGCAGAACTTTTTTTCAGAAGGGTGTGAACTGTCACCTGAGCGACATTCAGGTCGCTACAATAAACGGCCTCGGAGGAGATAGTTTTTGTAAAAGGCTCATTTTCAGGCAAAATCTTATTTTGAAAGGGCAAATAGTTCACTTCCTGTTTGATTTAGGGCAGGGGTATCAGCGCGTGATTTGTAGGTCTTAATGAGACGAACAAGCCGGTTTTTGTTTGATCTTTCTACGACATTCCTACGGGCAGTAACGGCCGATTTTTGGGCATTTTTAAGTGCCTAGGTGGCGCTAGAGAGCCATTTTGGCATTTTTGGGGTTAATTTTTGCATTTTATGAAATTTTTCGCCAGTCTTGATATGCGTGCCAATTTTGGTGAGTTTTCGAGCATGTTTAGGGGGTCAAATTTGGGTTCAAAGAGGCGGCGGAAGAAAGAAGAAGAAGAATAAACTTAGCAAAAACAATAGTGTCCTCGCCTTCGGCGAGGACTTTTCACCTCCTCGCACAGAATTCAATGGGCAAGTGGGTCGTCGCCTTTGGCGACGACTTTTCTCGATGTGGAGCGCTGTAGGACCCTCTGACCGGCTCTTTTTGTGATTTTTTGCGCTGCAATTTCAATAGGGTCCTTGCCCTACGGGCTCGGTCCCTAAATAAACGGAGCAAAAACAATAGTGTCGTCGCCTTCGGCGACGACACTATGCATCCCTGCGCTCCAAATGCAATGAGGATTTAGGTCGTCGCCTTCGGCGACGACTTTTCTTGATGTGGAACGTTGTAGGACCTTCTGACCGGCTCTTTTCGTGATTTTGTGCGCTGCAATTTCAATAGGGTCCTTGCCCTACGGGCTCGGTCCCTAATAAACTTAGCAAAAACAATAGTGTCGTCGCCGAAGGCGACGACACTATATATCCCTGCGTTCCAAATGCAATGAGGATTTAGGTCGTCGCCTTCGGCGACGACTTTTCTCGAGGGGGAGCGCTGTAGGACCTTCTTACCGGCTCTTTTCCTGATTTTGTGTGGTGCAATTTCAATAGGGTCCTTGCCCTACGGGCTCGGTCCCTAATTAAAGCTGCAAGCAGCGTTTTGCGGGACCTCGCACCCACGCCGCGTTGCCCGTTGCCCCTAGCCCCTAGCCCCTTGCCCGTTGCCCGTTTCAGCCTGTAGCTGGACGGTTAGCAATCCTGTGAAGTTTGAGGAAGATTGGAGCATGTATGCCGGAGATATAAACTACTTCCTGTTTTGTGGCGGTACACTTAGTGTGACGCCTGACATGTGAAAGTTTTAATATACACGAGGTACAGACCACAGTATGTAAATTTTGGGTAAATCCAAGGAAAAGTGTGTGAAAAGACGTACTTCCTGTTGCCAGTAGGGGGCGCTGCGTGTAATCCCAACTATTGACACATGGATGTGTTCAGGGCGGGGCTGTCATCAATGCTGTGAAGTTTGGGGAAGATTGGAGCATGTATGCTGGAGTTATAAACTACTTCCTGTTTTATGGCGGTACAGCTCAGTGTGACGGCTGACATATTAACGGCTGATTGTACATGAAATATAAGCCACACCATGTAAATTTCAGGGCGGGACTAATATGAGAGAAGCCCTGGTGTAGCCAATAGACATTAGACTGTATCCAATCCACAGTGTGATGCTTGATGAGCAGCTGTCAATCAAAGGCAGTGGTCGTCATAGCAACACAGAACAGAGGAGAGACACACAGGTGCAGCTGAAAGTAGGTCAGTGACACAGCATTTTCTTCAGTCTGTGGCCAAAAAGCGACACGTCGAACAAATCTCTCTGGTGACCACATTGTTTCAGCTACGAATGAAAGAAAGACATGGTGACGACCGGAAGAACGTGGGGATCGTTGTGATGTGCTTATTTTCCACGTAGACGCAGAAATATGGATATTTTAGCGAGTTAAACATGAAGGCAGTTAAGCTTTTCTCCTGAGATCAGCAGTCAGAAAATGCATTGGAGCGGATGGGAGACATGGAGGGTGCTCATTGTCTTTGGAGTTGCACAGTTCAAATTCTGTTCCCGTCAGTGTGAAAAGGAGACACTTTTATGAATCAGGACAAAAATCTCTACTACTTTTGAGACAATGGTGTGTCTAGCTTAAAGTATGTGCCCGTAGGAGCAGTTTCAAAAAGTTTTTTGGACAGTTTTCAGAGCAGCTTCGCACTCTAGCGGCAAACATTCCGTCTCATAGACACCCATTATAAACTCCAAATTTCTCATGATTTGCTCATGGTACTTTTGGAGGCACTGATCAAAAACCGTAACAGATACAAAAAAAATGAGAACATGTGTGAATAGACGACAACGACGGCAGCATTTTACAGTTTTAATGGAGTCTGTAGCTGAAAGCATGCCAATGTTATTAAACTTTGTTTAACACAGAGTGTTGGTGACTTTCTTCTCTTCTCCCATTCATTTCCAATGGGAGAAATTTCGAAGATTTTCAGGATGTGTGTGCGTCGGGCGCTTTGAGAGCGAATAAAATGAAAACCGGGCCAGTAATGAAAAAGTTACGCAGAACTTTTTTTCATAAGGGTGTGAACTGTCACCTGTTCGCCATTCAGGTCGCTACGATAAACGGCCTCGGAGGAGATAGTTTTTGAAAGACCCACATTTTCACCCAAAATCAGGTGAAATTTTATTGTGAAAGGGCAAATAACTCACTTCCTGTTTGATTTAGGTAAGGGGTATCAGCGCGTGATTTGTAGGTCTTGATGAGACGAACAAGCCGGTTTTTGTTTGATCTTTCTACGACATTCCTACAGGCCATAATGGGCATTTTTGTTTACCTAGGTGGCGCTAGAGAGCCCATTTTGGCATTTTTGGGGTTAATTTTTACATAGCCTGATTTTGTGTCACTTTTTAGGCAGGTGTGCCAATTTTGGTGAGTTTTTGAGCATGTTTAGGGGGTCAAATTTGGGCCCAAAGTTGCGGGAGAAAAAAGAATAATAATTAAAGCTGCAAGCAGCGTTTTGCGGGACCTCGCACCCACGCCCGTTACCCGTTGCCCGTTTCCCCTAGCCCCTTGCCCGTTGCCCGTTGCCCGTTTCGGCCTGTAGCTGGACGGTTAGCAATCCTGTGAAGTTTGAGGAAGATTGGAGCATGTATGCCGGAGATATAAACTACTTCCTGTTTTGTGGCGGTACACTTAGTGTGACGCTTGACATGTGAAAGTTTTAATCTACACGAGGTACAGACCACAGTATGTAAATTTTGTGTAAATCCAAGGAAAAGCGTGTGAAAAGATGTACTTCCTGTTGCCAGTAGGGGGCGCTGTGTGTAATCCCAAATATTGACACATGGGTGTGTTCAGGGCAGGGCTGTGATCAATCCTGTTAAGTTTGACGAAGATACGACCATGTATGCTGGAGTTATAAACTACTTCCTGTTTAGTGGCGGTACACTTGGTGTGACACTTGACATGTGAAAGTCTGATAAAGAATGCACCAGTAATTGTTCGTGAGATTGTACATGAAACATAGGCCACAGCATGTAAATTTTAGGTAAAAAAAAAAAAAAGTGTGTGAACAGATGTACTTCCTGTTGCCAGTAGGTGGCGCTGTGTGTAATCCTCCAAATATCTACACATGGGTGTGTTCAGGGTGGGACTGTGATCAATCCTGTGAAGTTTGGGGGAGATTGGAGCATGTATGCTGGAGTTATAAACTACTTCCTGTTTAGTGGCGGTACACTTCGTGTGACACTTGACATGTGAAAGTCTAATAAAGAATCCACCAGTGATTGGTCGTGAGATTGTACATGAAATGTAGGCCACAGCATGTCAATTTAAGGTAAAAAAAAAAAAAAAAAAAAAAAGTGTTTGAAAAGATGTATTTCCTGTTGCCCGTAGGTGGCGCTGTGTGTAATCCCCCAAAATATCTACACATGGGTGTGTTCAGGGCGGGGCTGTGATCAATCCTGTGAAGTTTGGGGGAGATTGGAGCATGTATGCTGGAGTTCTTTACATGTATTGCGTCAGGCACATGAAACGAGGAAGGGATTGATGTTTAATGGCGGCCGCCCGCACCCCGCTCCCCCCTCCCCGCTCCCCCCCTACGTCGGCGCGTACGGGGATCCGCTGCTGTGCGTATCGACAGTGTTCAAGAAGGTTCCATTCAAAAGAACTGAGGGTCGGCCGAGGTCAGTGACACAGCGCGATGATCGTGATTGGACCTCCCGGTGGCATGATGTGACGTCATCATCCGAGCACATAAAAGCCCCCTGCTGCAGAGCCTCGCCCCCCTCTTCACACCGACTCTGAGGTAAGAGACGTCTTTTTTACATTAGCTCTCTGCTAGCTTGTTAGCCTTTTGTTTGATGACTTTGTGCTGCTATCTGTAGCTAACTCTAATGGGATACACTAATGACTAATGTATAAGTGTTTGATTACAACAACTACTGTGAAGTGTTAATGGCAGTGCTGCCGATTTGAGGTGGATTGTAAAGATTTATGGGTGTTTTTTGTTTATGCTAATGTGTGTTAGCTGTGTAATGTGCATGGTAATCCGCTAGGCCTCTGTGTGTATAGTTAACTACAGCTAACTTTTGTTGAATAAACTCAATGCCTAATATATAAGTGGTTGATTTAAAGTAATAAGGTGAAATGTAAAAGGCTGTGCTTTGGATTTGTGATGGATTTTTAATATTTATTGATTGATCAGTCAAGTGGCGCGATTTATGCTAATGAGGTCCGCTAGCTGCGTGTCTTTAGCATTAGCCTTTTGTGTGTTAGCATTTCGGCTAACTATAGCTAACTTGCCTTGGATGCACTCGACGTCTAGTGTACAAGTGGTTGATTTATAGACACACTGTGAAATGTAAAGGGCAGTACACATGATGTGAGATGGATTGTAAAGTTTGATTGATGGATTTTGATAAAATAGCATGATCTATGCTAATGGCCGCTAGCCGTGTGTATTTAGTGTTAGCCTTTTGTGTGTTAGCATTTCGGCTGCCTACAGCTAACTTTAATGTGTTAAACATGATGCCTAATGTATAAGTGGTTGATTAAAACAAATGCTGTGTAATGTTAAGCAGTGCAGTGGATGTGAGGTGGCTTTTTACAATTTATTGATGGATTTTGATCGAATAGTAGGATTTTTGATACAACGCATGGTATGCAGTGTTATTGAACACAGCTATATTTAAGCTGCATTTACCCACTGTTGATTAGCTGTTGTCTGACTGTACGGTGATGTGTTTATTGTATAGTTATACTGTTCAGTCCTGCTGAGACTGATATTACAGAGCGCAGGTGTCTGTCTGTGTTTGTCTCTGTGTCTCTGTCCATGTTATCTAATCTAGTTGGGGTGTAGATTTATTTGTATAATGTATATAAATGTATTTAGTGTGTATGCTCTTGTGTAAAATCTGTTATTCAAAGGAAAGATCCCTTAAATTGGATGACTGTGTTAGTTAATCATGTTAAGATAAAAGGCGCTGTGTGTGTGCCTGCCTGTAAAATGTCATGTAGTTTTGGTTGAGATTGAGTTGTGGCATTCATGTTGGTTTATGCGAGCTAAATGCTAATGTTGAGAGGAGAGAATTAGATGCTGTGCATGTGATTTGTTATCTAGTTTTGGTTAAGATTGAGTTGTGGCATTCATGTTAGCTTTATTCTAGGCTAATGCTAATGTTGAGAGGAGACATTAGATGCTGTGTGTGTGTGTGCGTGTAATGTATGTAATGGTATTTAATGCAGATGCTCTTGTGTTAAACATATTGTTTAAAGGAAAGATAACTTGCCTGTGTGTGTGTTTGTGTGTGTGATGGCCAGTTTTGCTTGAGACTGAGTGGATTTATTTAGAGACCTGTAGTGTCGGCCATTTTGGTTTTAGTAAGAACATGTATGTAAGATGGATGCTGTTGTGTTAGTTGACTGTTTAAAAGACAGATCTTTTAAAATGGATGACTGTTAATCATGTTGAGAGGAGAGATTAGATGCTGTGCATGTGTGTGCGTGTGTGTCTGAAATGTCATCTAGTTCTGGTTGAGATTGAGTTGTGGCATTCATGTTAGCTTTATGCTAGCTAAATGCTAATGCTGAGAGAAAGATTTGATGCCATGCCTGTATGTATTTGCGTGACATGTCATGTAGTTTTGGTTGAGACTGAGTTGTGGCATTCATGTTAGCTTTATGCTAGGCTAAATGCTAATGTTGAGAGGAGAGCTTCCATGCTGTACATGTGTGTTTGTGCGTGTGTGTGAAATGTCATCCAGTTTTTGTTGACATTAAGTTGTGGCATTCATGTTAGCTTTATGCTAGACTAATGCTAATGTTAAGAGGAGAGCTTAGGTGTGTGTGTGTGTTTTCGTCAGCTAGTTTTGTTTGGGGTTGAGTTGTTTTAATTGATGTTAACTTTATGCTATGCTAAATGCTAATGATGAAAGGAGAGCTTCAGTGCTGTGCATGTCATGTGCATGTCAGCTAGTTTTGGTTCAGGTTGAGTTTTTTTTAATTGATGTTAGCTTTATGCTAGGCTAAATGCTAATGTTGAGAGGAGAGCTTCGATGCTATGCATGTGGGTTTGCCTGTGTGTCTGTGAAATGTCATCTAGTTTTTGTTGAGATTGAGTTGTGGCATTCATGTTAGCTTCATGCTAGGCTAATGCTAATGTTGAGAGGAGAGCTTCGATGCTGTGCGTGTGTGTTTGCCTGTGTGTCTGTGAAATGTCATCTAGTTTTTGTTGAGATTGAGTTGTGGCATTCATGTTAGCTTTATGCTAGGCTAATGCTAATGTTGAGAGGAGAGCTTTGATGATGTGCATGTGTTTACCTGTGTGTCTGTGAAATGTCATCTACTTTTTGTTGAGATTAAGTTGTGGCATTCATGTTAGCTTTACACTAGGCTAATGCTAATGTTGAGAGGAGAGCTTCGATGACGTGCATGTGTGTTTGCCTGTGTGTCTGTGAAATGTCATCTAGATTTTGTTGAGATTGAATTGTGACATTCATGTTAGCTTTATGCTAGCTAAATGCTAATGCTGAGAGAAAAATTTGATGCTGTGCTTGTTTGTGTTTGCGTGACATGTCATGTAGTTTTGGTTGAGACTGAGTTGTGGCATTCATGTTAGCTTTATGCTAGCTAAATGCTGAGAGGAAAGAGTTGATAGTGTGTGTGTGTGTGTGTGTGTGTGTGTGTGTGTGTGTGTGTGTGTGTCAGCTAGTTTTGGTTGAGGTTGAGTTTTTTTAATTGATGTTAGGTTCATGCTAGGCTAAATGCTAATGTTGATAGGAAAGACTTGATGCTGTATATGTGTGTGTTTGGTAAATGTCAGCTAGTTTTGGTTGAGGTTGAGTTTTTTTAATTGATGTTAGCTTTATGCTAGGCTAAATGCTAATGTTAAGAGGAGAGCTTCGATGCTGTGCATGTGTCTTTGCGTGTGTGTCTGTGATACGTAATCTGGTTTTTGTTGAGATTTAGTTTTGGCATTCATGTTAGCTTTATGCTAGGCTAATGCTAAAGATGAGAGGAGAGCTTCGATGATGTGCATGTGTGTTTGCCTGTGTGTCTGTTATATGTCATCTAGTTTTTGTTGAGACTGAGTTGTGGCATTCATGTTAGCTTTATGCAAGGCTAATGCTAATGATGAGAGGAGAGCTTCGATGCTGTGTATGTGTGTTTGCCTTTGTGTCTGTGATATGTCATCTAGTTTTTGAGATTGAGTTGTTCCATTCGTGTTAGGTTTATGCTAGGCTAATGCTAATGTTGAGAGGAGAGCTTCGATGATGTGTGTGTGTGTGTCAGCTGGTTTTGGTTGAGGTTGAGTTTTTTTAATTGATGTTAGCTTTATGCTAGGCTAAATGCTAATGTTAAGAGGAGAGCTTCGATGCTGTGCATGTGTCTTTGCGTGTGTGTCTGTGATACGTAATCTGGTTTTTGTTGAGATTTAGTTTTGGCATTCATGTTAGCTTTATGCTAGGCTAATGCTAAAGATGAGAGGAGAGCTTCAATGATGTGCATGTGTGTTTGCCTGTGTGTCTGTTATATGTCATCTAGTTTTTGTTGAGACTGAGTTGTGGCATTCATGTTAGCTTTATGCAAGGCTAATGCTAATGATGAGAGGAGAGCTTCGATGCTGTGTATGTGTGTTTGCCTTTGTGTCTGTGATATGTCATCTAGTTTTTGAGATTGAGTTGTTCCATTCGTGTTAGGTTTATGCTAGGCTAATGCTAATGTTGAGAGGAGAGCTTCGATGATGTGTGTGTGTGTGTCAGCTGGTTTTGGTTGGGGTTGAGTTTTTTTTTAATTGATGTTAGCGTTATGCTAAGCTAAATGCTAATGTTGAGAGGAGAGCTTCGATGCTGTGCATGTGTGTTTGCCTGTGTGTCTGTGACATGTCATCTAGTTTTTGTTGAGATTGAGTTGTGGCATTCATGTTAGCTTCATGCTAGCTAAATGCTAATGCTGAGAGGAAACACTTGATGCTGTGTATGTGTGTGTGTTTGGGAAATGTCAGCTAGTTTTGGTTGAGGTTGAGTTTTTTAAATTGATGTTAGCTTCATGCTAGGCTAAGGTTTATGCTAATGATGATAGGAGAGCTTAGATGCTGTGTGTGTGTCAGCTAGTTATGTTTGGAGTTGAGTTTTTTTAATTGATGTTAGCTATATGCTAGGCTAAATGCTTATGTTTAGAGGAGAGCTTCGATGCTGTGCATGTGCGTTTGCCTGTGTGTCTTATATGTCAGCTAGTTTTGGTTGAGATTGAGTTGTGGTGGCATTCATGTTAGCTTTATGCTAGGTTAACGCTAATGGTGAGAGGAGAGCTTTGATGCTGTGCATGTGTATTTGCCTGTGTGTCTGTGATATGTCGTAGTTTTTTTTGAGATTGAGTTGTGGCATTCATGTTAGCTTTATGCTAGGCTAATGCTACTGTTGAGAGGACAGCTGTGTGTGTCTGTCTGTGTGTGTGTGTGTCAGCTAGTTTTGGTTTAGGTTTAGTTTTTTTAATTGATGTTAGCTTTATGCTAGGCTAAATGCTAATGTTGAGAGGAGAGCTTCGATGCTATGCGTGTGTGTTTGCCTGTGTGTCTGTGAAATGTCATCTAGTTTTGCTTGCGATTGAGTTGTGGCATTCATGTTAGCTTTATGCTAGGCTAATGCTAATGTCGAGAGGACAGCTGTGTGTGTGTGTGTGTGTGTTCGTCAGCTAGTTTTGGTTGAGGCTGAGTTTTTTTAATTGCTGTAGCTTTATGCTAGGCTAAATGCTAATGTTGAGAGGAGCGCTTCGATGATGTGCATACTTGTTTACCTGTGTGTCTGTGCAATGTCATCTAGTTTTTGTTGAGGTTGAGTTGTGGCATTCATGTTAGCTTTATGCTAGCTAAATGCTAATGCTGATAGGAAAGACTTGATGCTGTGCGTGTGTGTGTGTGTGTTTGGGATATGTCATCTAGTTTTGGTTGAGATTGAGTTGTGGCATTCATGTTAGTTTTATGCTAGGCTAATGCTAATGTTGAGAGGACAGCTGTGTGTGTCTCTTTGTGTGTGTGTGTGTGTGTCAGCTAGTTTTGGTTGAGTTTGAGTTTTTTTAATTGTTGTAGCTTTATGCTAGGCTAAATGCTAATGTTGAGAGGAGAGTTTCGATGATGTGCGTACGTGTTTACCTGTGTGTCTGTGCAATGTCATCTAGTTTTTGTTGAGATTGAGTTGTGGCATTCATGTTGGCTTTATGCTAGGCTAATGCTAATGTTGAGAGGAAAGCTTCGATGATGTGCGTACGTGTTTACCTGTGTGTCTGTGCAATGTCATCTAGTTTTTGTTGAGATTGAGTTGTGGCATTCATGTTAGCTTTATGCTAGGCTAATGCTAATGTTGGGAGGACAGCTGTGTGTGTCTCTTTGTGTGTGTGTGTGTGTGTGTGTGTGTGTGTGTGTCAGCTAGTTTTGGTTTAGGTTTAGTTTTTTTAATTGATGTTAGCTTTATGCTAGGCTAAATGCTAATGTTGAGAGGAGAGCTTCGATGCTATGCGTGTGTGTTTGCCTGTGTGTCTGTGAAATGTCATCTAGTTTTGCTTGCGATTGAGTTGTGGCATTCATGTTAGCTTTATGCTAGGCTAATGCTAATGTCGAGAGGACAGCTGTGTGTGTGTGTGTGTGTGTGTTCGTCAGCTAGTTTTGGTTGAGGCTGAGTTTTTTTAATTGTTGTAGCTTTATGCTAGGCTAAATGCTAATGTTGAGAGGAGCGCTTCGATGATGTGCATACTTGTTTACCTGTGTGTCTGTGCAATGTCATCTAGTTTTTGTTGAGGTTGAGTTGTGGCATTCATGTTAGCTTTATGCTAGCTAAATGCTAATGCTGATAGGAAAGACTTGATGCTGTGCGTGTGTGTGTGTGTGTTTGGGATATGTCATCTAGTTTTGGTTGAGATTGAGTTGTGGCATTCATGTTAGTTTTATGCTAGGCTAATGCTAATGTTGAGAGGACAGCTGTGTGTGTCTCTTTGTGTGTGTGTGTGTGTGTGTGTGTCAGCTAGTTTTGGTTGAGTTTGAGTTTTTTTAATTGTTGTAGCTTTATGCTAGGCTAAATGCTAATGTTGAGAGGAGAGTTTCGATGATGTGCGTACGTGTTTACCTGTGTGTCTGTGCAATGTCATCTAGTTTTTGTTGAGATTGAGTTGTGGCATTCATGTTGGCTTTATGCTAGGCTAATGCTAATGTTGAGAGGAAAGCTTCGATGATGTGCGTACATCTTTACCTGTGTGTCTGTGCAATGTCATCTAGTTTTTGTTGAGATTGAGTTGTGGCATTCATGTTAGCTTTATGCTAGGCTAATGCTAATGTTGGGAGGACAGCTGTGTGTGTCTCTTTGTGTGTGTGTGTGTGTGTGTGTGTGTGTGTCAGCTAGTTTTGGTTTAGGTTTAGTTTTTTTAATTGATGTTAGCTTTATGCTAGGCTAAATGCTAATGTTGAGAGGAGAGCTTCGATGCTATGCGTGTGTGTTTGCCTGTGTGTCTGTGAAATGTCATCTAGTTTTGCTTGCGATTGAGTTGTGGCATTCATGTTAGCTTTATGCTAGGCTAATGCTAATGTCGAGAGGACAGCTGTGTGTGTGTGTGTGTGTGTTCGTCAGCTAGTTTTGGTTGAGGCTGAGTTTTTTTAATTGCTGTAGCTTTATGCTAGGCTAAATGCTAATGCTAATGTTGAGAGGAGCGCTTCGATGATGTGCATACTTGTTTACCTGTGTGTCTGTGCAATATCATCTAGTTTTTGTTGAGGTTGAGTTGTGGCATTCATGTTAGCTTTATGCTAGCTAAATGCTAATGCTGATAGGAAAGACTTGATGCTGTGCGTGTGTGTGTGTGTTTGGGATATGTCATCTAGTTTTGGTTGAGATTGAGTTGTGGCATTCATGTTAGTTTTATGCTAGGCTAATGCTAATGTTGAGAGGACAGCTGTGTGTGTCTCTTTGTGTGTGTGTGTGTGTGTGTGTGTGTCAGCTAGTTTTGGTTGAGTTTGAGTTTTTTTAATTGTTGTAGCTTTATGCTAGGCTAAATGCTAATGTTGAGAGGAGAGTTTCGATGATGTGCGTACGTGTTTACCTGTGTGTCTGTGCAATGTCATCTAGTTTTTGTTGAGATTGAGTTGTGGCATTCATGTTGGCTTTATGCTAGGCTAATGCTAATGTTGAGAGGAAAGCTTCGATGATGTGCGTACGTGTTTACCTGTGTGTCTGTGCAATGTCATCTAGTTTTTGTTGAGATTGAGTTGTGGCATTCATGTTAGCTTTATGCTAGGCTAATGCTAATGTTGGGAGGACAGCTGTGTGTGTCTCTTTGTGTGTGTGTGTGTCAGCTAGTTTTGGTTGAGATAGAGTTTTTTTAAATTGATGTTAGCTTTATGCTAGGCTAAATGCTAATGTTGAGAGGAGAGCTTTGATGATGTGCATGTGTTTTTGCGTGTGTGTCCGTGAAATGTCATCTAGTTTTGGTTGAGATTGAGTTGTGGCATTCATGTTAGCTTTATGCTAGCTAAATGCTAATGCTGATAGGAAAGACTTGATGCTGTGCGTGTGTGTGTTTGGGATATGTCATCTAGTTTTGGTTGAGATTGAGTTGTGGCATTCATGTTAGCTTTATGCTAGGCTAAATGCTAATGCTGATAGGAAAGACTTGATGCTGTGCGTGTGTGTGTTTGGGATATGTCATCTAGTTTTTGTTGAGATTGAGTTGATGCATTCATGTTAGCTTTATGCTAGGCTAATGCTAATGTTGAGAGGAGAGCTTCGATGATGTGCATGTGTGTTTGCCTGGGTGTCTGTGAAATGTCATCTAGTTTTTGTTGAGATTGAGTTGTGGCATTAATGTTAGCTTTATACTAGGCTAATGCTAATGTTGAGAGGAGAGCTTAGATGCTATGCGTGTGTGTGTGTGTGTCAGCTATTTTTTGTTGAGATGAGTTGTGGCATTCATGTTAGCTTTATGCTAGGCTAATGCTAATGTTGAGAGAACAGCTGTGTGTGTGTGTGTGTGTGTGTGTGTGTGTCAGCTAGTTTTGGTTTGGGTTGAGTTTTTTAAATTGATGTTAGCTTTATGCTAGGCTAATGCTATTGTTGAGAGGAGAGCTTCGATGCTGTGCATGTGTGTTTGCCTGTGTGTCTGTGATATTTCATCTAGTTTTGGTTGAGATTGATTTGTGGCATTCATGTTAGGTTTATGCTAGCTAAATGCTAATTCTGAAAGGACAGACTTTATGCTGTGCGTGTGTGTGTTTGGGAAATGTCAGCTAGTTTTGGTTGAGGTTGAGTTTTTTAAATTGATGTTAGCTTCATGCTAGACTAAATGCTATTGTTGAGAGGAGAGCTTCGATGCTGTGCATGTGTGTTTGCCTGTGTGTCTGTGATATATCATCTAGTTTTGGTTGAGATTGAGTTGTGGCATTCATGTTAACTTTATGCTAGCTAATTGCTAATGCTGAGAGGAAAGATTTGATGCTGTGCGTGTGTGTGTTTGGGAATTGTCAGCTAGTTTTGGTGAGGTTGAGTTTTTTTAATTGATGTTAGCTTTTTGCAAGGCTAAATGCTAATGTTGAGAGGAGAGCCTAGATGCTGTGCGTGTGTGTGTGTGTCAGCTAGTTTATAATTGATGTTAGTTTTATGTTATGCTAAATGGTAATGTTGAGAGGACAGCTTCAATGCTGTGTAAGTGTGTGCGTGCGTGGTTGAGAGTGAGTTGTGGCATACATGTTAGTTTATGCTAGGTAAATGCTAATGTTTAGAAGAGACAGTTGATGCTGTGCATGTGTGTGTGCATTTAATGTATGTAATGGTATTTAATGCGGATGTTCTTGTGTTAAACATACTGTTTAAAGGAACGATCCCTGCCTGTGTGTGTGTGTGTGTGTGTGTGTGTGTGTGTCTGTCTGTGTGATGGTCAGTTTTGCTTGAGAATTAGTTGATTTATTTAGAGAGTTGTAGTGTCGGCCATTTTGCTGTCAGTAAGAACATGTATTTAATGTGAATGCTGTTGTGTTAGCTGACCATATTTTTTTAAAGGACAGACTCTTTAAAATTGATGACTGTGTGTTAGTTTATCGTGTTGACAGGAAAGATTAGATGCTGTACATTCCTGTGTCATCCTGATATGTAGGCTAGTTTTGTTTGACATTGAGTTGTGTAATGTATGGACATACAGTGTCGGCCATTTTCCTTTCAGGGACAACGTATATTTAAGATGGACGCTGTTAGTTGAGCGTATTGCTTAAATGAAAGATCCTGTTTTAATGTTAGAGATTTTTTTTTGTGGATGAGTTTATCCAGGATGTGTAGAGAGAAACGCTTTTAAATTAAAATCTCAGTTATCTCAATGTGTCTAGCAGGCATTTAATTGCACAGTTTTTATGTCAAGCTCATTGTTAAATAAAGTAATGTTTTTTTTTTTTTTCATCTACAGATATTCTTCTCACTTGGCTGTGTGATCTGGTGCTCTCCTTCTGCGATTGACCTCCGACTACTGCTCATCCAGGACCTCTACACTCAACACACACTCATTCATTCATTCATTCCATCAATTTTCAACACACACCTAATAGCACATTTCTGATTCTTTTCACATAGACACAGTCAGACAGACAGACAGACACACACACACACACACATCCACAAATACATACATACACACACACACACACACACACGCACACTTGAGGTGTCGATCTACTGCTGGCAAGGTAAGTCGAGCATTTTATATATTTGAAGGCTGAGGTCAGAGTCTGTGTGGTAAAGTATGGCTTTTGAGTGTGATTTGCTGACAGTCATAGTGATTTGTACATATTCTGTATGAATGTTGAAGTAATTTTTTTTGGTTGTTTTTGTGTTTGTTTAGATGCCCCGTGCGAAGTCCCACCGGCGCGCCCAGGCCCTGAGGAGGAGGATGGCGACGGCGCAGACCTGGACCCCCCTGCCGCCTGTCTCCGAGTTCGTTGCTCGTATGTATCAAATAGTTTAGTTTTTTTTGTTGTTGTTTTTTTTTTTTTTTTAACATGTTTCAATGATACAGATAAAATGTTATTGAAAGATATGTTAATCTTGTGCTGACAATTTTGATCTGTCTGACCAGGCCGCGGTACCGGGTACCGCCATCGTGCGCGGAGATGGCCAACTTCGGAGCTGACCCAGCGCAGCTTCAAGTTGGTCACTCCAGCCCAGCGTCCGGACCAGAAGGTATTATTTGTCTTATTCGTAAGAGAGTGATGGTTGCATGGTGTCGTGGTTGGTGTCTCTGTTCTAAAGTGATGTCTATGTTGTTGCAGCTGGTGTTCGTCGTGGGAGATTCCCATCTGCGCTCCATGGTGGACGGGTTCGCGGCCATCCCCGAGGGATCCCTGTCTTTCTCTTTTCTGTCTGTTCCAGGTGCAGAGGCCAGGGAGCTGAGGACGGAGGTGCTGCACGCAGATGTCCCGTGGGCCCCGGACGCTGTGTGTGTGCTCGCTCCGAGCAACAACCTCACCGCCAGCAGGACCATCGGTGAGGCGGCGTTGGACTTCGGTGCGCTCCTGACCACGGTCTGCAGCCGCTGGCCCAAGGTTTGTTTTATTTACTTTAGTCCTTTTTGTTTTTTTTCCTAATTGCAGTTACTGTTGTCAGTATTTATTTGGTAGTTGTGAGCAGAGTGTTGAGTTATGTTGTTATTTAAGGGCATTAACAAAGAAATGTTGTTTCAAAGGTCTTTGTTCTGGACTTCCCTCCCCGTCTGAGCATGGACCTGGGCCTCCAAGAGCAGCTGCGTCAGGAATACCACCGTGTCGCAGCACGCATGGGTAAGTTCCAGTTGTGGTCATCAGCACAGTTGTAGTCGATGTAATGTGCAATGCATGGTCATTTCTACAAGTGTAAATATTAGAAGGACTCATGATGTTTCTCTCATGTGTGTAAGGTCTCCCCTACGTGTCTGTGGCAGCGCACTTCCCGGTCCATCGGTTGGAGCTGTGGTGCCATGATGGCGTAAGTACAGCATACTTTGTTTGTGTGACATAAGACATGGAAGAGTTTGATGTTTTTGTCATGGCAGTTTGACATGTGGACTGACATGTTGGTTGTGTTTTACTCTCTCTAAGGTGCACCTCAGCGACTCCGATGGCATGCCCATCCTGGTGCAGCTGCTGTGGAACTCCGCGTTCCTCCAGCTGGCACCCCCGGCGCCCACGCCCCCGGTGTCTCCCCGGAGATCGCCGCGGGGCAGGGTGTCCCCCACTCTGGTCGTGACGGGGCATGCTCGCGTGCCGCGTCACAGTGACCCCTGCGAGTGGGCGGTGGTTGGACGGCGGGGCAAGGTAAAGTGTTTTTTTAAGGCAGTGTTTGGCTTCAAGTTGTGCAAAATTTTTGTGTGTCCAAAAATGAATTCTAAGCAACTGTGTTGTTTTTGTTTTTAAGGCTGGAACACCTCCGGTGGGACAGTCTGTCATCCCGTCCAACCCCGTGTGGTTCAGCAGTGGCATGTTGGATGCCATGGAGAAGGTTGCCCCTTCTTCTGGCTCTGACTGCCCTGCTGATCCGCCAGCCGGCCAGGTAAGCTGTTTACACATTGTGTCAATACTGTTGAGGTGAAAACAGGAAGACAGTTCTTACAAAGGTTTGTATTCCTTCCTACAGACCTTCCGTGTGAAGTGTCAGCCGAGAGGTGTTGCCACATCACGCAGAGGACGAAAGCGGCAGGTTAGTGTGGATTTTTTGGGGGGATGTTAATGACGTGGAATTTTTTCATACATTCCTAAAACATGCTGCAACAAAGTGAATGATGTGTTTTAATGTTTTTTTTATTCTGTCTCATGAGGCTCCGGCAACACCTGCGCCTGCTCCTGTGACCGAGTGTGCCTCCAAGCCCGGCCCAGCAGTCCAGGAGGTTCGTTTGATGTTTCATGTTTTGTCAGTTATTGATGATTTTAGGAAGCAATAACATGTCTTTTTTGGCTGTGTTATTTAGTAAAAGCGTGTGTTTTGTTTTTTGTGCCAGGTGGCGGTCACAGTCCAGGAGTCCATGGGGGAGTCCGCCGTCCAGGAGATGCCTCAGAAGATCGGCAAAGATAAGGCTGTTTTTGTTCCTTTTGTTAGTGTTCCTGATGTTAGTACAGTTGTGTTAGAGTCAGACAGTGATGTTGTGGCAGCAGGGGGTAGTAGAGGGTTTAGGCTGGATAAGGTTGTGAGGGGATCGTTCCACCAGGGAGATGTGCGATTTGTGTATGGAGGTCAGCAGTGTATGGCTATAGCTTTGGCCAGCTTAGCCAAACACACATTGTCGAGTGTGTTCTCGTGGGCTAGGTGTGATGTGGATCGCGCATTGGTTGTAGGTGACGAGTTGTACACTAGTTTGCGTGACTTGAACATTTTTACACACGCGTCACATCTGCTGTCTGTTGCAGATTTGCCGCAGCAGTTAGTGTTAGAGGAGCAGATGTTTAGCTTTAGCTACGGTGACACGGTATTAGGTAAAGTAGGCGTGAGTGAGGGTGAACACATCGACAGCGGTGTGTTCATCAGTCTGAGAAATGGACTGGAGAGGATCTTCAGTCAGTATAGTACATGTATTTTGACGCTGTGTGGGAATAGTTCTGCCATCATTTGTGAGGGTGGACGGTTTGCTGTGGTAGACAGTCACTCGCGTAGTGACATTGGCTTGTTGCAGAGCGATGGTAAAAGTGTGGCATTGCAGTTTGCTTGTCTGGATGACCTGTATCAGTACATCTGTTGTTTGGCAGACAGTCTCAGCTCTAGGGAGAAGCTCTTTGAGCTGAGTGGCGTTAGGGTCAGTGGGTGTGCAAGCCCAGTGCTGTCTTGTGTTTCTGTCGAGAGCTGTGTCACTGAGATGAGTACTGCTCCACTGGCAGAGTGTAGTGAGGTTTCTGAGGCCAGGGTAGAACACATTTCTTCAGGAAAGTGTGTGTCTGAGTGTGGTGTTGGTGTAGCTGTAAGTCCAGCACTGTCTGGCATTTCTGTTGTGTCTTTAGTCAGTCAGGTCAGCAGTGGTTCAACGGCAGAGTCAACAGTTAGTGATGGTAGAAGGCGTAAAATTTCTTCTAGCACTAGTGTGTTGAAGAAATCAAAAACGTATGATGTTGAATTTGTCAGTGCTGTGGCAAATGAAGAGCTGCTCTTCCGTCCCCTTAGTGTAGACGTCTGTAAGGCTTTGTGTAATAAGTTAAATGTAGACTTTGTGAAGGTCAGTGGTTCGATGTCAGCAGAGGTGGGGTTGTTAGGGGTTCCATGTTTAAATGAGAGGATTGTGGCTGATGGTAACTGCTTCTTTAGAGCCATCTCTCAGGCTGTGAGTGGCTCACAGAAGCACCATCGCAAGATTAGGCTAGCTGTATGTAAAGAGTTAGAAAGGAATGCAGCTAAGTATGGCAGTCTGCTTAGATCTGAGTATTCGTCTGTGTCAGAGTATCTTCAGCAGTCCAGGATGAGAAATGTAAACAGTTGGGCTACAGAGGTAGAAATTCAGGTCACAGCAGATTGGTTAGGAGTTAGTGTTTGTACTTTTTATGATGGACGTTGGTTGAAGTACAAATGTAACAGTAATTGCTTGTCAGAAGAGTGTATTTATGTACAGAATGTCATGGGACAGCACTTTGAGAACACTGTTTGTGTGTTTAGGCCTGGACTGCAGGTTTGTTATAGTTACTGTAAAGTTAGTGAAGTGTCAGGTTATAGCATTAGGTCTAGAGTGACAGATGTTGTGGATAGTGACAAGTTAGCAGTTGGACATAGTGACTGTGTAGGGTCTGAAGGTGTAGGTATTAAGTCAGTGAAATCAAAGTATTTGAGGCAGAAAAAAGGGACACAGGAGAAAACGAGTGCGTTGCTTAGGGAGAGACGTCAAGTAAAGTTTATGAAGATGTATCATGAAAATGTCTTGTATAGAGACAGTGTTAAAGCGAGGAGGGTTAGTAACTATAAAGAGAACATTGAGTTCAAACAGAGAGTTAAAGCTATCAGTAAAGCTAAGAGTATGGCGAAGTATAGAGGAAGTATTGAGCACAGGGAGACAGTTAAAAGGACCAGTGTTAGGAAATATAGAGACAGTGTTGAGTATCAAGAAAAGAAGAAAAGGATGAGTTTTATGAAATATAGAGACAGTATTGAGAATAGAGAGAGGAAGAAAAGGATGAGTTTTATGAAATATAGAGACAGTGTTGAGCATCGAGAGAGGAAGAAAAGGATGAGTGTTAGCAAATACAGGGACAGTGTTGAGCATAGAGAGAGGGTTATGGACAGTGTCAGGTTGAGTAGGAAGCACAGGATGGTGAAATCAGAAGACTTTGGTTTTGTTATGGAGCAGTTTTTGGAACAGGTCAGAGATGGTCCAGATTTTGTATGTTGTGTGTGTCATAGGTTGCTGTTTAGAAATCAGGTGCAGAGCTGTATAAGGGAAGTTTATGGTAGAAGTTTAGCTACAGCTGGCATTGCAAACAGTTGTATTAGTGAGAAGTATTTGCACAGGTGTAATGATGAGTGTGTTGTGCCCTGTCAGTTGGTGTTGTGTAGAGGTCAGCTGTGGATTTGTCATTCGTGTCATCGGAAGATTAGTGCAGGGGAGATGCCAGCTGAGTGTTGGAGTAATAACTTGCAAGTAGATCCCATTCCACCAGAACTGGGATGTTTGAATAGTATAGAGCAGCATTTGATAGCCTTGCACATTCCCTTTATGAAAATGTTGGCATTGCCTAAAGGGGGGCAAAATGGAGTACATGGTCCAGTGACCTGTGTTCCAGCCAACATTACACAGACTAGTAATCTGTTGCCACGTTCGAGTATGGAAGGGTCCTTGGTGCAGGTTAAGTTAAAGCGAAAGTTGACGTACAAAGGACATTATGAATACAAGTTTGTGGATACGTTGCATGTAAGACAGGCGCTGGAGTATTTGAAGAGAACCAATGTTCATTACAAATACATTGAGTTTAATGAGGAGTGGGTTAATGAGTTTTGTAGGCAGGAAGATGGGGAGAAGGAAGAAGCTGGGTCAGGTGGTGAGGATGAAGCTGGTAGAGGAAGTGAGGTCACTGGTCAGGTTAGAGAAGAGGCTGAGGTTGATGTAGCAGAATCAGCAGACATAGCACAAGATGAAATGTTACATGACAGACAGCAGCACTGCATGTTTCAGGACACTTGTCTTATGCCTGTTGATATTGGTCAGGAAGCATTAGATCAGTATTTTGAGGATATTGTCAATGTAGCGCCTGCAGAGGGTAATAGTCCAGTTAGGATGCTTTCTGACCACAGTAATGAAGCGAAGTGTTTCCCTGTGTTGTTTCCTTTGGGTGATAAGACCTTTCATGACAGTCGGTGTTATAAGTTGAGTCTGTCGCGTTATTTTAACAATAGGATTATGCTAGCCGATGGTCGTTTTGCGCGTAATGTAGAGTACATATTTTTTGCTCAGTACATGTCTGAGATAGATCAGGTGAGGTCCAGTGTTTCTGTGGCGTTGCGTAAAGGTAAGGCGGGTCAGAGGTCTCAAAGGATTACTCAGAATATGTTGAAGGACGAGGAGTCTCTGAAGCAGTTGTTGGAGTTTGATGATGGGTTTAGGTTTCTCAAGCCGATACGGGGTACGCCTGCTTTCTGGCAGTCAGTCCAGAAGGATGTCTTGGCCTGTGTGCGTCAGTTAGGGATTCCGACGTGGTTTTGCTCGTTTTCGTCTGCAGATCTGCGCTGGCAGAATCTCCTGACCAGCATCCTGAAGCAGGAAGGCAGAACGCAGACGGTAGAGGATTTGGAGTGGGCAGACAGGTGTGAGTTGTTGCGTCGCAACCCAGTTACAGCAGCGAGGATGTTTGATTACAGATGGCATTGTTTTCTGAGAGAGGTTCTCATGTCTCCTTCTCAACCAATTGGCAAAATCACAGATAGCTTTTACAGGGTGGAGTTTCAGCAGCGTGGTTCTCCTCATGTTCACTGTTTGTTTTGGATTGAGGGTGCTCCTAAAATTGATAAGAATACAGACCAGGAGGTTGTAGAGTTTATTGATAAGTACGTATCGTGTGAGTTACCCTCCGATGATGACGCATTATTGGACATTGTGTCATCAGTGCAAACACATTCCAAACGACATTCTAAGTCATGCAGAAAAAATAAGACGGTATGTCGTTTCAACTTCCCAAAACCTGTGTCTTTACGTACATTCATTTGTAAAGTAGAAGTAAAAAAATGCAAATGCGACAAGAAGAAGGCAGAGGAGACAGGGGAGGCTTCTCGGTCAGAAAACAAACCAGTCTGTAAGTGTTTCGACAAAAGCGATAAGATGCGAGTAGATGTTGCGCAGTCTATCTTGGAGGCAGTTAAGACAGCAGTACAAAGTGAGTCATATGGTAGTGTAGAGGAGTTGTTTTTGAGTCTGGGCATTGATCAGTATGTCTTTGAAGAGGCTTATAGAAGACTGCAGAACAAGACTAAGGTAGTTTATAAGAGAGGGGTAAATGAAGTTTGGGTTAATCAGTATAGCAAGAAGTTGTTGAAGTGTTGGAACGCCAATATTGACCTGAGCTTTGTAACTGATGCGTACGCGGTTGTTGTGTATATAATATCGTATATTACAAAAGCAGAGAGAGAAATTGGCCTGTTGTTGAGTAATGCCCAAAAAGAAGCAAAAAAACAAGGAAATGTCTCTGCTAAAGACGCATTGAAGCAGTTAGGCAGTGTGTATTTGCACAATAGGGACGTTAGTGCTCAGGAGGCGGTGTATAGGTTAACTAACTTGCATTTGAAGGAGTGCTCTAGGAAGGTTGTGTTTGTGCCGACAGGGAGTAATACAGTAAAGATGAGTTTACCCCTCAGTGTTTTGAAGGAGAGAGCGTCTTCACATGATCTTAGGACAGAAGATATGTGGATGACGAGCTTAGTGGATAGATATAGAAACAGGCCCAACGATGACGTGTTTGAAAATATGTGTATGGCCACATTTGCGTCGGAGTATCGTGTTCTTGCCAGAAACGAAATGTCTGAAGGCATGATTGAATTGAAAAATGATTTGGGCTTCATTTTGAGGAGAACACGTGCTCAGTTTGCGGTTGTTCGGTACATGCGTTTTAGTTTAGAAAAGTATCCTGAGGCACATTATCAGAGTTTGCTGCAGTTGTTCCTTCCTTATAGAACTGACTCAGACCTCAAACCTCCAGGCTTTGAGCTGTTTGAACAGTTCCATGAGGATGGAAACGTGACGTTTAGTGACGGGTCAGTACATGCGGTTAAGGACGTGGTGAAGGAGAATAGGGCGGTGTTTGAAGTAGATTGTCCAGATTTAGAGCGTGCGCAGGAGATAGCGGAGCAACATGGCGTGGATGAGGAGGATGCTTGGGGGGAGCTGTGCCCTGAACAGGAAGTTGAACGGCTAGAGTGTGTAGAGGAGAGAAGGCAGCAGCAGGGATCTGAGCTAGCAGACGAGCAGTTGCAGGAATGTTTGGAGAATGTCCCAGATTTGGTTGTTGGTAGTAGACAGGTAGCGCAGTTAGAGAGGAGGAGGAATGTGATGTCTAGAAGTGAGGGTTTAGCGTTAGTTAGGTCTCTGAATGAGACACAGATGGCTGTGTTTTATAAGGTTAGACAGTGGTGTTTGCAGAAGGTGATGGGTAAAAACCCAGAACCTCTGCATGTGTTTGTGACAGGTGGTGCAGGGACGGGGAAAAGTCACTTAATTAGGGCTATTCAATATGAGGCAGGGAGATTGCTGTCCACACTTTGTAATCAACCAGATGATATTTGTGTTTTGTTAACCGCACCTACAGGCATAGCTGCATACAATTTAAATGCAGCAACGGTTCACCACACATTCAGTATTGGTACACGTGCTAGTTTACCCTACATCCCTTTGGGTGAGGATAAACTAAACTCTTTGAGAGCCAAATTGAGTCACGTCCAAATTGTAATCATAGATGAAATCAGTATGGTTGATCACAATCTGTTGGCATATGTTCATGGCAGGTTAAGGCAGGTGAAGCAGACAGGCGACTTTTCCCCATTTGGTAATGTCAGTGTGATAGCTGTCGGAGACTTCTACCAGTTGCCTCCCGTTAAAGGGAAGCCTCTGTATAGTTGTCCTGTTGGTGTGGACCTGTGGTGTACTTTCAGTGTAGTGGAGTTGAAAACAGTAGTTAGGCAGAAGGATAGTGTATTTGCAGAGTTGTTGAACAGGTTGAGAGTGCGTTCAAAGGGCACCCCCATGTTAGCTAGTGATGTTGAAATATTAAAGGCTCGCGAGACAGGGGAAGAGAGCTCTGCTTTGCATATTTTTCCCACAAATGTGCAAGTAAGTGAGCATAATTTGAATCAGTTAGTTGCAATGTGTCCGGATTATGTTGTGATAGAAGCAAAAGATTTCGCACATAGCAGGAAAACAGGCAAATTAGAACGTATGGGAGGGCATCATAGTAATGCGGCGGACACATGTTTACCCGAGAGTTTGTGTTTGGCAAGGAACGCGCGTGTCATGTTGTGTAAGAACGTGGATGTTGAAGACGGTCTGGTCAATGGCGCATGTGGCACGGTAACTCAGATAGATTTTGGTGATGATAAAAAATTTCCTCAAACAGTTTATGTCAGATTTGACGATGAAAAAATTGGCTCACAGAGGAGGAAAACACGTGCACATGCGGCAGTAGAATGCAGGTATTCTACTGCTATTGATCCCGAGGAGGACAGGGCAACAAGTCGAGGTGGTCTGCGATTTCAGTTTCCTCTTAGGCTAGCGTGGGCATGTACAGTGCATAAAGTGCAGGGGTTAACGGTAGATGAGGCTGTCGTTTCTTTGGAGAAAGTTTTCGCACCTGGGCAGGCGTATGTAGCTTTGAGTCGTGTTAGGTCTTTGTCTGGACTGATCATCAGGGATTTTAAAGAGAAGGCCATTTACTGCAAGGGCGCCATAAAGGAGGCCTTAGACAGTATGTCTCCATTTTTAATTCAGCAGCCTCAACCTTCATTAAGTGCACACAGTTTCTGTGTGTATTTAATGAACGTTCAAAGTTTAAGTCGCCACCTGGCAGATTTGGTGTCTTGCACACAGCATTTACAGCCTAACTGTATTGCTGTCACAGAAACGTGGCTCACTGCACAGTCCTCATTAGACAGTGTCCAAATTGATGGATATACTTTCCACAGTCGTCCTCGAGGTTTGTGTTACAGCAGCAGTAACCCCAAATTGTTAGAGCTCCAGAATCTAGAACACGGTGGAGTTGGTTTGTACAGTGTAGGCAATTTGGACTGTAGCATCCTGCAGGTACCTGATTTGAATCTGGAGTGTTTGGTGTGCCTGTATAGCAAATTTAAGATTTTGATGGCAGTAATTTATCGTCCACCGTGTTATCCAAATTCTCTCTTTAAACAAAATCTGGGGAAATTACTTGATTGGTTAAATCCGATTAGTGAGACAATTGTAATATTGGGAGATTTTAATGACGATGTTTTGAAAACATCATCAATTTGTAAATTCATGGGGCAAAAAGGATTTCAGCAGCATGTAACACAAGAGACAACGGAGAAGGGGACATTGATTGATCATGTTTATGTTAAAACAGCACAGTATGATGTGGACTGTGCAGTGATGCCCACGTACTTCAGTGATCATGAAGGCATTCTGTGTAGTTTTAGTGTGAGAGATGATCAGGGTGAGCTAGAGGACATAGACTGGTTGTTTGAGGACTTTGAGGATGTAGAGGTAGATGTGTAGTTTGATTCTGGATTAGACTAGGTTGGTTTGTGTTGTGCTTCGCGATGTAGCTTCATTTGACTTGTACAAAGTCCCAGTGCAAATGTAGGTAGTGGTGTTGTAGTTGTTGTTGTGTTTATCTGTGGAGTTTTAAGAGGAAACTGACTTGTAGTTTGTTGTGTTGACAGTGTGTAGGTTTGGTATCGCGTGAATGTTGTGGTATTAGTGTAGAGTCTGTCCAACTCCATTGTGTGAAGATTGTGAGAATTTTCATAGTTAATCATGTGGATGTATTTATTTTATATTGTGTATTATTGTAGGGAGATTTGAGGTTATTGTGTATGTATTGTGTTGAAATGTTGTTCTTAGTATGTGGATATGATTATTGTGTAGGGATTTTAGAGTAAACTAATTATGTGGTACAGGTGGAATGTGTGGACGGTTAGCTTTTGTGAACAGTGTGTATTGTGTAGACAGTTAAGATAATCATGGTTTTCACAGCTGTTAGTGATTGTAGATGTGTTAGTCTCTGTCTGCCACATGTCTCTGTTTCTGACAACTGTAAATATTTTTGTATTTATGCATGTTTGACTGTGTAGTTATTTCACTCCTGATGTGTTTATGTGCAACTGTTTCAGTTTTGAGTCATGAAAATATGAAAAGGTTAATTTGAATCCAACTAACACATTTTAAAAGAAATTGGACATGCTTCATACCGCATGTTTTCTGTATCCCCCTAGTGTTGAAAATTCTGATCAATAACTTGGAAAATATAACACTTAAATGATGATGTTACATATGAACACAGCAGGAAATACATTGTATTTAATAACTGAACTGTGAATATAATTGTCTGTGTTATTGTTATGTATTATTAGTTTTAATAGGTGCAGTACAGTCAGTAGTTAAGATGAGAAATGTTCATGTTTGTGTGCATGAACTAACAGCAAATCTGTTCTGGTACCACAAGGCACAGACTCCTCATTCTGCACGCCTGAGCTGCCAAACAGGACACTTGTAAACAAAAAATGTTATTATTGCTGTTGTTGTTGTTTCCATGATTTCTCCTCCCCCTTGTATCCCCCAATCTTATGTTTTCTCTCTCCCTTTCAAGCTTTCTATAGCTCAGTGACACTGCGTAAATTAATTTAATTGTTGGTTAGCAGTGTTTCCTTTTTAACTGATGTTTGTTCTCTCTGAGGTGGTTGAAAATGGAGGGTCCCAACCTCTCCAGTCCCCAAGTGATGTTGATGTGCCAGTGGGATTTTCAGAAGCTCTACATGTTTTTTTTTTTGTATTATAATAATAATGTGTGTTTTCTGCCCAAGATGTACTGTAGTCTGAGTAGTGTATGTGAGGGACATGACAAAAGTTCCAAAAGTAATCCTCTCAGTTGTTGTTGTTGAGAGCATGGACAGGGAGAATGTTAATTGGTAATTTTTTCTACATGAACTATAAAGTGAAATGAAGCGTTATGTAAATGAATGTCCTCACTATTTTTTATTGCTACATTTTCAACCAATGTATTAATAAAATGTAACTAATGTAATTTATTTAAACAAAATGTCATCTATAAAACATCCACATTCAAATGAAATCCACTGTAAATATAAATAAATTGTATAATGTTAACTACAATATTGTGTCTGTCATACTGTGAAGGATTGAAGTGTTTCCCATGTACTATAAAAAACAAAGGTCTGTGGTGACAGTACTCCTAGTTTACTGTGTGACATGATGTAAGTACATGAATATATAAAAACCTAATATACATTTTAACTTTTCTGCCTACCGGCTTGGTCCCTAGTAATAATAATAAACGAAGCAAAAACACAACCCATGTGACCTGGTGAAACGAAGCAACAACACAACCCATGTGACCTGGTGAAACTTTGATGTGATGATCAAACGAGACTTACTGAAAGCTAATAATAAATGGAGCAAAAGCAATAATGTCCCCGCCTTTGGCGAGGACTCCTCATAGAAGAGTTTTCTGTCTTCCGTCTCAGTCCCTAATAATCCAAATACAAGTGTCTGATAAGAATGGCTTCCTTTTGCCAGTAGGTGGCGCTATGACTATCATGGTATGTTGTGATATCATTGCGTTCAGGGTGGGACTAATATGACTCATGTCAAGTTTGAAGGAAATCGGACCATTTATGACAAAGTTAAGGCAATTTCGTGTTTCATGGCGAGCATCAAAATTCAACCCCTGCAGCTGGCATGCCTTTCAACATGAGGTAGGTCATTGAAAATAACATCACTATGGTCTTAAGTGGATATGATCAACCTGCCAGGAAGAACACGTCTAAAAAAAATGTCATTTCCTGTCACCACTAGGTGGCGTTATGACTACCATTAAATATGGTCATATAAATGTGTTCAGGGCGGGACTAATATGAGTCATGTGAAGTTTGATGTAAATCTGACCATTAACGCCAAAGTTGTAACAATATCGTGTTTCATGGCGAGCATCAAAATTCAACCCTTGCAGCTGGCGTGCCTTTTAACATGAGGTAGATCTGTGAATATGAAATCACCAAGGTCTTAAGGTCTTTATGACCACATTTCAGTTGGATATGATCAACCTGCCAGGACACACACGTCTAAAAAATATAATTTCCTGTCGCCACTAGGTGGCGCCATGACTATCAGGAAATATGGTCATAGAAATGTGTGCAGGGTGGGACTAAGATGAGGCATGTGAAGTTTGATGAAGATCGGACCATTGACAGCATTAACACGTGGGAAACGCCCAAAATGACCAAGGAATACAAAATGGCCGACTTCCTTTTGGCTTTAGGCAATGGGTCAAAGAGACTTTTTTGTCATTGGGCTGCACTTTAAAGAGCGTGGCATGTTACTTCCTGTCACCACTACATGGCGCTAGGGCAGGAAATATTGACACATGGATGTGTTCAGGGCAGGGCTGTCATCAATCCTGTGAAGTTTGGGAAAGATTGGAGCATGTATGCTGGAGTTATAAACTACTTCCTGTTTTGTGGCGGTAATGCTAAGTGTGACATCTGACATATTTAAGTTTGAATGTACATTAAATATAGGCCACAGCATGTAAATTTTGGGTGAATCCAAGGAAAAGTGTGTGAAAAAACGTACTTCCTGTTGCCAGTAGGTGGCGCTATGTGTAATTGCAAGTATTGACACATGGATGTGTTCAGGGCTGGACTTTTATAAATCCTGTGAAGTTTGGGGAAGATTGGAGCATGTATGCCGGAGATATAAACTACTTCCTGTTTTGTGGCGGTACACTTAGTGTGACGCCTGACATGTGAAAGTGTGATAAAGAATCCACCAGTGATTGGTCATGAGATTGTACATGAAATATAGGCCACAGCATGTAAATTTCAGGTGCATCCAGGGAAAAGTGTGTGAAAAGACAAACTTCCTGTTGCCAGTAGGTGGCGTCTGAGTAATCCCAAATATTGACACATGGGTGTGTTCAGGGCTGGACTTTTATCAATCCTGTGAAATTTGGGGGAGATTGGAGCATGTATGCTGGAGTTATAAACTACTTCCTGTTTTGTGGCGGTACACTTAGTGTGACGCCTGACATGTGAAAGTTTTAATGTACACGAGGTACAGACCACAGTATGTAAATTTTGGGTCAATCCAAGGAAAAGTGTGTGAAAAGATGTACTTCCTGTTGCCAGTAGGGGGCACTGTGTGTAATCCCAAATATTCACAATGGGTGTGTTCAGGGCGGGGCTGTGATCAATCCTGTGAAGTTTGGGGAAGATTGGAGCATGTATGCTGGAGTTATAAACTACTTCCTGTTTGAGGGCGGGACTAGTATGAGAGAAGCCCTGGTGTAGCTAATAGACATTAGACTGGATTCAATCCACAGTGTGATGCTTGATGAGCAGCTGTCAATCAAAGGCAGTGGTCGTCATAGCAACACAGAACAGAGGAGAGACACACAAGTGCAGCTGAAAGTAGGTCAGTGACACAGCATTTTCTTCAGTCTGTGGCCAAAAAGCGACACGTCGAACAAAACACTCTGCTGACCACACCGTTTCAGCTACAAATGAAAGAAAGATATGGTGACGACCGGAAGAATGTGGGGATCGTTCTGATGTGCTTATTTTCCACGTAGACGCAGAAATATGGATATTTTAGCGAGTTAAACATGAAGGCAGTTAAGCTTTTCTCCTGAGATCAGCAGTCAGAAAATGCATTGGAGCGGATGGGAGACATGGAGGGTGCTCATTGTCTTTGGAGGAACACAGTTTAAATTCTGTTCCCGTCAGTGTTAAAAGGAGACACTTTTATGAATCAGGACAAAAATCTCTACTACTTCAGAAAAAATGGTGTGTCTAGCTTAAAGTATGTGCCCGTAGGAGCAGTTTAAAAAAGTTTTTTGGACAGTTTTCACAGCAGCTCCGCACTCTAGCGGCAAACATTCCGTCTCATAGACACCCATTATAAACTCCAAATTTCGCCTGATTTACTCATGGTACTTTTGGAGGCACTGATCAAAAACCGTAACAGCTACAAAAAAATGAGAACATGTGTGAATAGACGACAACTGCGGCAACATTTTACAGTTTTAATGGAGTCTGTAGTTGAAAGCATGCCAATGTTATTAAGGGTTGTTTGACAGTGAGTGTTGGTGACTTTCTACCTCGATCCCATTCATTTCCTATGGGAGAAATTTCGAAAAATTTCAGGATGTGTGTGCGTCGGGCGCTTTGAGAGCGTATAAAATGAAAACCGGGCCAGTAATGAAAAAGTTACGCAGAACTTTTTTTCATAAGGGTGTGAACTGTCACCTGAGCGACATTCAGGTCGCTATGATAAACGACCTCGGAGGAGATAGTTTTTGGAGAAAGCTCATTTTCAGGCAAAATCTTATTTTGAAAGGGCAAATAGCTCACTTCCTGTTTGATTTAGGTCAGGGGTATCAGCGCGTGATTTGTAGGTCTTAATGAGACGAACAAGCCGGTTTTTGTTTGATCTTTCTACGACATTCCTACGGGCAGTAACGGCCGATTTTGGGGCATTTTTAAGTGCCTAGGTGGCGCTAGAGAGCCATTTTGGCATTTTTGGGGTTAATTTTTGCATTTTATCAAATTTTTCGCCAGTCTTGATATGCGTGCCAATTTTGGTGAGTTTTCGAGCATGTTTAGGGGGTCAAATTTGGGTTCAAAGAGGCGGCGGAAGAAAGAAGAAGAAGAATAAACTTAGCAAAAACAATAGTGTCCTCGCCTTCGGCGAGGACTTTTCACCTCCTCGCACAGAATTCAATGGGCAAGTGGGTCGTCGCCTTCGGCGACGACTTTTCTCGATGTGGAGCGCTGTAGGACCCTCTGACCGGCTCTTTTTGTGATTTTTTGCGCTGCAATTTCAATAGGGTCCTTGCCCTACGGGCTCGGTCCCTAATAAACTTAGCAAAAACAATAGTGTCGTCGCCTTCGGCGACGACACTATACATCCCTGCGCTCAGAATTCAATGAGGATTTAGGTCGTCGCCTTCGGCGACGACTTTTCTCGATGTGGGGCGCTGTAGGACCTTCTGACCGGCTCTTTTCCTGATTTTGTGCGCTGCAATTTCAATAGGGTCCTTGCCCTACGGGCTCGGTCCCTAATAATAAACTTAGCAATAACAATAGTGTCGTCGCCTTCGGCGACGACACTATATATCCCTGCGCTCCAAATGCAATGAGGATTTAGGTCGTCGCCTTCGGCGACGACTTTTCTTGATGTTGAGCGCTGTAGGACCCTCTGACCGGCTCTTTTCCTGATTTTGTGCTGTGCAATTTCAATAGGGTCCTTGCCCTACGGGCTCGGTCCCTAATAATAAACACAGCAATAACAGTAGTGTCGTCGCCTTCGGCGACGACACTGCGCGTCCCTGCGATCAGGATGCAATGAGGATTTAGGTCGTCGCCTTCGGCGACGACTTTTCTCGAGGGGGAGCGCTGTAGGACCTTCTTACCGGCTCTTTTCCTGATTTTGTGTGCTGCAATTTCAATAGGGTCCTTGCCCTACGGGCTCGGTCCCTAATTATGCCTTTTATAATAGAATTTTCATCTATTGAGGTTTTATATTTGTAAAACTTTGCTCTAGTTTAGGGAAGGGGTTTAAACATTTGAGACGCCATCACAATATAAAGTCTATGATCTGAGCGGGAACTTGTGGGAGGGGCCAGCAAGAGAAATACTACTGCTCATAATTAGTGGGCCGCATACCACGGAAGCAAACCCTGAAGCTAGAAACTTTTTGGCTCATGAGCCAGGTGAGCGATTTTCATTCAACTTAATGGCTGCCATCTTAAAGGTCCAGCATTCAGGTCTAAGTATACATCCATGGTTAGCTGTGGCCTAAAACCTGAGCCCCGTTAGCCATTTGCCAAAATATAAACAAATATAGGTTAAGTAGCACCATTGAAAGTATGCAGAATTAGCAGATAGCAGTTCCTGTTTGCAGTGTACCAATGTATGTTCAGACCAAATTACTATATTGCTTTGAGGTACATATATATATATAATATAATAATATATATATATAACATGGTTTGCAGTAAAACTGCAGTCTAAAAGAAAGAGACTACTTTTTCTCCTGTTACCTGTGTGTTTGGCAGAGAGAGAAAGAGAGACAGAGTAAGAGAGGCCTTAAGTTAATTAAAGTTAATAGAGTTAATTTATTTTCCAACCCCAGTAACCTTACAATCCGGCTGCTCGGAATTAACCTCATGTATCCTCACTCTATCACATGCGTGCACGCACACACACACACTCACATTTTCTGTGCACAGACATACACACAGTGTGTGCGCTTTTGGAATGGAATCTTGAACTTGAACCAGCAGTTCCCATTAATACCCTCATGGTAATCTCTAGTCATGTGGTCCATCTGATATTTAATCTGACCTTTGACCTGACCGCTGTAGCTGATACGCGGCGTGACACTCCGCTCTGTGGCATTGTGCGGAACTGCAAAGCATGACAAAAAGTCATGCACACACATATAGGCTACACACTAAAGCTCATTGGCAGCAACTGATAAAGTGTTAGCTTGGAGGAATGGAGCCAGTGATCTAACGGGTTCTTATTACTGAGTAGCTAAGTCTTCTAAAAACACCACCATCCTTGCTGTATTTTCATTAGTAACACTGATAACGTACCGTATATGCTTAGTGTGTTTTGCTGGTTAAATAAAGATGTTCCTGCTCATGGAGGCACAAAACAGTGCTGATCCATACTTCTCTTTAAGACAACAAATAACCTTGCCTCCCGAATCACTATATTTATTCTCTTCTTTTGCCTTTCTCAGTCTCATTCACTGTCTTTCCGGAGGTGAACTGTGTTTGTGAAAGAGCTCAGTGAAGTGATTCCTGATGATTACTGGGTTCTGACCTCAGACGTGAGCCTCGATTACCATTAAAGCAAAGCACCTTTCCTGCAGTGAAGGTCTCACTCTATTCTTTCGTCTTTTCGGTGTAACTCTCCCTGAGCTCTCCCTGCTCTCCCCCTTTCTGCCTCGGTCAACAACAACAACTGAAATGGAGTTTGAACTGCTGCTACAGCCAGCAACACCTCCTGTTCTTATTACACAGGATATTCAGTATATTTACTGCGTTTCACAGTGTGATATATTCATTTAATAGATTCAAAAATATCTCTGCATTTTCATTTCATCATGCTCATTATTTTACATTATTTTCTTCAGCACAAATAAAGCTACTGTTTCACATATTTATTTTATTTTACTCCATTTGTTACCCATGAGTGGAAACTGACAGCTGTGTTTTGTTTAATCCCCACAGTTGGTTTTAATGACACATTCTTGTCTTCAGCACAGCATTCAAAAATTCATCAGAATCAAAACATTATATGTGCCAGATATTTTGTTATTATGGCAACACCAAACATGGTGTTGCATGTACAATAAAGAAAAGCAGGTAATCTTCAGTTTAGGAGCCTATTTTAGAAAGCAAATATAAACAAAAGTTAAGTTTTGGTAACCCAGATTTGACAGACACCTGAAAACCTGCAGGTTACAGAAGCACTTGTAGGTTACATATTGGAAGTTTTCCCAGAGGACCAAAAACTTTCTAAGGAACTCAAAAAACTTTCTCTACGTATTGACTGGAGAAACCTGGGAGTATTTTATTCTAGTTTGGTACTTTCCTGACCTTGAAATTCACTTTGTCAGTCTGTGTGGTATTTTGGTGCACAGCAAAGAGCACACTGTGCACAGGTAGGATATTCATTCAAATGAGGCAGTGCAAAGCAAGTCGTTCGTATTTTTGATGGAAATTTGGCTCTGGTGCAATGTTAGTTTGTTAAGTCAATAAATCAATTTAATTATACACTTTCCAGCCGGTAGATGTGTTTGAATCGACATCAAAAATGACCTAGTGTGATGAAAGCATGATCATTTGTAAAGCATACAAAACATATTTTTAAAATTCTGTGGCCTCTAATTTGAGAATTGCTGCATCAGAGTGCAGTTACATCATGCATGGCTGTTCACTGTGTTGGAAAGACCCATGCAAATGACACCAGGCTGCTACTCACAGTCTGTGCACCCAAGACCTATCACTTTGCCTTTGATGATGCACTTACATGAATCAAATATGGCTCTAAATTTAGACCCTATACAGTATGTCCAATAGCAAAAATGCCCGTAATGGTTTAGGAACTAGGGGTGTGGTTTGTGGTGCTGATCGTCACTGATTGGTCAAACAGCTGCTGTTTCAACTTGTGTACAGCTTCATTCACAAAATAAGGAAGTATTAGGTTCTACTAATATCAATACTAAGATGGGCGGTGGCCATTTTGTGATGTTGATTATCATTAAAACCAAAGTTGTGTTGACAGCTCTCTAACAAGTGAACATAAAAAGTAGGGATACAGAAGACTATCGGCACATCATCGGTATCAGCTGATGTTAGCTTTAAAATGAAATACTGGAATCTGCCAACATGCTGATAATATCGGAACATCATTGGTATCGGCCAATATTGGCTTTAAATTGAATTACCAGAATTGGTCAACATGCTTTTTTAAATGAATATCACATACATTCAAAAGTGTTGCATTTCATGTCTCCATCTGCTGGTGGGCCATTACCATAAGAGTATGCATGCATAATTTGATTCCAATACAGAAGAGACTTGTTGATCACTAAAATTAGGTAGGGCAATGAGAAGATATGTCATTATTGGTATCAATTATGAGTTGTTACCTATCGGCATATTGGATATCGGCAAAAAAATCCAATATTGAGAGAGATAAGGAGCAAGACAGAGACAAACATTGGTCGCCCAACAGTAAATACAACTGTAGGTTACAATTGGACATATTTTTCTATCTCATCCATATCAGTGTTGTTAAGCACATTTGTACCTGTCAGAATGCACCAAAATATACAGTATATGTTAAATCTTTCTAGTGCTTGCAAAAAGAGCTATTTCTCTTGCTTGTAAAAAGACCGCTAAATCAACATTCATTAATTGGATTAAAGAAATATCCACAATTCTGCCTCTGGAAAATATTACATACATCATTAAAGAGAAAAAATCACTCTTTGAAATCATTTGGGATCCTTTTCTATGATATATGGAGGTTATTGATATAAGTATTTTGATGAATGTGGCTGGCAAGATGTGAATGTAGTGGTTCTCTGCAGTTGCCTGAACTATTTAAACACCATTAAAAAATGTATTGTTGTATTGTGTTTGATGTGAGCTATGTCTTTGAGTTTGATACAAGGTACAAACAATGAAAGCATGACATGAATATAACAATATGGGGATCCTCTTTGAAAACAGATAAACCATTTTTCGTTCTTCTTTTATTTATTTTATTTCATATAATTTTACTATTTTTATTATTGTTGTTTGCATTGTGTTATCTTAAAAATGTCTGACATGTAAGGGAAGGCTTAATTTTGTTGTTGGACATTAATCCCTATTCTTTTGATATTCCTCTGGAGTTGCTTCTCTGTTCTTATAAGGTATTTGAAAATTAAGAAAGATATGTAAGTCAAAACATACCACCATATAAGCTAAACAAAACTTAATAGTTTAATAAATTTACATTTACTCATCAACCCATTGTTTTGCTGATTTTTTTTTTTTCCCACACACACATCAGCATTTTCAGCTCCAGTGGAGTAAACTAGACAATCACAATTCACCTTTTTTTTTCATGGTGAATCCTTTCTATTCTTTTTTACATTTTTCATGCATCTGCCTAGCTCAGAGTAAACAGCTTGACACCTCACGGTTTCTCAACTCAGAGTTGAGATTTAGGTTCAGGGTTGGTTAACCCATAGAGGGCCTTGATGCGTTTACTGTCCCCTACATTCACTACAGTGCATCAACAATCCATTCCTCACCTGGACAGAAACCTTTTACTCTTCCCTGTGGGCTGCTTGTTGAAGACTGGACAAACTGAGCTTCATTATGCTGCAGACAGGCTTTAAGGTCATCACAGTGGCTTCAGTTGTGTCCGGACCATCATTTATCATGTCAACATGACCACCAATCAGACAGGATTAGAAGAATTTTGATTTAATTAGCCGTTTTCTACTTTGATCAATTCTTCTTGTCCCACAGTGTAAGCCATTTTGCCCACGCTCATGTGTTACTGCGTGTTTGTTCATTGATGAGTTTCTGAAAGTGTGTCAAGCCCACACATCTATTAAAGCAGGGTGAGATTTACCTCATTAGTTAAACAGCTTGAAAAGCACATGCGGGGGCAGTGTGTGTGTGTGTGTGTGTGTGTGTGTGTGTGTGTGTGTGTATCAGGCTCAGAGTGACTTGATTTAAAGACTTTTATTCCTCAAGTGCTTATCTGTCATTCAACTTGTAAACTAGTTGAAACTAAATGTCAATTTAAATGAAGAGGGTCTATTTCAAAAGCTTGTCAGTCATTTGTGGGTTCAGCGCAGAGAAAAACAGTTATCTTTCTATAGTTTCACAAATCCATCTCAAGTGTTATAGACAGGCTTGTCTTTGATAGGAAAGTACGAGACTGTGATGTCAAATTGGATTAAAAAGTCTTAAAATGTCTTGTTTAATGCCTAAACAGGGGATCAGGGCTTCCTTTTCTTTGATGAAGGAATCAATGTCTGCTGTGTTTCGCATTCACTGATTTAAGCTCTGGTGGCATTCTGGGAAATCAAAGCGACTGCCTGATGAGGATTCACTGTCACAAAGTTGAAATTAAGTTGTTGCAGCTTGAATCTAGATGGAGGGAACAAAACATAAAAAATACATGTATTGATGTGTTATAGCTGCCCCTGAAGCCCACGTGTTTGAATCAGCTCAGTGTTTACGGTTTGATCTTAAAGGAACCTCTTACAGAATCAGTGCAATAGACAGATGGGTTGAGTTCTTAAGGTCACCATGCACAGATATACTCTGGGTGTAGTAATGATGTCCCTGAGGACCTTCTGTGCAGTGACTAAGGTACAACAAACACCAAAGAACAATTCACCAATCACACAGAAACTGGTGGCAGACAATGTTAATTACATTTGTTTCATTATATCTGTTAGACCTGTAGTATTGCTGATGTAATTGAGACTGTGTAGTCAAAGTGCTGACAGTGAGGATGATATTTTAGGATGTTGGTTTAAAAAGTTTCTTTTTATTGAGTGGTGTGGTGTGTGCTCTCCAAGGTACTGAAGTAATGTTATTGTCGTTGATGTTTGGCAGCTTACGGAGTGCCTTGGCCTCTAGTTTTTCACATAGGTAAACTGGTAGAAATGGCCAATAACACCACAGAAGCATGTGATAAACATAATTTCTTACCTGTCTCCTGGAAAGGACAGGCTGCAGACTCTGTATCAGTATATTATGAGGATACAGCCTGACAACATACACTGCTACACAAGGTATAATCTTGACAAGAATTTATACATTATAAGAATAAATCACAGAATACAAGAATGTAAAGTGTTTGAAAGAGCACTGTATTACCAGATACTGTATGTTCTAAGTTTTGACAGTGATTACACTTTATACCCACACCCACATCAAAATGGAATTTGTTGAAGCAACTTAAAAATATAACCAATTTGATTATTAATTATATTTATTTTTATTAAAAAGTGTGAAAGTCTCCAGACCGCAGGAAACTACAGGTATGCAGACAGGAACACCCACACTATAGCGTCATCATCAGATGGTAATGCCAAGCAGCCACAGGCAAACAGGAACCAAGGATGCAGGAGCAGATCTCAAGGTCAGGAGTAGAATGCTGGTGCATTTACCGGGAATAAAATGAGACAGGCAGGTCAGAGGCAAGCAGGGTTGGCAATGGGAAATCAGTCTGAAAGAGAGTGCTGGAGAGTCTTAAATGAGTGGCAATCTGGGTATACAGTATGTACTGGCTATGAGTAATCAGGAACAGGTGAACTGAGTTGCCTCAATGAGGTGGGCGTGACTAATGGTGATGCACAGAAAAACCAGGGTGAATGGGAAATTACTGAATAGGAGCTGGGTGACTGGGCAGGCAAGAAGTGAGCAGATGACCACAACTGCAGAACTGTGACAGCCATAGAGCAACTTTCCTGCCTTGAATGCTCTATTCTGTTGTCTATATATACATGAGTGCTGCAGGGATAATGCTTTCATCTATGTGGCACTTGCCAAAAGCAAGCTTCACCAATGTAGAAAAGACGGTAAAACATACATAATGGATTTAAAATTTACAAGTAAAAATAAGCAATAAAGAAAAATACAATTAAATTAATACATAAAAAAAAGTATCAAGGGCCACAAGGGGTAAAAGCTCTGCTGCTACAGGGCTGGGAAAGATAAAAGCTGTCATCTGTGATGTCTTTATGATTAATTTAATCAAGTAACATTTTAAGATTAATTGAGATTAAGCTTAATGAACAAAATAAACAAAGTCAATATGTCTAAAACAGTTTTAAACAGCCTGTGATTGTTACTGGTTGTTGAGTAGTGGGCGTTTTTTATTTATTTATTTTGGCCTTATGGGCTCTGTTTTCAAGCAGAAAACATGTTTTAAAAAAACATCACATTGCCAAAAATCTTGACCACCATGTGCCAAATGAGCATATCTGGCTCCACACAGGGATTAAGGAGTTCAGTAACTCTCCAAAATAGAAAATTGTATTGAGAGTTTTAAGGTTTTCATATTACAGCATTGCTATATGCCTACCTACAGACAAAGAGGGGAGGAATACATGCCTTTCAACTTAATATGTAATTAACAAAAAATAAGTAAACCAATGGTTATATAATGTATGAAAATCAGTTACTTCAGTGGTGTTTTGCATGTTGGAGGGGTGGACAGTGAAGTGTAATAAACAAAGAAAAATGACACAAGGAAAGAAGAAGAAGAAGAAAATGTACTTTATGAATCCCCAAGTGTAAATTAATTTTTTAAATCACTTTGTTGTCATATGCACAAAGGCCTGAAATACGCACACATGCACAAACAGGACCTATACATGCATTAAAAGGAAAGGTGTCAGAGCAAGGGTGCTGCCTTGGACAGGCACCCTGAGCAGTTGGGAGTTCAGTGCCTCACTCAGGGGCACCTCGGCAGCTGGTACCTCTCCAGCTACCAGTCCATGCTCCATGCTTGACCCATGCAGGGACTTGAATTGGCAACCCTCAGGTTCCTAAGCCAAGTCCCTATTGACTGAGCTACTGCCCCCACAGAGAGAAACTGAGTAAATCCACCAGTTTATAATGCTGAGGAGCAGCAGCACAGGTGATACTCAGTGCCTGCTTCCCTCCTAAAAGGAAAAGACAGCCCAACAGGAAGTCGAGAAGGTTGTCACACTATATATGGGCAGTATGTTTTACGTGGGCAGCATGTCTTATACGGCAGCGGTGTCACAGACAGAGAGGATTTCATGTAACTCAGAAACAGAACTCACAACTCACCCAAAGCAAGAGACAACTGAGCCAATACTCCGCTGTTATAATCTTGTCAAGGGACACTGTCTGGAGCTGTTCCTGTCACTTCATATGGGAGAATGACTGTGGATTCAGATTGTTTGCTTCAGCCTTTACACCCAAGTGACTTTTATTTCACAGCCGCACTTACGGCTCTGAAGCAGAAAATGCACAGTTCAACCTTAGTACTGTCATCTGTTAACACAGCTAGACGATGTATGTCATGTGCGTCCTTGTCCTGTCAGTGCTAGAGAGCTTCCCTTGATGACCCCCTTTCTCAGCAACTTTGACTTTGTTGTAGCAATGTCAATTGTGTTCTTAGATCTAAACCATTTGGTGAGTACAGTATCAGGAGTGATAGAAATGTTGACCAAAACAACTAATATGAGACTCTGCTTATGTATGGAGGCCCCAAATGGACAAAATTTAGTACAAAGTTAGACAGGTCAAAAACACAACTACATGTATCAATTAATCGTGTTGTTCATTAAATAATTAAAATGGAGTGTAAAAACAATATGTAATTTTCCTTTCTTTCAATTTTTGTCCTATACCACCATGTCAATAACCAAATACTTTTGCAATAGAAGCTACAGCATTTCTGCTGGGAGTCGGTACCTTTACTACACCTTACAAGCTAACTGTACTTCACAGACACAGTGCTTCTACTTTCATAACATTAATGTCCTCATTATTGTCCCACTGTGCTATCCAAAGAACATGTCTCTTCTGTCAAAAGACCACAATGGAAAAACATCTAAATACTTAATTGTCTAATTTTTGATATGTCTTTCATTTAACGTCTCTTGTGTCAAGTAAGTTAAGCTAAAAAGTTCTACGTTATGTTAGATGGCTAACTTTATTAGCATTTGTTCGCTAGATGAAAAGCTTTAGCTACTTTTGGGCCACACTTCCACCAAACACTTTTGGTATAGAACCCTTAGAACCGTACCTTACCTGTACGCAAACATACCTAAACCCAGTAGGCTACTCTTAAATGTAGGTGGGATTGTTACCAGATGGTAATAGCTGCGTCACTGTTCCATCCAGCTCTTGCTGTATTTCCTCTTCACCATCGATGACGAACATTGTTGCAATTGTTGCAATTGATAGGATATTTAGAAATAACAGGTTTGTGCATTAAGGCCTTGCTAAGCAAGAATGATGACACGCTCTTGACCAATCAAATTACTACTACTAACTACTACTAACTAGCTACAGTCTCCAATGATATGTGAGCAATTTGATATTTAAAACATTACTCATCTAAAGAAAACCATCAATATCAGCAAGGGTAAAGTGTTTCCCTGCTTACAACGCAACTGTTTGACATAATGTTGCAGTGTATTTATTGATATTCCTCAGTATGTTCAAAGTTTGTTCTCACAAATTATGGTCTCATATTCTAAGTTAGACATTGTAAAACAAAACTTTCACTGAGAGACCTGGTTGGTTTATAATTGGATTTCAAGCTTCAATGGCAAATTCAATACATCTATTTTATTTTTTTTTTAATTTATATGATACCATAATTATTAAGAAGGGGGCACATATTGAAAATTTGCAGATGTAATCTCATGACTCCATTTTCCATCACCTGAAGCCTGATTAATTAAAGTACCACTGAAGAGCAGATCTTACCTCACCAATTTGTCTCTTCTGTCTGCCACAAACTGTCTCCTATAAAAAAAGAAATGCTTAATAAATTGAATCTTTTATAAGTGGTAGATAAATTTCAAAGTGAATAAGTTAGGATGTTTAGACAGATATATATATATTCTTCGGCCATTTTACGTGACAGACTGCTTTGTGAAGAAAACTACCTACCTACCTATTAATCATTTGATGCACTGTATCCATCCCTTTCCACTGTAGATTTTTGACTGTCCTTTTCTCAATTGCTGTCGTCCATTTGACTATGAACATATAAACCTGCTATCCTGGCGTTTTATCATTTTCTTTCTTCCCCTTAATTTGAGTTTCCTCTCCTTGAATTGCTTCCTGTTGTTGAAGGCGAACCTCTTTCAGCTTGACATTAGATCGATTTGAAGTTGCCGTATGGTGTCCATAGCTGTCATGTTTTACAGTAGAGCGATCCGGAAGACCGGTCAGATAATGACCCCTCCCTCTGTGCTCTCTGACAGGGGAAATGTGAAACATCAATAGCCTCCATTCAGCCATTTTCAATGAGAAATACCTCTGGGTGTCCTATCTTTTGAGGTGTTAAACAGAGGCAAGAAAGAATGAAACAATTTATCAGCGCATCAGAGACAGTAGCCATGGTAACATCTTTTGTACAGTATGTATCTCTCCATTTATCCATGTATCTATTATTCTGTGTTTCTGTTCAATATTTCTCTATCCTAAGATAACCTCTCTTTTTTGGCTGATGGATAAAAACAGATACCATCTGTCAAAATGAATCATTACATTTGTACGTCTCAATAGAAACAGGAAATTTACATAAAATTCAACTCACTTAAGTTTTTTTTACAGACTGAGGCTTCTTAGATTTGTCAGGCTGATAAGCCTAGTTTACTACTTATCTGACAAATGCATATGCTTAGTTCCTGCTGCAGAAACTGTACATTAGCATCTGCTTGAAGTTTGCCAACCTAAGGGGAACAGATGACACCCTACAAGATTAGTTCTTTCACCTTTTTTTGACTCCTGCACCTACACACGGGATGTAAAGAGTTTAGGCATTTGCATATTCCTTGCAGCTCTACCTTGTAAGAGTTGATAACTTTGTTCAGTAATTGTAGAATGCATGCTGTTACAGATACAGTTTAAGTTGAAATATCATATTCAGTCCTTATATTTTTATTGTCTCCTTTCCAACTTAAAGAAAGAAAAATCTGTGGCTCATGTTTTGTTCTTGCATTATGAAGCAGATGCTTCTGTGCCACATTTTAAGATATGACGTAACCATTTATAATGTGAAATACACGAGAATTATGACTGAAATAGTGTTGGGCTAATGAGAATGTCTCACAAAACTAATTTCTTAGTAATTATTTTCTATTGTCATTGTACTAGTTGACTGTATAAGAAACAGCCTGTTCTCAGTCTTTGTCAGTGATTTCAGCATCAGATACCTGATGCCAAAAGCCACATTTCACAGTAGCATGATACATCGCCAGGCGCCATCAGTTTGAAATGATTTGTGGTGTTATAATACGCCGTCAGTCGGCTGGATGGCACCTGTCGCTGCGGCATCATATGCAGACTGGTGGCATCAGTTGATAACACGGGCGGACAGCACCTGTTGTGGCAGTACAGTATGTCACTGCATGGTTTCAGGTTACAACACTGCCAGTAATGATGAAATATAAGCAGCTGGAGAGTCTCTATAGGGTAGATGGGTTCAACAAACCCTGGACTTACACCCAGGAGCTGAGTGTTTTGCTTCCCTTATGAATGTAGAGCCAAATCAGGATGTTTTTTTTTTCTAAACCTAACCACATGCTTTTGTTGAAGTCCATCTGTTCGTATTGGTGTCCAGGAACTTCAACAGCAGATGCAGCAGGATACGTACCATGTAATATGAAGCGGTGAATGGCCCCTGACAACGTGGCGATATGTGACGACTTGAGAGAGAACAAAAAAACATCATGTGCTGCTCTGTAATCTGGCTATAGACTTGTGATGCGGTGTGTTCATCTACTGGAGATACTACATTTGGTTTAAAAGAGGGGTGGCGCCTTGGCAAAATGTGCAGGAGGCTGGACATAATGCAAAAGTACCCTACAGAAATGTGATGGGTTTTTTTTGTTTTCATTTTCTTATTTTTATTTTACTTAACCAGTTCATAATTTGGTGATACACATCAAGTCTCTTGACCCTCCTTTGAATTAATCAGGTTTCAATTTATCACTTACCAACAGAAGTTCTTGAATCCTGTCATCCCTCCAGTTAGATGAACTCATTGGCATCCTTGTATAAATGATTCTTCTTCTTTACCCTCAAGCCTGGTCTCACTCTGAAGTCATCAAAATCTGGCACTTGGGCAGTGACTTGCGTTGTCAGAAACCAATGAAAAAAGGCGTCCTTTTACGTCGACATGATACACTGCCGGTTGCCATTATAGTTTAACACGCTTTTGTTGCCTAAACCCAACAATGTGTGGTTGTTGTTGAAGGAAAACAAGAAGTCAGTTTGCCATGTTATTTTGAAAGAGACTGTATGTAAACGTTAAATTTCCTGTGAAAAAGGAAGTGTATCTTGAAAGAAGACAATGCATGTAACAGACAAAACTTGACATGGTATCCCAGAACATCAACAACCAACGCACCCAGGGTACCTTGCACGTTGCATGTGGACATGGAAAGTCCATGACCAAAACATAAATATGTGACGAGGTCGGAGTGAGAATGTGTTGTACTCTCTAATGTTTGTATTCTTTCGGTTTCACGTCAGTTGGATGACAGAAATGTCATCGACATACCCCCTTGATCACTGTGAATCCTCTGGACAATGACCTGCTCTAGTCACACTTGGGCTTATTCAGACATTACATGGACTTTGTAGCAGGAGGCTGGCTGGGTAAAGTCTGTAAAATATCCAGTCCAACTGGATCAGACATTTGTGTTCCCACATACAGCTCCTGCGGGTAATGTCAAGATAAGGTCAGAGTTGCAGTGCATATATGAAAGGTGTCACAAGTCAAGGTAAGTTTACAGGCAGTCACGTCTCAATTAAGTCAAGTCTCTGAGCAGTCAAGTGGAATTCAGGTCCTCATTTTCTGGATTTTTACCCAAGTCTCAAGTCCACAGCTCTGGTAAAAATATTCTAACTAATATGCTACTACTGTGATTACTAAGCCTTTGAACATGAGAAGAATTCCACTGAGATTGAAGGAGAGGATACAGCAAGTATTATAACAAACAACTCCAAAAGACTAATAAGTAATGATGGTATTTTAAACTGAGTAAAAACCAATGACAAATAGAGATCACATTAACCCAACATTCATCAAGTGGCTGCTCTGAAATCCCCTGCTGCACAGCTATTATACTGCCGCTACAGCACGTTACCTTGACTACAGTACAATGGCTAAAGGCCTGCATTTCACCAGATTACACTGTATTGCAACAGAATTGAGCCAAACCATGAAAAGAATAAATGTTGTGCAGTGATTCGAATTTGGTGGACCCATGACCCAACAGCTCGGTTGTGTGTGTGTTTTATGAGTCCTTCGCTGAACCGGAACACATGAGGGGCTTGTCTCTCTCAGACACATACATGCACGCTATCACCTCTTATGCTAAGCTCACGCCATTAGCGTAAAGTATATTATCTGCCACAAAATGATGTAAACACCTCCCATAAAATTTTTCTATCTGTGATATCATGCATGAATTTCCAGTGTGTGTGTGTGTGTGTGTGTGTGTGTGTGTGTGTTACTGCCTATGTGAATCTGTCAGGAAGCCTCCTGGTTGATATATAACTACTCAGGCATTATAATCATGGGTAATGTGGCGCCATTAACATTTGCATGCTAACCTGTCATCTTGTAGCGAGCATGCTTGAGTTATTGAACCAGTCCTGTGTTTTTCATCTTTAAGTACTGCACACTGCACCTAGTCAGCTTTGTGTGTGAGTGAATGCTGATCTGTGTGTGTGTGTGTGAGACAGAGAGAGAGAAAGTGTGTATGTGTCATCACCCATGCTATCCAAAGCAACAGTATGTTCTTGAGACCTGCACAGGTGTGAGTGTGCTTTGTCATAATGACTCAGAGTTCTATATGCTTGACTGGGTGACCCTTGTGGGTGTCTGTCAGTTTGCATATACTGTGCTGTATGTGTGTGAGTGTGTATGCCACAGGTTCTCAACTGTGCACAGCAGCAGGTGAGTTAAGACTTGCACTTTAAAATGGCCATTTTTATATAGGATATTCGCTGGAACAGAAAGATTTACTGAAGTTTTGACATAAAATACGACCTATAAATTGTCACTGCTAACCAAGTCTGGAAATAAGTATGTTGACTCCTGTTTAAATTAAACGATACATAGAGCATTTGCATAAAATGGGATCGTAGACAAGAACAGACTTGATCTGATGTCAGTTGCGCCGGCTGTTTTACTAGTTTAACAGTAAAACTAGCTAATGTTTTACTAGATCTTACACTAAGATTAGTTAAAACTAAACATTTACATCTGGCAACTGTTAGGTGTAACTGTTGTGTAAGTAAATTAACCAACTGATGACAGATTTCTCATATGACTTGTTTAGACAGAAGAGTAAAAGAAGAAGGAATATAGAATGTGGTTATCAAACCTGATATTTAATTCAAACATTTTCAATCAAAACTCACAAAAATAACAAAATATATCTCAAAGTACAAACTAGACTAAATCGGGTTTGTTAGATAAGTCATTTTAAATTCCCCATATAAGTATATTTATGAATAAACAAGGTATCCTTGTAGAACGGTTTATATGATATCCTACAAAAATGCGCACACAACAGTTTGTATGATATCCTACAAATTAGTGTCCTGTGAATAACTTTACATCATTAATGTAAAGATATATAGTCCTCTTTATGTAAATCTACAGAGGTAGGTTTAGGGAAAGAAACATGGTGAGCATGTACCTTAAAATGACTCAAAGTTTACTCAAAGTTTACTCAAAGTTTACACGGTGCTGAACACCCATCTCCTGGGGAAAGTCCTGTGGTTTGTGTTACTTTTTGTAGGAAAATGTACAGTTTATGGGAACAGCCTAAAATAAAACAGGGTTGTATATTTACAAAGGGTTCGCAGTAAAGTAATAAGGGTATGCAGTTTGCTGTTATTTTAGAAAGTTATGCTACAGCTTGTAATGTTTAATCCCCCAGGAACAGCTGCAAGCTTTGAAGACAATTTTGAAATAATGGCAAAATCATGGAATTACAACTTTCGGGTCAGTCACATGGTGCCATTGGCCAAAAACCATTTTTCCCATAGACTCAATTGTGATAGAGACGTATGAAAAACAGAGGATGCATTTTTTCTGCAAAATGACTCATTTCACTGTTGGAATCTGATCCATCTGTTAACATCATTAAAGTGTAGAAGAGCTGCATGATTTTATTCCTATTTAAGTTAGTAGAAACTGGAAGTTAATCACTCAAATGGCTTGCACTTACTCAGTGGGCCCAAACATGTAGAAGTTCCAGGTAATTTCATACCTGGGAAGTTGGGTATTAAATTACCCAAACAGGCATAAGTCAGGAAATTTTTGTTGTTTATGCACCACTGTGTAACTTCCATAGGATTGAACTGGGCCCCGCCCCCAGTGTTTTACCCAGTTCTCTTTATACATCCATGGTGTTGCTTTCATAGGTCTACTGATTGGCTTGCTCTACAGATGTTTCTGAGCAACTGAAATACTCATTACTAAAGTGTTTAGCTAAGACAGTCTTACAACTTATTGATGCAACCTGATTTAGTCAATTTTGAAACAAGCTAGTAGCCACTTAGAATGAAGGAAAAACTTAAAACATAATTAAGAATCTGATTTACGATGAGCTGCTGCAACCTGGTCCTGACAAACAAGAAAGATGAACAATCTTGTTTTCATAGTAGGGAGCTTATGAGAATATTTCAATGTAGAAAATTAAACATGTCAAAATATGTGATTTAAGGTGATGTCCTTAATCTCTTAAAGTGAAAGGAAAAGCAGTCTGAAACATGTTTCTCCCCTTTTCTCCTGTTAGCTTTGTGGAAACAAAGGAGAAAGAAAGGATGCTTCCCTCCTTCCTATTACTCACCCTGTATGAAAAGTATCAATTTTTAAATTTAATTAAAACTTGACATTTCGACCAACCCAGCCTTCAGCAGATTAAAAGGGACACAAAGCCCTGACTCTTTATAGAGAATGGATTATACAGCTGATTCACATCCAGATAATAACACACTGCGAGTGAATAGGAAGCTGCAGCAGGAGTAATGGAGTTGTTATGAGCTCAGCACCATAGACAGAGATCTGACCTCACCAGCTATCAGCGCCCAGCACATTTTCTCTCTTTATCTTGTATAAAACCTCACACATCCTTTGGAAATGAAGGGAGATGCAAGCACCTATCATCTTAAATATGGCATGCATGGCAGATATACAGTACATCATGATACATATCATTAATTCACCAATTATTACACATCCATAGTATACCATGCTTTAAAGAAAGCACTGAGTAAAAGCTTCTCTTTCAGACTCTCTGGATTGACAGCACAAAGGTAATAGACCCATTTAGCTTTCTGCTGCAGTGGTCTTTTCACCATATCTCTACATGGGTTCATTAATGTCTTTATTCACAGGAACTGGAGGTCAGTTACAATGTTTGCTGAATTGATTGCCGCTAAGGAATGTCAGTCCTCTCTTTTCATTGCAGTTAATCTTTGGTTTCTATTGTCTGTCAGTTGTACTAGAATTTCCAAAGACATGTAATTAAATCAATGCCATGTTAACATGTAAGTGGTTGTAATTTTCAGTCCCTCAAGGATTTCATTAACTACGTTTGTCATTGTTGCAGCCTGAAATGTCATTGCATGCCATGTAACTTCATGGCAGCTTTTCAAAAAATGAAGATGCACGTTGCAGTATTCTTAGGTGTTATTTGCAATGAAATTGCTGAAGCAAGTGGAAACTGCAAAATTGTTGTCTCAGATTTAGAGCCTATTATGATGAGTATTCAATGTTTCCCACATAAAGAGACAGCCCGTTATCATTTTGAAGGTGTGAAATATCACAACTAGCCATTGATGTCTGCATTAGATGCCAACAAAAAAGGTCATCCTTTCACAGCGGTACAATATGCTGCTGGGCAGCATCAGTTCCTAACTACATGGGTCGGTGTCAGTTTGAAACGCCACCAGACAACAACGTAATTTAAGGTGCTGGAAAGACCCAAAAGTGCTGGCGAGAGGGGTTGTGGATTGGTCAAACAAACACTGGACTATCACCCAGGAGCCTGGTGTCCTCTTCTTGTATGAATGTAGAGCCAAACCATGATGTTTTTTTCTACACCTAACCATGTGCTTCTGTTGCCTTAACCTAATTACATGCGTTTATGCACAAGGACAGGTTTTATCAACATTGTAAGTTTATTTTGTAATAGACTGTATGCATTTAATAAGCAGAAACTGTACATTTCCTGAGAAAATAGACGGGAATTTTGAAAAGACGCAATGCATGTAACAGGCATAAATTAGCATGGTCTCCCCGAAGATTGACCACAGACACACCCAGCATACCTGAATCCCCATGTCCTGGGGAAAGTCCAGGGTGAAAGTCCTGTGTTTTGTTACCCATCCACTGCCCCAACCTGCCTCCTAACTTGACCATTCTTCCTTCTTTACTCTCATAAGCACTTTGGTCATGTGATTGCAGCCCTCAATGGGTTATGCACACATTACTGGCTAATCATTACATGACATACGTACAAATTTTGCTGTATTACTGTTCGCAGGCAAATGTACAAACAGTGCATGAGAACAGCATAATTGGTGACAGGTCCTGCATGGGAAGCAACCTGCCATGTTACCCAAAGTTGCTAGTGAGGTCTGGCAGGAGAAAGTGTTCAAGTAAGCTAATAGGTCATGCAGAAAATATAGTCCTCAAAACTGAATCAAACCAAGAATATGCCAGTTTTTGCTGGTTTGTTAGTAACTACTAAGTGTTTTGTTTTTGTCAGCTGTGAACTGTGAATTCTGTCACAAATGCATTTGGCCTGAGAGCAGAGCTGTTGAAGTTCCTCTGCTCATTAAAGTTAAAACACTTCCTCTGTGGATCCCCCTTCTGACCCCACACCCACTTCACAGAAATACAGAAAACTCTACTGAAGGTCAAAATAAATGTTTTATCCTCCTACCATAAGTGCCCTATTAAAGACTTGTATAAAACTGGTGGGAAAAGATGAGGAGAATCTGTTGGCCTAACATAATAATCAGAGAAGATCCAGCAGCTGCATTTAGAATGAACAAACAGCCATAACAGCCCAAAGAAAAGATGCACAAGTTCACTGATTTTCTACATGTAAAAATGCCAAATTATACCCAGGAGATTAATCAGCAACCACAAAGCATGAAAGAAATCAGCTTGCCAAGGTGCTATTTTTGTCTGAAGGAATTAAAAACTGAGGATGAAGAATAATGGCATTATCAAGTCTGTTTACTTATGGGTTAAATTCTTTGCAGTACATCTCTGTTTGAGGCTGTCCTAATTCAACTTGAAGGGAAATTCTCAGCATTCACTGCTATGCTTTAACTACTGTCAAACACATCGTTGGTATCTAATATAGAAGCTTAACACATTCATCTTCTATAGCTCATGTACAGTACGCATGCTTTTTAAGGAATGCTGGCATGCACCCACTTCATTATTCCTTTAATTTATTCAGATAGTAACACTGTACAAAGAGTTGTTGGTTATAAAGTAGGCCAATCTGTTCTTTCCTTTCTGGTTTGTTCCTATTTTAGAACAAAGTGGGTGGTAAAAGAGAGTTGACAGAGATAATGAACAGTGGGAATGTGTTATATAGCTGTCTGCTTCTCAGCAATGCCTAGCTATACATTCAATCAGCGAGTTGATAATACTGAAATAAAGGCTCACCCAAAACTGAACTGAGCGAAGTTTTGCATATGAATATGTAATTCCCATGCACAATTTACTAACAGCTCCACACAAACTAGTTTGTACGCTCAAAATCCAAACAAGCTTTTCCTAAACCCAAGTATTTCATTGAGATTATACATAATCTGACAACTTTCACTGTTTATTTTTCACTGCTTGACTCAGCTGCCAGCATAGAGTGAAGAAAGACAAGAAAAATGGAAAGGACAAAGGTTTTAAGTTAACAATAATTAACTTTATATCATAATATGATTTATTTGGTATATTTCATACAGAGAACACAGCTCAGACTGCTTTATTCAATAAAATGGAAAGAAGAGATCATTTAAACATTAAAAATATTCTAATAAAAGAAAGAAAAAAGAAAACCAAAACTTGAAAAGTCGGGATTTTCTGATTTTAAATCTTGAGCTAAAACATTTGAAATAGGTGAAAACGTCACAGTTGCAGAAGCAGTTGAAGCGCTGAAAGAAGTCAATACAGCAGTCAAAATGGATGTACTGACACATGGACTTTTAAAGTAACTATTAGAAAAGTAAAGTTGTTGAGTTTGATGAAAATGTCACAATATCCACACAGCAGTGCATGAGACAGATACAGTAATCTGCTAAATAAAATAAAATAAATAGCACCTCCTGGTGCTCCTAATGACATCTGCAAGACTTCAAGGGAGTTGAACGGAAACAACCAGTCAGAGCTGAAGAGTCTCTACTGCAGCCGTCAGTCATGTCAATCACTGTTCATGAACGAAAACAAGCTAATCAGAGCTGAGGAGTCTGCAAAGCAGCTATCAATCATGTCAATCACTGCTCAGGATCTGATGTCAAACTGTCAAACTAGGCAGTGCTGATCAAATATAAATCGAGACTCTGTTACTGCATTGCCTATTTCTCACCTCAAATGTTTTCAGAAACATATTTTTGTGTACTGTTTAGCTACAGAATGAGAAAGTTTATGACCCAGTTGCCATACAGTTGAGCCAAAAACAAATAATGCCCACCAGCCAGAGCAAAATTTCTCATTAAGTTACAGCCAAACTGTACACTAAAGTAAGTTTCTAGAAATATGTGAAGCAAGAAATAGGCAATGCAGTAACAGAATCTTAATTTATATTTGATCACACAGCTTAGTTTGGCAGTTTGACATCAGATCCTGAGCAGTGATTGACATAATTGATAGCTGTTTTGGAGACTCCTCAGCTCTGATTAGTTTGTTTTTGTTCGGTGGATTCTTGCAAATGTAACTTGAAACACTCTAAGGAGGCAGAGGAACATGTTTTTTTTCACAGATTATTTGTCTCATGTACTACTGTCTGGATATAGTGACTCTCAGCCATTAAACCAAAAGGTTTTTTTTTAATTAAAGCTACCCACTACAGCTTTTAATGCACATGTAAATTGCTAAAATGCACAAGAAGGAGTAAATTCACTACCTTTTTGGTCCAACGAATGCTCAATCAAATTGCGATCTAGTCGATACCTTAAGCTCTCTGTCACATTCCTCTGGTCAGGAACAGTTTTTGCTGTGTGGTATGACACATTGTCCTGCTGGGACATATTGGTACCCCAGAGGTACCTCTGATCCACAGTAGGGTCCTCCTTAAATCAGAACTTGGCTTTGACCTGTCGAGTCATGGACACAGGACCTCTTGAGGATGTCCAGTGATGTCTGGCAATGAGACATTGGTGGAAGATGTTTTTAGTCTTGTGGGTTGTGACTTAAGGTACCAGCACAGTCAATACAGGGAAATGGGGAAGGGGTGGTGTTCCTTGGATTATTCCTTAGTAGTTTTAATGGTGTGGCATGGCACATTGTCCTGCTGGGGGGGCACTGACACTGGGGACTGCTGTTGCCATTAGGAGGTGTACTTGGTCTGCAGTTGTGTTTGGTTGGAGCATGTCAGGTGGTAGCCACATAAATGCTAGAACCCAAGGTTTTCCAACAGAACTTTTCATTGTCACGAGATGATCATTGTTATTCAATTGAGCTATCAGTGATTTGAATGTATATATACACTGATCAGGCACAACATTAAAACAAATGCTTTTTATTTTCACTCAGACTAAGTATCATGTATTTCTGGAAGTGTCCACTACATATGGAGACAGAGGTGGTAAAGAGTCATACTCAGCAGGTGGCATGAAGGGTTGCTGAGATCGGGCAAATGTACAGTCTTCTGGGCCTGATAAAGAAAACTACAACCTTTTTTCCATGCATATTTGACTTACATGCACATGCTTTTATTGTGTTAAAATTCCCCAACCATCTGTTGTCTGAAGGCAGCCTCTCCTCAGTCTGTGGATGTGTGTCTTGTTAGGTTTAGGTCATTTGGCCTGCTTGGACAGTTTGGAGTGCTTGCACAGTCTGGACTGCCTGGAACGCAGCAGCATGTCAGAGTTGTATGGATTACAGAAGGCACCTTGCCAACTTCACCATCAGGGCCATCAGACTCGCTTTCTAGGTTCATTTCCTCCAACTGTGCCTGCACTGACACATCCAGCAACACAAACTTGCACTGTGTATCCAAAAAGTATACCACCTGTGAGACAATGACATAAAGGTATTTTCTCTGAAATGTTTTAATCACATGCAATGTAAGTGATTGACAGCAGCTAATTTTAATGTTGATTAGCCCAAAATGAACACTGTTAACACTTGTCTGTGCAGGCTTGCCTCTAGCAGTAGTAGTAGTAGTCGTCAGTGGAGAAGAGGTTATAGTCTTAATTAATTACTTATCCTTGGTGACAATAATGAGAATCAGTGTCCCATGAAGGTAATGTTAAGGCTTAAAGAGAAGTATTCTAGGGCGTGTTTGAAGCCTATCCTTCAGATGTCTTTGGATGGAATCGCAGACATTATAGACCAAGGTCAGTGGACTATACCTTTCAATCAAGCCCACTGACCTTGGTGTGCTGCACTCATTATAGACCTGGTAAGATGATGTCAAAAACTGCATGGCAACTGATTTTTTGGGGTTAACTCTAGACAAGACAAATGCTACTATTGGCCTCAAGAAGTTATATCTGTGTTTGAAAAGTCAGGCCAATATGGAAGTACAGTTAACCTGCAGTCTTTTGTAATGGCCAACAAGGGGCAATTCCACTACTTGCTAAAAGAAGGGCAATTGTGCACAGATTTATGTGAAAATTAACCTACTTTTCACTTCATATATTACCTCAATAAACATTTACTAATGAGTTTATGGTCTCAATCTTTTCCTCCGTTCTTCTACAATACAGCATAATGTTAATTTTGTAAATTTTGGTCTCATTTAGAGTAAAAAAGACAGTAAAGCAGGGTATGCTTTAGGGCATGGCTACCGTGAGATTGACAGGTCATTACCGTGGTAGTATTCTCATTCAGATCCACCCCTCACTCCTCCACATTTCCACCCTTTCGTCCAAATATGGTCATCTCTGGCTCCAAAAAAAAAAAAAAATCCAATTGGGCCACAACCAAAATGCCAGACTTGAGGCCTCGAAAGGGTACTCTACAAATCACTGGGTGATGTCAACAAGGCTACATCTACTTGTTTTTGTCTACACTTGGCCCTGGACATATTTTAGATCAGGTATTACTTCTTTTGTCCACTATTAGACCTGCTGATTTAAATGGCGGTATAACATTTGATTTCAGCTTGAATTTTAACCACTTTTGAAACCAGCAGAGACTCCAGGAAGTCACTGCACCAAAAACAGTCTGGCCAGTTTGGCTTTATGCTTTAATGCACTTTGTAGTTTTAGTTTGGAAGTGATTTATAAAAGGTTTGTTATTATTAACATTACCATTATGTACCTGTTTGTTTACAGTCAATGCTTTTACTGTAGCTTGCATTTACAATAATTGATTTTGCTCCCCTGTACATGAAGTCTTAGAGTTTTTATTTTTCTTCTCTCTTTTTCTTTCCTTTTTGTTACTTTGGTAAACCATTTCTTCAATACAATAACAGCTGCACATGCATTTAAGGTTCCTTCGTCTATTTTTCTTCTTATTAAAAGTGAAGCCTCTTTATCTCCTCCCTAAGGTAAACTCTAGTTAAATTGTCTTGCCTGACCTCGGCTTTATAGTATTTCTGAGTAGGCTTAGTGAAATCCCCAGAACTCAAAAAGCTGCCTTTGTCACTGGGCATGCCGCTGCGCTGCAACTTTAGGTGCATTTTGTCCAATTGTTTCACAGTCTGTTTGGTCATGTAGTGTGTCCTCAGGTCTAATGTCTCTCTGTTCGCTCTACAGCTAATAGCTTCAAATTGTCAGAGGCAGTAATTACTGTCAGAACTAAAGAGAGAGATGGGGAGATGAAAAAAGGTGGTGAAATGGGATATAAAAAGGTGTAATCACACCTGGATGGATTGATAAAGGGGTGGAAAAACAAAGGACGTTATGAAGGAAGGTAAGAAAAACTGGATGGAGAGTAGGAAGAATGAAAAGTTGGGGAAATCAAAACGAGAGGACTAGAAGGAAATAGAAAAAGAAGATCAAGGAAAAAAACAATTATTTAAAATGTGATAGGGTTGATGTACATGTGTCATAGAAATCTGTTTGTGTCAGTACACATAAAAAAATGCTGCACTGTCTCAAACATATTTTAAACCAAATCTTACCCTTAAAACAGTCCCTTGAAATAGTAATTGAACGAGCTAAAGTGTCCTGACAATTAGGAGATGTCCTCACTACAGTGGTTTCAGTGGTGAAGAAAATGAAATTCAGATGTCCTTACAATCCATACATGTCCCTAATATAAAAAAAAATTTGATCGGGATGTAGAAATGTCCCCATTGCGATGGTTCAAAACTGACATAGAAAAAATGGAGAAAAAAAATATTGAAAGGTCCTCACAATGCAGAAATGTCCTCACTACAATGGTCTAAAACTGATATAGACAAAAGGAAATTGAAATGCCCTTGCAAGGTAGAAATATCCTCACCACAATGGTTAACTACTGATACTGAAAAAAACTGAATGTCACACTGTCCTCACAAAGACTGGTTAATGTTGACTTAGAAAAAAAAGAAACTTAAATGTCCCCACTAGCATGGTTGGTTTAAGACTGATTTAAAAAGAAAAAAATGAAAGGTCCTCATAATGCAGAATTGTTGATGCTTGAAAACTGATATGGAAACAAAATTAAACTGAAAAGTCCTCCTAATGTAGAAATGTTCTCACTACGATGGTTCAAAACTGATATGGAAAAAAATGAAATTGAAAGGTCCTCATAATATAGAAATGTCCTCACTATGATGGTTTAAACTGACAGATATCTGACAAGAAATGGGGATTAAATGAAATTGACTGGACAGGGGTCTGAGGTAAATCATAGAGAGCAAGCATTAATGGAGAGCAAAACAGACTATGCTGAACTGAATCAAAGAAACTACTCTTCAAGTACTGGTGAAGTTGAGGTAGGAGAGCAGAATGACATGATAGCTGTCAACAGGAAATGTGAGGGGGAAAAAATCCCTTCTGTCTGTCTCAGTAGCTCTCACTCTCCTGCACTTTCTCCATCCGGTGACATTTCCTCTGTGTTTTTTGGTTGCTTGTAATGCTAGTAATCTAGGACATGAGGCTTATTGTGTTGCACTTACTGAATTAAGACAGTAGCATGAAGTGAGGAGATGTTAAAATTTTATAAGCAAGTATAATGGCATATACCCATTATGTCTACCATTGCAGGAAGCATAACACTGCATAATGCTGCAATTGTTTCTCTGAATATTGCTTCTGTACGCTCAGTATCTGAGTTGTTTTAAGACCTCTTTAACCTGCCCTCTCTTTTAAAGCATGCCATACTAATAACAAACGTGTCACTACAGCTGTTAGAAAGTTAAACATATACATATGCATTTCTCACAGATGTATGCATATATTTAAAATAACACTTTATGAAGTTTCTTGTCATTTTTTTTAAACATGCAAACCTAGGTTTGATGAGGTAAAGGCTCCTGTCATTAGGACTGAATCTCTCTGAACTCAATTAACAGTTGTCATAACGATAACCAACTAAGATAAACAAAGGTAATGACATGGAGACTTCTTGTCAAATTTAATACACATTATTAAAAAGTTATGAAAACAAGCCAAAGTTTGTGCACTGAGAAGTTACATTCTTTGATTAGCTGACACTAATTATAAAACTGCCATATCGCAAAAAACAAACAAACAAACAAAAAAACATCAACAAAGCTGCAGGAAATTTCTTATTTAATGAAGAGTTTTAAAAGCAGCTCTGTGTTTGTTTTGTTGTTTTGTTTTTTTCTTTATTCCTTTACCTTTAGCAGGACTGCTAGTAAATGAGTTGTTTTGTATGGATATGGTAAATTGGTGAGGTGGTGGAGCAGAAGTAGACTCTTGATGTTGCTATCTCCACATTTGAATGCTCTGACATTAGGTTTAACCCGTATTTTAAACCTAATTTCTTTCTGTCTTTAGAGCTTTATTGTCTTCTTAGCTATGGTTACTGAGAAGCAGTGCAATAACGGGACATACAGGGGGGAGTAGTCAGGCAGAGAGTTTGTTCATGACCTTTGACCAGACAACCATGGAACCTAGAGAGCGAGTTCCATGGGATGCTTCTGTGGTCCTCATTGATTTAACAGCATCCAAAGTTCCATAATTAAGTCACGTGATGACAGTGTGACACAGTTATTGATCCTAACCTTCCTAACCTTCTTAAAGATTGCCACTAACCAAGCTACAGTCATGGCCTTCTCCACACTGCTCGGTGTAGTACTCGAATGACTGACTCGAATGGAATAAGATTGCAGCATCAACTTATAAATGCTGGCAAGAGAATGCCATGGCACTCTTCAAATTCAAACAGCGAGGGAATACAATTCTTGTCATACTCAGAAAGATTTGTAAGGGTTAGCAACTTTTCCTGCTCTGTTTTGAAAATTACACAAATTCCCTTTAAAGAAACAGTTCATCCCCCAAATCCAAATTCCATGCATTTCCTCCCACCTGTATTGCTATTTATCAGTCTGGATTGTTTTGGTGTGAGTTGCAGAGTGTTGAAGATATAAACCATAGTCTACCTTCTCTTAAATACAATGGAACAAGAGGAACTCAACTTGTGGTGCTCCAAGTGCCAAAAAATGCATTTGAAAAATATCAACAACAATGTCTCTTTCCAGAACCCATGACCCAGTCACTCAAGATAAGCCACAGACCTTGATGTGAGCAGTTTCATGTAGGAACTATTTTCTCTCTACGGAACTACACCCACCAATTTAACTACACCCACCAATTGCAGCTCATCGCTACCGCTTGCTACCGCTTGCTCACCTACTGTAGCACCTCTGAGCTAGCAGTTCAGCCAAGGAGGATGTCATTAGTCTTAAGCCTCTCGTCGATTAATTGATGCATGCTTTCTTCTGCGTGGTGATATGGTAAGCAGGTGTAGTTCTATAGAAATAAATACCTTTTTACATGAAACTGCTCACAAAAAGGTCTGTGGATTATCTTGAGTAACTGGATCATGACTGTTTGGAAAGAGACATTGCTGTTGGGTTTTTCAAAAGTATTTTTTTGGTACTTTGAGCACCACAAGCTGAGTGCCATCTAGTTTCATTATACTGGTGAGAAGACAGACATCTCTACGTCCGATATCTCCAACACTCGGCAACTCACACCAAAACACTCTAGACTGGTATATAGAACTACAGGTAAGAGGGAAATAGGTATCTTTGATTTTGGTCTGAAGTGTCTTTGATGTGTGTGGTTTTACAATTGCTTTTATTAATGTAAGTATGGGATGACTGTTTGCTGAAGGTAGTGTTCAAATGTTGGATGAATGTTCATTTTCATTCTCACTTTTTCAGTTATGTCAGGAAAAATGTCCTGCTGTGGCTCTGCTTTAATTTTAGTACAACCTAAGTTAGAGGGCTCACTAACTAAGCTACCTCTAAATGTTACAGTGAGTTAACTTGAACTTATGTTAATTTATGCTTAGATGCAGATTACCACTGGCCATTACCTGATGCAATCAATGAAACACAGTCACTATACAGTGTAGTGATGCACACTACTTTAGAGCAAGTCAAGTAAATAATTGACCCGAGTTAATACAGTAAATGTAATTCATTATTCCGCAGTACCCTGTAAGTGCATGTTGTTGCATAATGCAGCAAGATGGGGAAGAAGGAGACCGGCATACTAAACAGTGCTCCTCTGTCTTCATATGACTGTTGATTAAGCAACATGGTGAGTGTTTGCGTGCTTTAGTTTCCCTGCTACTGCCAGCCTATACAGTATAGGTTTGGAATATGCCTTCACCCAGATTGTTGTAAATAGGATATGGCACTCATATTTGCCACCTAATGAATAGACCACTTGTATGGTTATCCTCAATATCAAAGTTAATATTGGTGTGCCTTTAAAGGTAGCAGAAGATATGAAAAGGACTTTTTATTCTTAACAAGTTTTATTCCTCCTTTCACTCCTTTTTCTTCCCTCCCTCTCTTCCTCCATCCTTCTCTTTTCTCTTAATGGGAAGCATCTATCACAATAAAGCCTGGGCCTTCTTTTACACACACACACACACACACACACACACACACACACACACACACACACACACACACACACGCTTAAAATAGCTCTCTGATGGTACAGCACAGTTTGAACAGAATGTATGTGTAACCCTAACATTTCCTCTGTGTAATGTCTGCTACAGAGTTTCCCGTCTGTCGGCTGTACATTGTGTGTTATGAGCAATGAGCTACAGGGCAACTTCATTTACACTGGAGCTGCACTCTTTCTGTCAATCTCTCTCTCTCTCTCACACACACACACACAGACACACACACTTACTGTATGCACAAGCTCAACAGAGGCCATCAATAACTATAGCCGGTGTCTGATTGGGTAGATTGTGATAAATTAGATGACTTTGTCCATTGTTTGCCATGTAGGCAACAATTACCCTTAACATAACTCACATGGGGCAACACAAGCATACAATGGTGTATTGCATGGTAAAGATTTAATTTCATAAATTCTATGTGTGTGTCTTTGTGTGCACATTTTTGTGCCTGGGTAAATCTAATATACCTGTGTTTTAAAGAAATAGTTGAATTTTGGGGGAAATGCACTTATTTACTTTATTCCAAAAGTTAGATGAAAAGATTGATAACACTGTCATGTCTGTATGTTCAGAATTAGGTTACAGCCTGCAGCTGGTTAGTTTGGTTTAGCATATAGACTGGAAATGGGGAACAGGGAAGCATGTCTTTGTTGCCAGGGTCCATGGACCCCAGCTCAATATTTTCTTAAAGTGGAACCGTGCCCATTTAAAAAATGCACATGTTGTTCCTATAACCTAAGACCATCCAAATATATATACATTAGTTAAAAAAACATTAAAAAAAATAACATTAACATAAAAAAAACAGTGCTAAACTCAAATTTGTGATGTCATAGTGTATAAAGTCTGGAGCTACTTCATAGATATTGAATGGTGAATGATGTTATAAATGACACTGAGAGCAGCTGGGGGAATGTTCTAAGTATATAGTTACATTTTCTGTTTCAGAACCGAGAATACAACAAGCAAATAAAGCTAATGTGGGTATAAAAATTACAGCAAACTTTCTGTGGGTCCACAAAATCAGGCTCCCATTCATTGTCTATGGAGCAACTCCAGACTTTACACCATATGACATCACAAGTTTGAGACTTACTTCTCTGGTTTCTGGCTTTGAGAGAGAGAGTAGCTCATGTTCACAAATATTGATCAAACTTTCCCAGGCCATGGAAATAACATATTGGAATTCTTAATTTAGGTGGCACTCCCCTTTAATATGATGGATTAAGGAGACCTTTTGATGGATTTTATGTTCTCAGCAATGTTTTCCCTGGAACAATGTTCAATGTATGTTTCCCAGGGTCAACATGTTGAAATCACCCACCTACAGCTTACAACCAACAAATGTTATAGTCCTTGAGACCTACACTACCCTAAAATTTGTAGGCAAGGCAGTTGTCTTGACTTCAGACGTCTACATTTGATTTCTACACAATGGCTGAACAGATTTGCACCATTGAAACTGCATTTAAAACATCCATATCCCTTCATTCTTTTGCATTAGAACTGCGAAGCCAGCCCTTACAGATCCCTTACAATGTTAGTTTATATTAGGGGATATGGTACCCTGAGAAAATAGAAACCTGGGAACATGAAAATGACCTCAGTAAACAGCTCTGGCCAAAGGTAGCACAATCTGCTCACTGCCACCTGTAAAGGTCATTACTTAAAACATTATGTTTTGTTTGTTTATTCCATACAAAAATTAAAGTGTAAAAATGACAAGTGTCATGTGCCAGGCTATTTTTTGCTAGTGTCTATCTGCCATGTTTATTTTCATTAAATTTGGGTAGATGCGATGAAGGAAGCAGCTTCACCCAACACATTTTGGGTTATTACTTTCTATCATCATTGCACAAATAGAGTTAAAAAACCACACCATCTGCCTCTGGCTGCAGATTTGTCTTGCTATGTGTTCACACTGTGTTGCTCTGCACAATCCAGACAATGTTGTGAATTCCTGAAGAAGCAGATTCTTTATTGAACTTTTGTGACCATGAGTCATTTGGTTTGGCTCAGCTGTTTCAGAGTGATGAGACTAGTGATGTGACTGGCTGAGAGTGTATTTATCACTCACCACACCCTGTGATCTACAGTCTCCTTCACCCAGCCCTTTTGCACTTTGCTCTGCTGCACATACATGAACCAAAATAGCAGGTGTGCTTGGAGGGGCCCACACAGTCCTTTTGTCCTAGACATACCACTTTGTGCTTGATTTGACTGATTTTCTAATCTTCAGACAGAGCCATGCTGGCTGTTTCTCTCTGTGTCTAGTATGTATGCTAAGCTAAGCTAATCGGCTGCTGGCTATAGTAATGCTGAATGAAGACAAATGAGATATCCTCTGCTGCTTTCTCTGCAAAAAAACATGTCTAGTTATTTCTTTAAAGTGAAAGGAATTGAGCTCTTGCATGTTTGCATTCAACATGATCTCATTCCTACTCATGACATTTGCTTGCACAGAAGCCCCTTGTATCAATCTTTTGTGTTGTGTCTTGATGCAGGTGGGTGGTTAGGTTAAGGCAACAAAACTACTGAGTCAGGGTTAGGGAAAGATCATGGCTGAAGTTAGTCACGTGACTAAGGACTCACATGACTTACGAGTAACATGACAAAATAACACAACATTGACTTTAGTTTTACACCGTACATGGACACTGTTTTCCTGGGTCAAAGCTGGTGCTCGTTGGACTCATCCACCTCCCACACACCCTAAGCAGACCATCTCAATCATTATCCTACGTCGATTGCTCTGAGCATCTCAAATGACATGGATGGGTTTACAATGGACTTTGTTAAAAGCCCAGGGCATCTCATTGTGTGTCCATATCCCTGCCTGAACATCAGTTTTCGAGGCCCTAGGAGTGAGACCAGGATAAACAATTCGTAGCAGGAAAGAGCAGATTATGTGTGTGCATGTCTGGGTTTGTGTGTGCACATGTGTGTCAGTAATTATAATCTAAATCCTATTTAGAAATGAGCCCACAGGGAGTAATTTGCTCTGAGAAAGGGTAGAGGACAGATGGTAGAAAATAACTGAAAAGTAAATATAAATTGCTGAATCACTGTGAAATCATCTGTTAAATAACTCAAAAGAGGCATTGCAACCTTTGACGTAAGAGAAGCTTCAGACTGTCCAGTCTTAAAGATTAGAAGACCCTGGGGTGTCTCACTTTCATGAGATATGCTTGTTGGAAACTGCTTCTGACTAGATTTAGTGGTTTAAGAAGACAAGATAGTGAAGAAGAACCATAAACTCCCCTCTATGACCTTGCTCTCATTGCAGCTTTGCTTTTACCAGGCTGGTGGGGATGGGGATTAGTAAAGTGACTCTGTGCTGCCTCTGATGTGTGGAGACTGTTTCCTGCTACCAGAGTTTTAATAAATACATTCATTTAAGACAACAGAGTCTGACCAAAGAGTGGTTCTTTACTCATCAGGAGAGAAACACACTCAGACACACACATGTAAGATATCTAACAGTGTAGAGAGAAAGAGATAATAATAAAAACAGAGAGGGCACAATATCACGGACCTGTTTGTGTATTTGGAAGCTGCAATGTGTAATTAAACCACATAACCATGCTCAGCCTGGCTCCTTTTTGTTCGCTTTTTATATTAATTTAGGAGTAAACAAATCTACACACACTCCCACAAAACACTCCTAATCTCTGTCGAGCTTCATTTTGAATGTTTGGGGTTATAGATGGTAATATCATGATGAAGATATTACTTATCCTTCTGCACTGAAGGGGGAAAATAGTAATTACTGTAAATTATACATCATTATCCTGGCAGGATAATCAACAGTGTGCTTGGGCTGGCAGTGTTACATTAATGTTTTAACCTCAAGGCAGAGACCCAGAGGGGGGAGCAGCTTGTAAGTCAAAGTTTGCTGGATCAAGTTAAGGCAGGAAGAAGTGAACAAGTCCTCCAAGGACAATAATGCTTTGGTTCATATACTGTTGTTTGATCTGATCTCCAATTAAGTGGGACATGTACAATGTTTTTTTGCCAACGGTCCATCACATTTATACAGTTCACACAACACAACGCCAATGCAGTTGTGTGATGGCCTCAAAACAAGGTTAAAAATGCATCAACGCCAAGTTGCAGCTTTGAGCTGTCAAGCTGTTATGGAGGTTATTCCCATACGATGTGAATGCAGCTTTAGTTTTGTCAAGTACAGAAAAGCTTTAAAGTTCCCCCACTCGAACAGCACACGTTATACCTTAGAGCCTCCAGCTTTAAAAGCAACAGAAGCAGTGGATTTTGTGGAGGGTAATATCCGTGCTGAAACACCGAGGTGGTTTTGCTTTGGTGATTTTCTTGGGAGCCCAAACTTTTGTTTAGTTTGACGGCTGAGTGAGCATTCAAAAACAAAGAAAATTGTTTTCTCTGGACCTCGACTATTGCATTTTGGAACCCAGACTCTTTTAGAAAATGCATTTATGTGTTTTGTTTTTCTTTGTGTTTGAAATATCCAAATAGACTGACCTGATTCTTTTAAAAGAGACCCTTTTATATCCCACACCACCATGGCTAATAACTCCACTCATGCGTATGTAACGACAAGTACGTTGACATAAAAAAAGATTTGCTAATGAGTGCGCTAATTACCTTAGCTAATGACCTTATTAGCGTTACCGATTATGTTTAATACATCATGGTGATTATGGCAGGACATTAAGCAGCTCAAGTGTCTGTTCATTCATGTTTTATCAACACTAGCTGCAAGAGCAATGTCTAGGTTAGTGATACAGTCTGTTTTTAATAATTAACCCTACTGTATGTTCTGATTATTATTTTTTTACCATATATTGAACTTTTTTACCTTTTACCTTCAAATCCTTATAAGTATTTCTTGACAGCTAAAGCAGCTATAATATTAGAGAATGTAGTAGGGTTGGACTCACTTATAATTCACTTTTTACACAAGTTACAACTACTTGCAACATTATTCCCATATTTAAACATTCAGAATAGTTACAAACACTTTTGCCTTTAACTGGGTGGACAACACATCATATGAAGTAGTTTGTTTTGATTACACTCCGAGCTTTACAATGTGTTTTTTTTTTTTAATAAAGTTGTATTTGTTGCATCCTTCAGAGCTCTTATGTCATGTTCCTCTGTAGCATATGCAGAATGGCTACAAACCAATGATCTACACTGAAAAACAGTATTATAATGTTAATTTGTAACAGTCTTTTTTCTGCAGTTGCAGTTTTTGGCCACTTAGGGGCAGCAGAAACAGACTGTGAACACAACACTGACATATTATTGCCTTTTAGGTTGATATGGCAACTATGTTCGCAAACAAATGGCCATATATGAACATCTGCAGATACAGAGTAACATTAGCACTCCATTGGAGTTTTGTTTCTGGACACCTGATTAATGTCAGTCAATATAGGGCTGGGTGATATAAAGAAAATCAAATATCACAATAGTTTTGACCAATACCTAAATATCTATATTGTGGCAATATTGTGGGGTTAATTATCATGGCTTTAACTAAATATGTACACAATGAGATTTCTGATAAATCATCAGACATGTTGATATAATGATTAAAGGAATACTTGTATCATAACGATATGGGTAATATTGTTATGATACAAGATATTTCTATTTGAAACTTCCCTCCATCTTACCAGTGCCCAGATCTCCCTGCTCATCTTCAATCTCAGATCTTCTACGTGATTCATTTTGAGTCATACAGCAGATTTTTGCGAGCTCTAGGGCTGCTGCTCGAACTGCAAATTGCACTCCTGATTTTTCGCACACCTGCCACCACAGACACAAAAGTATAGAAACGGATCTCTCTCAAACTCAGACCAAACTCCAATCAAACTGTAAAACTAAGCAGTGCCAATCAAATATGAACCAAGATTCTGTTACTGTGTTGCCAATTTCTCACCTAAAATGTTTTCAGAGATGTTATTTTTTATATTTTAACTGTAATTCAATATCGTTAGTCACCAGCTGGGCGGCATGGTGCCTCATAGCAAGAGGGTTCCTGGTTCGATTGTGGGTGCGGGAGCCCTTCTGTGCGGAGTTTGCATGTTCTCAGCGTGGGTTCTCTCTGGGTACTCCTGCTTCCTCCGACAGTCCAAAGACACGCAGGTTGGGGATAGGTTAATTGGTGAGTCTGAGTGAATGTGAAGTGAGTGTGAATGTGAGTGTGAATGGTTGTCTGTCTCTACATGTCAGCCCTGCAATAGTCTGGCGACTTGTCCAGGGTGTACCCTGCCTCTCGCCCAATGTCAGCTGGGATAGGCTCCAGCCCCCCCGTGACCCTCAAGAGGATAACCGGTTAGAAAATGGATGGATAGTCACCAGCTGGCCACCACACTGTGTCCTGTGGAAAAAACACGCAGGTTCACATCATGTCATGCACCAGTGAGAGCCAATATGGCTCTAATGTGGTGCAGTGCATTCTGGCAGTTGTATGTTTTTTGCCTATTGAGCACACAACATCTAGTCCTAGTCATTTTCCTCTGTTTTCTTTGATCATATAGCACCAATTTCTGAGGAATTTGCGTCTTTCTACTGCATAGACAGCCTAGATTCATGAAAAGACCATGTATATCCACACTCTTAACTGGTATCTAATCACAAAGCATTATTTACTTTCCTTTTAGCTCTGATTTTGGTCCGCTCACTAAGGGAAATAGCTATCTCTTTAGCAGTCAAATGCTCCACTTTGTTCACTAGCTAGTTGATTGTTTTCTGTTTGTAGTTTGAAACTGGACAAGTAGCGTCTAGCCAGTTTTTGGAGCTGTCCAGCAGAAAACAGCTGCCTGCAGCGCCCAAAGATGGCACTATGACAGCAATAGACCAAAACAGTGAAGTTGCAAGCTGCAGAAAGCCTAAGGACACCATAAAGATCCAGAGAGCTGAGCAGAACTACAGAGTCTGGTGAAAATTCTCTGTGGGTTCATCATTACCAGCACCCGTTCTGTAAAGTGGTCATGTGATCCACCATCATTATAAAATATCCATTGAGGCCACTTTAAAAATAGCTCTTGGTTCACTGTAATTTTATGCCAATAATCGTTTTGTAAAATGAATGACACCATTTTGTACCTCCACACTCCATTGTGAGCATTAAAGCCAGGATGGACATTGACAAATGAGATTAAGTCCTGCTTGTTCCTTCCAGGTAGGTGGCCATCAACCAGTTGATCCCACAGTTGACTTTAATTGGCCTGTCGAGCTTAAGCTGTAGGCGTTAATTATGTCTGACATTGATTGAGAGGGAGAGAGCGCAAGGTAGGAATAAAAGTAAAGGAGACGCTGAATAAAAAATAGAGTGTAGAGAGAAGGTGGGGTTGAAGAAGAAAAAGAAGATGTGTGGAGAGAGCTGGAGAGAGGAAGAAAAAGACAGAGATGTGAGATGGAGAGTGAATGATGGGAGCAGCGACAGAGAGCAAAGATGTCAACCAACCTTGTCAGCATCCTGACCGGCGGAAACACGTGCTTGCTCTCATATGCACCTTCACATCCTTTAGATGAAACACACACACACACACACACACACACACACTATGAGCAGCTGTAGAGACATATTCATTAATATGACAGTGCTCTCTCTCATACACACACACACACACTGCCAGTAAGTGCAGTTTAATTGATAATGAGTGTGTGCTGTGAGTGACAGGTGATCTTTCCTAATGACAGCTGGTTAGCTGAGGCACCTGTGGGAAGGGATGGGAGTCTACTCCCTGATTGGTTGAACTGTGGAATTGTGCCATCAATCAGTCAGTCAGACAGTCAGTGTGACTTTATTTACATAGCATTAGCTTGTTAAAGACCACTCTGATGTGATTAACTACTAGAGCTGATTTATCCCTTTGGTTTTGCATGTTGAAGCACACCCACATAGGACAGAGCACTGGGGTCTGTACTGTGGATGGCATTTTAATTCCTTAAAGCCTTAAAGGAGAAGTCCAGTATTTTGCACTTTGAGCCCCATTCCTGGATTGTTTATGATTAAATTGAGTGGTTAAGACCAAAATCTTGACAATTGCTCCTTCTCTAAGAATTTGAGAGAATTTGGCTTTCCCCTGCCTGGCTTAACAATGCTGTCTATGGCCATGTGTAAATCTGTCCTAACGTTTGTTTTCAAAGCCATGAAACTCACCGAGTGTTCAGTGGTGTTCAGTGGTGTTCGTTGATGTTCCGACATAAAATCGTAGCAAACTGTGGTTTCCATCCATGTTTTCGCTATTCATCTCGATTGTGGAACTATTTTTTCAGCTGCCTCACACCCGTGTGTAAACTTCCGCTTGACTGTTCATTTGACCCTTGTTCGTTATACACTCCAGCCCACTTGATGGCGATAATGCTCCTTTACGTGAGTGTCGCCAACCGGCAGGAAACCATTGCAATGTAATGGGAGATAGAAAAGAAGCAGAAGAAGAAGGCTGGCGTTGTGTTCAAAGACATCGTTCTGCGAAGGTTGTTTACAAGCGTGTAATAATGGGCAAGTTTTTTGTGGTCAGTGACTGTGGGAGAATTCTTCCGAAGAGGAGGAGCGCACACAGCACTGTCAAGCCGGCACTTTCGCTGAGCTAAAAGACTACAATGACTACAACCTTGTCGTAAACAACCCCCTTTCCATTTCCGGTGGCGGATTACTACCAACGGACAATGAGGCTTCCTATAGAAAATCAATGCATGGACAAAATGTCAAATATATCATCACAGAAACCACAGTTTGCTATGATTTCGGAACATCAACAAACACCACTGACCACTTGGTGAGTTTCATGGTTTTAGCACAGATTTACACATGGCCATGGACAGCATTGTTAAGCCAGGCAGGAGAAAGCCAAATTCTCTCAAATTGTCAGAGAAGCAATCATCAAGATTTTGGTCTTAACCACTCTATTTCATCATAAACCCAGGAATGGCGCTCAAAGTGCAAAATACTGGACTTTACCCTGCAACTGGTGCACACACAATACAGTTTCTCTTCAATCATAACAGACTAAATGGTCTGGATATCAATTGCTATGGAGAATACACAACCCATATCTTAATATAGAAAAACATGTATAATTGATCCTGTTTTAAGTTAGTTTTACAATACATTTTGTTAATCAGAATGCAAGTGGATAGCATTCTTTTGTCTTTTGTGTCCAGCTGACCACTTGTGTTCAGATTTTGTTACATCACTTCCACTAGAAGGCCTAAGGACCCCACCCACAGTGATTATGTCCACACCCTTGCCAGTCATGTTGGTGGTTGTGTCGATACAGCTGGAGATATCACTGTTAGCATCTCCTTCCATAGGACAAAACGATAGATGGTTACCAAGCTCTTCGTCCAACTTTTTGTAAAATGGGCAAGGTCACTTAAACAACAAAATGTCCTGCTCTGATGATGCATTTTCCTGTTACATCCTTGCTGGGGGTGTATCAGGATGCATTAACGTTTGCACTTCAAAAGATATGTGGTCAAATGCGTCCCAGATCACCTCAGCAAGTGGTTTGAGTGATTGAATCATAATTCATCTTTATTTACACTTGTATTTAGGGCTGTCTGCTTGTGATCCAGTCATACAAAGATGCATTTTAAAACCAAGTGTAGACAGGGCCTTTGATTGATGTTCAAACCTATCTCTTTAGCAGGGTATTAAAGGAAACATTACCAGTTCTCAACCAGCTTTGTATCATCACAGTGTGTGCAGTAAGTGCTTGGCGTCCCCCTGTGCTGCCAGTGCCCGGAGCTCCCCACAAATACCCATGCTGACATCATCAATGGCAAGAATGCATCACCCAGCAGACTTTTGCTGGTGGATAATAGGGCTGGGCAATATGTCACTAATATATCAATACCATAATATGAGACTAGATATCATCTTAGATTTTGGATAGTTATATTGTAAGTGCTGTATTTTCCTGGTTTTAATGCTGCATTACAGTAAAATGATGTAATTTTCAGAACTTACCAGACTGTTTTACTATTTGCCTTTACCCACTTAGGCATTATATTCACATTACTGATGATAATTTATCAAAAATCTAATTTGGAAATGTTTTGTGAAAGCACCAACAGTCAATGCTACAATATTAATATCTAGGTATTTGGTCAAAATTGTTGTGATATTTGGTTTTTGCCATATCACAAAGTCCTAGCAGATGGGCGGACAGCTCAGAGTGATGGTGGCACAGAGGGTAGCTGAACACCATTCATCCTCACACACTGCTGACGGTGTAATGTGTTGGAGATGCCTCTTTTTCTTTTTCCTTAAAACAATCACAAATCAGTATTAAGACAAACTCCGCATGTTCGTTTGATGAAGAATAACAGGAGAGTAGATGGTCTCGGTTAACTTCTATTTATTCCAAAAATCAAAAAGATTACGAGATACAGAGCTCTGTGTCCAACTTCACATCCCTGTCTGCAACAAGTGTCGTCAGTTCATGAAGTCTGACTCCTAACTTTCCCTGGACACTTTTATAAAGCGTTACAGTTATGAAATGTGCACGCAAGATGATTGGCTGTTTCTCTGCTGCAGTTCCGCTTCCTCCTTCTGAATCCGCCACGCCTTACAGCTTTCACGTGCAGCTGCTTCTGCCAAACAAGGTCAAATGAGAACAGACACGCTGCCAAGTGTATCAGTTATGTACAAGAGACTCACTATCCTAGGATATTCTGTACTCATAAGGCAACAGTTACTGTCTTGTTATTTCCTTTATCTCTGAGTGACGACGCCTGCGGCCTCCTGCTTTCAAGGCCCTGTCTCTCCTCCACCTAGTCATTTTCCACTAAGCTCTTATAACACAGTAAATTTCCAGTCTGTAATAGCTTCATATCTTCTGCTTTTCACCTGCTTAGAGAATGGGTACAGTGATCAATATATAACTTTTTTACAGTAATCCAACAAATGACAAAGAGCTGGTTGAAAACCAGCCAAGTTTTCCTTTAACAGTAATTTATACAAAGATTTTTTTTTCATCCCAAAGGAGCTGCAACACCTTTTTCAGCCCCAAGTAGAGTCTGCTTCTTCACCCAGCAGCAAACAGTGCCAAAGACCTCCTAATGTAGTGTGATGTGAATTTTCACGTTGCGTTACTCGTGCGTGATGGAATGCTAGAATGTTTTGTATTGACTGGCTTCATAGACGCATATAACTTGTGTCATACAAGTGAAATCATTGAGTCAATGAATGAACTTCTGCCGCTGCACCCTCTGCGTCATACATCCCCGGAGGATGTCAATGCTGAAGTTCAGATTTTTCAACTTTTGCAAATAATCGAATGAAGCAAAATTGCACCGCTCGCTACCCTTGCCCCCCTTAATTTACTTAGTTTGCGTCACCTCCATTGCCTCCATTGTGCCACCTGGCGGAGATTCTCAAATCTTTCAAAATCTTGCACAAATCTTCTGCTGTGTTTGCAATGTGTGACTCTTATCCAAATATAAATATTATGAATTGTCTGCCTGGGTTAGCAGCTGGATGTCTCCAGACCCCATGTGTCAACAGACATCAGCGTTACATACATTTTCCTATAATGTACAAGAGTAGGTACTTGACTCAACATTATATATGACTGATAAACTATACAGATACCTGTTAAAATAATAATAGTTTCACCACAGAGAGAATCCCTCAAAATCAATAGTCTTTTCTTATTGATTAAAGTTTAAAAAATGTGGTCGTAATTAATTGATCAGGTCCTCTTTTTTCAGGTTGTACTGATGTATTCAGCATCTTGCCAAGACTAAGCTGGGTGGAGCGGTGGTTGTCCTACATCATCTACATAGGTCCTCTCTTTGCAGTGCTAATTTAGCTATGTTATTCAACACTCTGGAGACAAAAGCCCTTTGGCAGTAATGCATGCAATGCTGATAGTTATCCATTGTGCTCCCAGTTGGGAATATATTATTATTATTATTATTATTATTATTATTTGTAATTAAACAATTTAGCTTTTTCTTTGGTTTATTTGGAGTTCTGTTGGAGTTCTTCTGTGAGATATTAAACATCCAAGTTCTTATTGCCAAACAATGTCTGAGACTGCTACCCACCTCTGCCTCGAGTAAATACGCTGCCCCAGACTCCATGCTGTAAATCACAGTCTGAGCTGGGATTTGAAACGATGCAGCATTTAAAGTACCTGGATGTTCCCCAAACCTTATCATATTTCGGTGGAATCTTCAACTTGAACACCAAACTGTCTGTCTGCCTAGAGCTCATTAAAAAAATCCACAACCCTACTCTGTGTCCCATGTTGAGTTCTCTTGTCCCACAGCTTTTGCAACAATGCTTCACTATCTTTAAAAACTGTTCAACTGTTCTGTGTACGTGGAAGTGAAGCCTCATGTGTCCTTGCCTACTGTGCCATCTGGATGGCCTGCACTTATCTGATAAAACAGTAACTGTAGCAAAATGACTGGTTCCTCTCATCTCCCGCAGTCACCTTCAGGCAAGACTCTGTGTTACTGCATGTGTGTGCATGTGTGTGTAGTGTGTGTGTGTGTGTGTGTGTGTGTGTGTGTGTGTGTGTGTGTGTGTGTGTGTGTGTATGTGTATGTGTGTGTATGGGGGAGACCAGGGCAGGACACTAATAAGCACTACTTTGTCCATGTATGTCCTTGTCCTAGTTTAGCAGAAAGACACAGAAAGAGAAAGAGGGAGTGAGAGAGAGCCTGGAAACATCATTATGACCTGCCACTGTACTTTGGGAACAGGATGTCTCTGAAGCAATGTGAGACACACACACACACACATATGCACAGATTATTACTGAAATATCTACTGTAGCTTCAGTGTAAAATTGTTCACATCAGGTAGTATCTATAACCTTCACCTTTTCATCAGACTGCATACAGAAATACATCATGATGTACATCATCAGTAATTGTAAAGCAGCTCACCTACATTATGCTTCTTTCAATCTTTGTTGTGTGCAGCCTGTTCTAAATTGAGGCTGTGTTCTTAATTCTGCCTTAAAATGTTGAATAAACAGTATGGTAACTTTAGGTTATAGTACTGTATGTACAGCTGCATTTGTGGGGGTGGTATAAGCGCACAAAGTAACTTTGTAGTTTCCTGAGGTAATGACAGCGAAGGATGCTGCCGTTGGTGTGTGAATGGGCGATAAAAGTAAAGTTGTGAAGCACTTAAGATAAAAATGTTAAATGAATACAGTCCATTTACCAAGAAAGCAGGTTAGTGGGAGGAATCGAGTTGTGAAGGATGTGCTGTTCATATATACATAAAAATGACAAACCAAACTAAACATTTTCTACTCCTGCAGCTCCATATTAAAAGCATTTAGCTGGTGAAACACAAATTGACTTTTATTACAAAGTATCACAGTAAATGTATCTGTGTGTAAGATTGGCAGTACTGCTGTTGTTTGTCAAAAATGCGTTGCAATATAAGACAAAGGTCATTTCTGCATTTTTTGACAGCTTTTCAGTTTGAAATGCTGCTTACAGGTGACAGGCTGCACAAGTCCAACTTCTTCAGCCAGCATTTGTATGTGGGGCCCATGTGGGATGTAGATGGGTTACAAAAATGGGCCCCATATGGGACTGTCTATGGGTTCCATATCGGCCCCATGCCATTTCCCACATCAATGGCTTTACCCAAGTGGGCCCAACATGGTTATGCTAGGGCTACCTGGGTACCAAGTAGATATGGGCCCAAAATGGGCATCTTATCTTGGGTAAATCCACACATGTGGGCAAATGGCATCTGCCATCGTGTTGCTGGTCAATATGCTTTCACCCGTCACAAGTGAAATCTGACTCCTGCTTTACAGAGCACACTTTCAGTTTATAACTGTAGCATCCATCGCCCAACTAACTAGGTAGCAAACTGTTTTAAAAAAAAGCAAAGGAACAGTGTTGGCGGTGAGCAAGTAATGTAATTGTTGTATGCCCTAACAACGTGGCAAGCCTAGTTGTAAGTGCCCTTTATAATGACGCATAGAAGTGTTCTCTGATCTGACGCCCTCATCATCAGGACAACATTTTACTCCCCAAAATGTTTCAAGGTTCAAGTGATTTCACATTTTTTAATGCATGACAACCTTCATTCCACTAACTAGTATATTTAATTCTGAAGGCAAAGGTCCCCTCACATTAACAAAGTAGTAAATTTAATGCAAACCAAAAAAGCAGACACATATATGATGTTTTAAGGAGTAATCCACCCTCCAAATAACTATTCCTATGTCAGTTACTCACCCGTTGTTACACTGAATTCATGAAGAAAACTCCTCCGCCTCCATCCTCATGCCTCCATGGTGAACAAAGAATCCAAAAATGTAAAAAATTATTGATGAAATGTGGGGATGGCGTTGCACAAAGCAAAACTATATCAAAACATCTGTTTACAAACCCTCACACAACTTGTGTACTACAATTTAGGTCTCATTTGTCAACTTGAATGCTCAGTGCTGCCTAAACAGACAGCCCGTTGGGCAGGGAACTGAACAGATAATGAAACTCTTTATGCTCTCTACAAAGCCAGACTCCATTAATAAAAACAGTAATTTTACCTCGCTGAAAATAGGAGCAGCTCGTCACCCGCTGCTTCGATCAGTTCCCCGTCAGAAAGGGCTTTCTGTTAAAGAAGTACTGAGCATCTGAGTGGATGAATGAGACTTTGATTATACTGCACAAGTTGTGTGCAGGTGAGTAAATGGATGTTTTGATGTAGTTTTGTTGTTCTTAAAAGCTTACCCCTATGACTTCAATTCACAGAGAAATTTCTGTGTGGATAGGATTTGGATTTGAGAGTTTTTCTGCACAAATTCAGCGTAATATTTTTGCAGAGAGCTCACAGTAACCTGGTTACTGTGTCCTTAACCTCTACCTTATGATCTATTTTCTTGTGTTAGAACAACTTGTTGTGCTCCACTGTATCACATGCGTAACTAATGGCAAGAACATTTCTAAATGAAATTGCATTTCAGTTCCTGTTCCTGTGTGCAAATAAAAAATGCTGCTGAATAAAAGTACAGTTTTATTCAACAGCACTTGACATAGCAGTGTACACTCATCAAAAGCATTTTCTTTCTAGTGTCTTAATTGACTTTCAAGGTAGAAGGTAAAGCTATGAGAAGATGAATATGTCTGTATCACTCATAACCTCCCACACGCTCTGATATAATCCTTCATTAACAATTAGTGTCTCACACACAAACGCACACCATGCCCACAAACATGACAAGCAATGCTTTCACCCGATTAACACGGGTAGGTAATTGGATTAATTGCAGTAATTAGAATACTTAATTATGATCTCATCAAAGTCAGGAAATTTTAAAAGAGCCATCAAGTGAAACAGACATTAGGAGAGAGGGGAAGACACAGATGAAGGGAGAGCAGTCACATCAGAAAGAGAATTACACAGCGTCTACACTTTCATTTTCAATTTTCACCACTTTCTCATGCACGCTGTTCGACCCAACAGGGTTGTTAGAATGATTCCCTTCAGTTCACTTATTGTATTCATCCCCAGTGGAGCAATTAAAAAGTATACATAGCAGAGCATGGACAGATCTCATTATCGCACATGAGACAATGTAGATAGTAAATTAAGGGGCTTGCTACACAGTTAGAAGTGTGAGGGGAGGTTCCCAATAATCAGAAACAGGCCCAAACCTCAATAAGCTGATTTAAAGGTCACCATGCTCCTGTTTGTTTCCACAACTAAGGCAGCAGAGATATCAGTGTGGACCGGCTTGTGTTGGGCGATAGAGTATTTTCCAGGCCTTCTAAAGGATATGTTGTGGCCAGAGACCTTAGAGCAGTGATTCCCAACCAGGCGAATATTTCGTCCAGGGGCGCTTCTGCAGTTACCAGGGGGTACAGGAATAGATTGTGGAACAGCTCATTTAAGCTATACAAGCTCTGATAGGGAAAATAAATATGAAAAATATGACTTTCAAATACTGCCTTTATTTACTTCAGTGGCACTTTTTGTGGCAGAGAACTTGGGTGTTTTTAACCTACACATTGCGGTGTTTCCCTGCAGTGTTTGAGCCACCAAACCTAGATGTTTTTTACCGCACCTGGGTGTTTTAGCTGCACATTGCAGCATTTCCCTGTAGTGTTTGTGGATCCAAACCTGAATGTTATGTACCGAAACACTGAGGCATTTCCCGCTTGCATTTGAGCCACCAAGTCATGGTGTCTTTTACTTACACATAGCTGTGTTTTCCTGAGGTGTTTGAGCCACCCAAGCTGTGTGTTTTTCACTAAAACTTAACAGCATTTCCCAAGAGCATTTGAGCCAACAAACTTGCAGTGTTTCCCAGCAGTTTTTTTGTGCCATCTAGCATGGGCATTATAAGCCAAAACATGATCTTTTCCAAACCATAACCAAGTATTTTTTGTGCCTAAACCTAACCACACTTTCCCCATAGCCTTGTTAAAAAACATTAGGTTTCAGTGTATCTGAAACAAAATAATGTACAGATGTAACACATCCATGGTTTGCAAAAACGCACAATACGAACATTTATTCTGGTGAATGGGTTGTCATTTATTACTAATTTCACCTGCTTCAGTCAAAAATTCAGTAATTAAGGGAATCAATAATTATGGGAATCTGGAAGCAGATATCTGGGTCAAGAGTTCCTCTGCCGTGCACCGGTCATTTCAGCTAAGCTTTTTAAGCAGATGTTTGCACATGAATGCAGATACATTTTGTAAAAGCTGGAAAAAGAAAAGCCTAAACTGTCATTGGATGAATGCATCAGACCAGACTGCATTATGGCCAGTGCCTTCTGCCTCTCAACCTGGACTGTTTACCTGCTGCTATGACGTGATTGGTCAATGCTACTTAGACCAAAACACTTCCAATACCAAAATCTTGTATTGTTACAGACAAATTCAGCATTCATAGACAGGTTTATGTTTAAAGAAAGTAGTTTTCTTTCTCCAATTAATTACAGTCCTTCTACTTAAAGGGAAATTCTGGTGTGAAATGGATTTATAATATATTGTACATGATCATGAGTTCGAATCTTGTGTTGGGTACAAAACCGCGCTGATGCGATGCATTCTAAACTAGGCTGTTTTTAGCCAATGCCTCCAAAAGGCTAATGCCGCTAGCACTCAGGGCATGTCTCCAGGTGAAACAAAATAGCTGCCATTAAACCACTTACAAGGCTCAGAGTAGACCCACACTTTGTTGGTAGTATAACAAGTGTCCTACCATTTAAAAGGAAGCATTCACAACTTAATAAATGTGCAGATAGTTCATTTAAAATTACTGTTTACAAAGACAGTACCTTAAGGTAGTTTTCCTGTCGCCGCCATTTTGAATTTTAGTCAAAACAAGTCCTCTTCACACATCCCAGGCTGTACACGCGAACAAGGGGTGACCAGGATGTGTGTAGTACACGAGCTTAGACAACAGCATTTGCGTAGAGGAGAGGACGAGAAGAGGATTTGGTAATTGACTTGTTTTGACTTAAATCCAACACCTGGCTGAAAGCTGCAGTCATATCTCAAGTGACTGAAGGAGATAGCATCAAGCTGTACTCAATAGCAGATTTTTTTTTCCACATTTAATTTTTCCCTGACTTCCCATTATTCATAGGCTTTCAGTGTGAGAGAAGACACAGGAAATGTGCTTGTTTCTCAAGATAAATGGAAATGTGGATAAACTGGAATCAACAGCTGGATGAACAGGCATTCCTGTTAAAAACAGAAACTCAGTTCAGCAGATGACTCTGTTGATGTATGAAATGTACTGATGTTGAATTTAACATATGAAATCTATTGTTGTTGCTACAGGTATTTTCCAGTTTAATGTCTTTTTACCTGTACTGTATCACCAACCTGCCATTTTTTCCTTTTTTTTTTGTCTTTGCTGTTTATTATGTAAATATCAACTGATATATCAGGTTTTCCCCTTTACCCATGTATTTATATTGAGGGGAAAATCAGCACACAAATTGGGTTACAAATTGGTATGATATTTCCGATTAGTATAGTTATTATCTGAATAGAAAGACTGACTGCGCAGGACACACCCCAGTTTCCCACCAACCTTACATGTGTTGCAATTGCAGGATCGCTTCATCATTGTCTCTGAGGTGAACAGTTCCAGGAGAGAAATCCCATCTAGTGAAGGGGCAGGATGAAGGGGTACTCGAGCCCTCCTGATTGGGCTATGGGGATATGTGAGACAAAAAAAGGTTGAGAACCACTGCAGAGGACTCGTGATGTTGGAACACGTGCTAACAACATTCTCTTCTTATTCTGGAGTGCGAGTGACTGGAAATAACAAATCATGAAAAATGTAATGATACTCTCTGTGAGGCTATTGTAAAAATCTAACACATTTCATGTAACTTTGAAAATGCCAGAACAGAACAAAAACCCACAGAGAGGCACCAATCAAGTCAGAGTGACTTAACATTGTAAAGAATATATTTAAATGACCTGCCATTTATTGATGATGGCTATTATGATGAACTCTGGGACATCTCATAAGAAAAAAGGAGTCTAATGAAGGACATAAGGAACAAAACAGAGAGGGACAAATGGGGACGCACGCATTAGCAGCAGTGTGTTGTGTTGATGCTCCTTGGCACGCAATGGGCTTTTATTGAAGGTGTCACAGAAGAATAGGGCAGTTGAATGATATCACACACACACAAACACACACTCAATCAGCTCACACATACAGTATGTCCACCCACACATATCATCACACCAAACTGCCTGAGCAAAATGAGACTCTTTCTCTCTCTCTCCCAGGGTTCCTATTGCCTGCGCCGTGATGAATATATCATCGGCCCATTTTCACCAAACAACATGGCGGTTCCCACACGCTATGCGGCTCCGCCCTATCACTTTCAGTTAGATGAACATGGGGTTACAGCAGGACTGGTGGAGAATTTAAATACCATTCGTGAGAGAAGAAGAGGGGGATGCATGAGAAATCAGGGAGAGAGGGTGAGTGGGTGGTGAAAGAAAAAAATACAAGGGGAAAAGGAGAGAGATGGAGAGGAAGGAAAGTGCTATCTGTATCTGCCCGATCAGTTTCACTTAAGTTAAACAGGAGCTGTGGTGAATGGGGAATAGCTTGTGTTGCAGAGCAATGAATAAAGGAACGGTGGGTGAGACTGAGGAGAAAGAAAGAAAGAAAGAAAGAAAAAGCATCATAAGAGAGAATAAAAGAAAGAAATCCAGATAATGGACAAAAAATAACCATGGAAAGTAAGAAAAAAAGAATTAAAGCAATGAAACATTGAAAGAAATAAAGAACTGAAGCACTGAAACAGAGAAATATGGTAAAATAAAGAATATTTCTCCTTAAAAAAAACATCTAGCTGTACTAATTGTCTCACTTTGAAAATGTCCCTGCAAAATCCAATTAAAAAGTGAATATCATAAATACTCTGATATGAAATTAAGCTGTAGCTATCTGTGGCTCTGCTCTGTAACATCTTACCCCCACCCCTTTTGTTACTAATACTTATGGTTAAAGCTATAGCTTGACATTGCTGCAATTCACTGCCTGGTTTGATGTGATTGATGATAATGGAGAAGATGAGGATGGCAAGTTAGTCACACAGTGTCAGAAATGACATCGCTTAATGGCTATGAAATGATTATTAGTTCTTTAAAAGGAATATACTGTTATTATATACAGTAATACAAACACACACACACACAAAGGTAGGTATATCAGGTTGGGAAAAAAACTTTAAAAAGGTACTCACATATCTGGGATCTGGGGCATGCTCAATTCAAGTTGTGTAAGGAGTAAAAAATATATTTCCCTCATAGAGTCTACAAATATTCTTACTCCTGCAAACAGTACCACAACCTGCAGGAGGATCTCCCAAAGAGACCCCCCCACTGGAACTATGGAAATCATCTTAAAGGGGAACTACGCCCATTTTCAAAATTCCATGCAAGAAGCTAGAGTGGCAAAACTAAAATTTGTGATGGCATAGACTTTATTTTTGGAGCTGCTCCACAGGCAATAAGTTGGGAAAGATTATTTAGATCAGGGACCGGTTGCACAAAACACCTTAAGTTTTCTCCTTAAGCATGACACTTTAAGGGCTTAATTTATACTTAGCTAAGGGACTTACATAATTGCACAGAATCCCTTTAAAGGTTTACTTGGTTAGGGAAAAGTGTTAACTCTTTTAGTGCATTGAAAGAGCTTTTACAGCGCTAAAAGTTTTCATGGAGATTGTTTGTTTGCTGGGACTGGTGACACCTACCATCCTACAGTCAATTTGATCCTCAAACACCAGAAAACAATTGTAGGAAGAAATTGCAATGAAAATGAATTTAGTCAAATCTGTAGTATGAAATCAAACGCGTATCATATGTTGTGTTGTTTTGTTCATTTATCACTATAAACTCAGTCAAGTTACAGTTATGATAAGTTCTTTTTTCTTAGCTTGCTTTGGTTGCTAACGTCTTTTGTGTAATGATCTAGGAATTCCTTTAGTATACGACAAAGACAAGGAGAAAACCTTACATACTTAAGTTAACATTTTAAGAAAACCTTAAGGAGGGTGTTTAGTGCAACTAATTTTATTTTGAAGAAACCTTAACAAGGACTTTATGGAAAATCTTAACTGAAGGTGTTTTGTGCAACCAGCCCCGGTATTCCCCACCTTTGTCTTCAAAGGACCCCTTAAACTGAAGACCTCTTACCACACTTTAAGGATATGTCATATTATATTTAATGCATAGCAATAAAAAGTATTAGGATGAATTATGAATGATGAATTCTCTTTTTAGGAGTGTTTTACACAATTTTGTCCCTGCATTACGTATTTTTGAAATTTTTAGCAATCATACGTACTTTTTTTTTTTTTTTTTACAAACTCAGTGTTTAATTTTCCTTGACACTTGCCAGTTATTCTATTAGCTGTTTGGATGTTTTAACTGCATACTCTTATAAAGTAGGGTGTTCTGAGTATATGGGTACATTTTCTGTTTCAGAACTGAGAACACTACAATAGAATAAAGCTCAATTCGGACAAACATTCTGTGAGTCTACAAAATCAGGCTCCCATTCATTGTCTATGGAGCAGCTCCAGACTTATACTCACAAGTGACTAATTTCTATGGTTTCTGGTTTTGAGAGAGGGTAGCTCATGTTCACAAATATTGATTGAAATTATAGGCCATGGAAATAACATAATGGAATTCTTAATTTAGGTGGTGTTCCTCTATAAGGTCTTTTCAAACTAATTCAGACTAATTTAGTATGACACTTAGAAGAGTGGAGGCTCAACCCAATGAATAATATAGTCAGGTATTTTCAGATACTTATCTTAATACAAAGTTAAGTGTAGTTTCAATTTATTAAGAAAAATTATGAGTGTGCTTAAGTCAGTTGCCTCAGAGCCCTACAAGGGTCTATGTATAAATATGAGAGTCACAAAATAAGCACAGATGAGACATTTAAAGTATTTTTTAAAAGTCTATCCTAATTTTTTCCCTCATTTTTGTTATGTGAGGACAGAGACAATCTTAGAAATCAATTTTGGTTCATCTGCTCACATGAGGTTTACACTAAGACCATGAACTGTGATGAGGGGTCATGATTAGAAATGCTTTGGTTTAAGAGTGTTTTCACACTTAACCTGCTGTCAATCAAACTGCAGACCACGCAATTGTACAAGAATGACATTAAAAGGTGACAGGCACTTGTCATGTGAAAGCAAGACAGACCAGCTGCTGGATTTTATGATCATAGGCATGGGATTTTAGCTTAAGCTTAAAAGCTTAGCTACTTTAAAATCTATCTCCTGGACATGAATTGTTCACAAAACGTTCTAACAAACCATCTGTGTAAGTGATAAACATATTTATGCAATGTATTTGGTAACCATGGCAATATTTATGCATGTGTGAAATGTGGAAATTTTCCCTCCCTGTTATTTCAGACATTCGTCTGTCAGACTAGGATTCTTTGAGCCAGTGTAAAGACAAACCAGACCAGAACTAAAAAGGAACAATGTTTCAGTTTTAAACTTTGCATGGACCAAATCTACAGAGCTCAGGTTTAAAACACAAACTGTATAAAAATAATTGCTGTAGCAACCATGACGTTACCCTTTAATTTGTGGACTCTCTTTCTAAAACCTTGGTATTTTTTCTGGAGTTTGGCATTTTGGCAGTTGCCATCTTGGATTGTTGGAGCCAGATATAGCCAATTTCTCCTAACGCTAGCAGTTAGCTTGGTTAGTATAGTGCATTTAAAGCTATGGCTAACTATAATACTAACCTCATGGTTATGTTTCTTGACCAACTTTGTTGCTGTGCTAGCGACTTTTTAGCAAACAGCACCACCTGTCACTCAAAGCAGTCACACCCTTAATAATGCATTATGCATTAATTAAACCCTATTGACAAAATAGCAGGTGAGTTATATAAAAACTCACAGTTGTCATGAACAGGCTGTAAACACATGTATTATATTTATATTAAAAAGTTGGTCACCTTAAAATGGGGGTCTAATGGGATTGCCTTGCTTCTGGAGCCAGCCTCAAGTGACCATTAGAGGAACTCCAGTTTTTGGCACTTGTGAATTGGCTTTCAAGCCCCAAAGATTGCAGCCTGGTGTGAAAGCTCCAAAACAAGTCACAGGCCAAAACAGCTGTTTTGCTTTCTTCCAAGCAAGATCCCTTTCCTCAACATTGCCCCACAGTCAGTCACTCAAAGCTACCCAGAGCTACTACAGTATGGCCTCTCGGGCTGACTTTTCATTTCAGTCCAAGAGGACATAACAACTTTACAGTCATTACCCTGCTGCTCTAACTGTAGAGCCCCCCTGCAGCAGTATGGAGTTTGAGAGTGTTCAAGCACACTATATGCACTCCTTCACTGAGCCTGATGCAAGAACATTTATGCTTACCCTAAACTTTTCAAAGTGAGGATTCACTTGAGTATGAGTGTTAGTACATTGGATAATGGCTTTAATCTGTATTAAATTCCTTGAACTTGATCAGTGACACCTGTAGCTACAATAAGTAGTTGTTGTGAACATTCACATAATTAATGGACTCACATTGCTGTAATATGACACTTATTCTGCTCCATTAGTCGGCAAGTGTCATACACAAAAATGGCACCCAAGGGTAAAAAGAACTTCACAAATGCAAAGCTCACAGTGTGAGGATTGCTGCTACACTGCCTGATATTACCACATCTAGTGAGAAATTCTTGTCAGTATTAAAGCAGCTCAAGAAATAGCTGAGAACAGTAAGTACATACTGACCGATTTCCGATCACTGACCTAGACCTTTATACTGACAAAACTAACTTTAGCCTGCTGATACATGACCCACTGATGGGTAAAAAGGGTACAATGGAATATGGTTGATTTCTGACCTGAATTCTGATCAAATCGTCGCTTTATAATCCTAACTGGAAAGCTTTAAGTAACAGTTCACAAAAATGACACAACACACTTAAAAATGCAGAGAATTATGCAAATAATGTTAGCTAAAAGCCAATAGCATTGGTTACATTAGCATAATCAGTTATGTCCTAGTCATTTTAACGAGCATTAAACCCCCTAACTCTGAAACACAAATATTTGTGTCCAGATATGAGAAAAACAAAGTCACAACTACATTTTCAAGGATTGAAGGTAAAACTGAAGTGTTCCACCCTCCCTAAAACTGTCATTTTTGGAAGTTTTATAACAGCTTGTGATGCTAAAGTGACTTCCTGCTTGAGCAGTTGATTGGGGAGTTTTTAGTTATCTTTTGTGAGGTTATAAAGGGTGTGGTATGCTGTACAGCTGTACATATGGCCCACCAAAGCTCTCCATCCAGCTGTCAGAATCTTATTAAATTTAGAGAATATGAGGAGGAAATTTTTTTTAGGATATCTAGCATTTTTTCTTCCTATACTGAGGCAACCCCAAAAACAATTAAGATGGTGATAAATACATAAGGAATGATTTACCAACCCCAAATATGTGTTTTTGACCCGCAGGCACTAAACAGTTACAAATCCATTTGCCATGTTATTTTTTTAACAGTTTAACACAAACGTGCTGCAGCTCTCAGTCTGTGTCTCTGTCCATGTCTCAGTCCTCAGTCCTGACATGTGTGCTACTACAATGCATTAAGTCCACAGTTTGCAGGTAGGGTCAACTGTTTAACTCATATTTTGCTAGTATGGTGGTGCAGATTGGATAAGTGAAGCTGAAACAAATTCCCATTTTTTATAAATGGAATACTGCTTGTGCCATATCTTCAGCAAGAATGAGGACAAACCCATTGCTCTTTTTTTTAATTTTTTTTTTTCCACATGCTCATATTTAACATTTAACTTTCTTACATTTTTATGTTATTAATTAAATTCAAAAGCTCAGCCCCACAGTGTCTGACAAATACAGCAAATGTACTTGATGACCCCTGCTGTGTGATTATTGATATTGGGCTATGTAAATAAAAATGATGTGCCTTGATTGCATTTGATTGGACATTTACACATTACTGAATTTATTCACCAGCTAAGGCATTTATTAAGTTTCAGTCTGATTCAGTAAATCACTAGTTTGTGTTGCTGTCATAGTACTTGGTTTTACTGTCCTGTACTGTAATTGGCAGTCATTAGAGTGTGAGTAGAGGGGTAATTGCCTCACTAGGGTGATGAGCTGGGCCCCCTTTTTTTCTTCTAAACGGAAGGGCTAAACGGTGACACCTGGTGTCCCTAGTGCACGCCTGTACGTTTTACTCCTCCTGCTGACTGGTGCTCATATTGCCCCCCAGTTGTTATCTTGTCTTTTCAGCCAGAGCCAGTTTCTACTTTGTTCAGCAGCCGCTGTCAGTGACTTAATGGCCTGTCAGAGGGCCTGTCCTAACCATCCCATCCCTTTCAGCAGCCTGGTGGTTGACATAGTTGCAAAACCCCAGCAGTGGACCTCCATTGGGAGCACCCATGTTCTCCAGCTCTTTTGTCCTGTTTCATCTGAGAACTTCAGCTTTTTGCATTTTTACACTTCACAAGCTGCATCCTCTTTAGTTCTATCATGAACATGGCCTTTTAAGAGGTGGACCACTGGAAGTGATACAGCCAAGACCAGTTGTGAAGGTCTCTAATGGAAAGGTAAGCTTCTGGTCTAGATCAAACTTCATTTTCCAGTCCTGGGCTGCATCCAGTCGGCTTGATTCTTTGACCTCACAGGTGACCTCTTTGGCATCTGTCCTGCTGGTACAGAGGCTATGGTGTTTGAGAAGCATGGAGCTGTGGGAGGCAAAGCATTGTTGGTAGCCCCCCTTTCTTGCAGTGCCAGTTGCCGAAGGACCTGGTTGTGCATCCAGGTCTAGCATCCTTGAGTATGACTGGTCTTGCAATAGGTGAATATGTTCCATAAGGTTGCTGGTGTTTGGCAGAGGGGACATTACGTGTTCTTGCCCCCCAAGAGTTAGCACAAAGTCACATGGGTAAAAATGAACTAGTTCATGTTCACGTCTTCTGCTTTTTTTTTGTTGTTTGTTTTATTTTCAACTAGATATGTCAAAGTCCTTGCCAATGTGGCTGATGTTCTGACACTGGCACAATTTGCAAAAAAAAGAGACATCTTTTGAAATCTGTACTGACTTGTTTATAAAACTCCTTCAAATATTCCAGTGAACTGGTTTCAGCAGTACCAGTATCTGTGTCGTGTGAGTTACAAGTTGCAGTCACCATGCAGGTGTTGTAAGTCTGTCCCTCGTTGAATAGTATTACCCTCCTGTTAAAATGCGCAGCACTCACTTTGCGGTTAGGGTTTGGTTTAGATGAGCCCAGTCTTACCCTGAAGTCGTTAAAATGCGACGATTGGGCAGTGACTTGCGGTGTCAGACACTGACGAAAAAAGCCATCCTTAAACTCCGGCATGATAGGCAGCCTGCCACCGTTAAAGTTTAACGACACCCAGCAGCGTCAAGGGGAAACGTGGCAGGACAAGTATGAAAGTTAAGGCAGGAGGGGTGGTGGATGGGTCCAACAAACTTGAAAGAGCGGTGTTAGTGTCCCGTAAGATTCTAAAGCCAAACCCTGTTCTTTTTTCATCATGTGTTTTTGTTGCCTAAACCCAACCATGTGTTTGTTGTTGGAGGAAAAAAACCTCTATTCACAGTGTTGTGCCGACATAGTGCATCCATTTTGAAAGAGACTGTTTGTAAACATGAAATTTCAGTGAAAATGGAAGTGTATCTTGAGAGAAGACAATGCATGTAACAGACAGAACTTGACACGGTGTCCCAGAATGTCAACAACCAACGCACCCAGGGTACCTTGCACATCGTATGTGGACATGGAAAGTTTTATGACCAAGCAAGTCGATATGTGACGAGGTCGGACTGAGAATGTGTTGTTCAGATTCACATAGGGGGAAACACATAAACAGGGAAAGTCTTCAGCAAAATGCTGGCATGCCGGGTGCCATAAATCTTCAAGTGCCAAAAATGCAGTTCATCAGCATTGTTAACTGTTGCAAGAGTTAGCAACCCACATTCACATTCATAAGTTCCAAACAGATACACACTGGCCACTATTTCAGGTTCTTGGAAGAACATTGATGGCTCTGGTGATGAAGCTAGATCTTTCTCCTTCCATTTCCTAAAGATTCCTCCAGGCAGTCTCCAAGTGTCCCAGGCTATCCCATTTTGTCCATTGGCCCTGTTTTGCCCTTGAGACTGCCTTTGTACATCAGTCTGTCTTCTCCAGCTGCTGCATGTCTTTACCACAAGCCCTCTCTTCTGGAGTGGTGTTGTTTTGTGCCATTTGAGTCTACTTGTGCCTTTCTCAAAGCTGCCTCTTTCGTGCTGCACTTGGCAGATGGGTCACTTTCAGTCTGCCTAAACAAGCTAGTTAAGAACTCAGAACTTAGTAATGAATTTACTAATTGCTGGTGGAACCCACACCACATTATTGGTAGGCTGTTCTCACTCTCTGACCAATCTGGCAGTATTGCTAAATGTACTTGAACTCAGGTTTTTGCTGTTTAAAAAAATTAACTGTCCAAGGTAGCGAAAGACAGCTGTTTACCACTGCAGACACGCACCTGTGCACAAACACTTCATTTTAAGTGTTGATCATCCACTATGTTAATTTGCATGAAGCACAGACATCAGGTGACACCACCACTCTACTTCACACACTTCCTGCACCCTGGCTTTCATCAAGAGCACGCAAACACCCACTTTAACACGCCACCTGGCACACATACACACACACGTACCCACACCCCATGAATTTACCGCATCAGCATGCATTTACACAATCATCATCACGGTTTTAATGGCTCTTTGGTGAGGGAGGAAGACACCTAACATGCTGACAGCAGGCACATTAACACAGACACACACACACACTCACCCACACACTGACATGCTGTCTCACTGTCAGAGCAGCTCTTTAGTGGAGAAAACATACACACACTTGACACCTCCACACACACAGAGATTCATGGAAAGACAGACGCAGACAGACATGTTCCTTGAAGAGAATTCATGCGAAGTGGCAAGCCACCCTGCATGCATTCACATAGCATGCTATGCACTCATACACACACACACACACACACACACACACACCTGTCAGACATACACAGTTTTAACACTCAGCAGCACATGCTCTCAGCATGCAAGCATCAAGTTGACAAGAAGCCCACACACAGGAGAAATCTTTAAAATAACATGAATACTTTCACACAAACACACAATTGATTAACAATTAATGCAATCAACACAGTCTTGAGACCTGTGTGTGTGTGTGTGTGTGTGTGTGTTTGTGTGCACATCAAGGGATCACTTGAAATCTACCTTTCTTGCTGACAAGGCTTTGTGTGTGTCTGTGTGTGTATGTGTGTGAAAAGTAGGCCAGCAAATGACAAGCTCCATTTTTCATTGCCATTACTTCAGAGACAGTAGGAACAGATGCCCCGTTGGGACACAGACACACACGCACAGGCACAGACGCCGTCACACTTCGACTCACACAGCAGTTGTGAACATACACAAAAAATGCCTGCGCTGAGGTCTGTCTGAGTTAACACTGCTCAATTTCAATTAAAATCAATTTAATACATTTTTTTTTACCAGCATCAAGCTACAAACCAGACCCTCTTAAACTTCACTTGAAAGCATCTCCATGTGCATAGAAACACACACGAGTGCAAATGTGCAACAATTCTGTCATTGTTATTTCATACTTTGGTCAAAAATGCTCATTTAAAAACATTTACTCTTACTCAAAATAAATACACCTCTTCAGTACAACACCCCAAATAGATGCATGCATGTGGCTGGGTTTAGGAAAAAAGAACTGGATTTGGCTTTACAATCTTAAAGGAAGTGAACACCGGCCTCCTGGGTGAAAGTTGGTGGTTGTTGGACCCATCCACTGCCCCTCCTGCCCGCCCTACTCAGACTGCTGCCGCCTTCATTTTTGTTGTTGTCCCACCGCTTTTCCCCCTGGATGCCATTAAACAATAATGGCAACTGGCTGTGTATCATGCCAACGTGAAAAGGACAGCTTTTTATGTTGGTGTCTGCTGCTGGAAGTCACCCACCAAAATAATGTGGCTCCTGGTAAAAACCTCCTGAACAGTGAATACTGAAGGAAATCTAGAAATTTCAGTTGGTTGCAATCTGCAATCCTTAAGACAATGTCAGCTGGGGTAGGCTCCCTCAAGAGGATATGCGGTTGGAAAATGGATGGATGGAACACTAGACACCACAAAATCCCTCTACATCTCACACACTAAACCTTTAAATACTTGAATAAAGTACCCTTACCTCAAAGCTGTACTCAATTAGAGGACAATGTGTGTAAATGTACATTTCTGAAAACTGCCTGCAGGAACACAGAGGAAAGGCAGGAATAAGCATATTATCCACAATGAATCATCCAGTCTCCCTTTGTGCCAATAAAAATGTGTATACCCCCATCCACATGCTTTCATTTACTTGCCCGAGGTCTTTCTGTGCATGGTTTGTGCTGTGTGCCTCCATCCCAGTTATGGGAAATCTTAATGTAAGAGCATACAATGACATTTTAGGCAATGGGGTGCCTCTTGGGAGCAAGTCCCTGTGGTCAGGTTCCAAGTAGAGGTGTCCAGACAGCACATGTACAAATCTTTACCGCAGACTCTTCAAAGTGAGTTGAATATCCTAAATTACCCTCGTCTCAGACTGAATCAGTAGTTTTTAGCTGTACAGCTCCTCACTGGTGACTGAATGCAGCTCTGTCATTTGAGCCATGATGCACAGTACATTACTTTCTCATTAAAAGCTTATTAAAAGGCAGCAAAAGCCACATAAACAATAACAATCCAAATACAAGTGTGAATAGTTGGCTGTTGATCTATTAACCTCATGTATGTTGGTTGTAAGGTTTGTAGTTATTCTTTAAGTTCCAAAATTCTGTGGAAAGCCTTTCTAGAAAAACAAGCTGTATAGCAAACTAACGTCTCATGCTTTTGGAAAGAGATAAACAATTACATTTGGGTGTTATATTTAAATTAAGGTTAAAAGTACTTATCCATAGTCAGTGCATTACCTCCAGTAGATGGCTGCCAGCACACCTCCAGTTTGGAGAAGCAGGCAGGAGTGCTGCCAAGGGAAGCTAAGCAATGCAGTAGAAGGGCAGCAGGAAAACATATTTTAGCCACCTAAAAAACTTAACATGAGTTTAAGTGTACACCATATTTACAGCATTTTCACCACTTTATGTTGCTGTTAGACAGCCCTTTTGGAGGAGGACCTGAACTAGTGAAGGGTATCTGTGTGTTCTTCAAAGCCAGACTCCACTGACAAAATCAGTAGTTTTACCTTGCTGAACATGGGAGCTGCCAGTTTACCGCTGCCTTGATCAGCAGGATTATTTGTGTTATTGTGTGACCTTGGGCTTTTAAAGGGTAGTTTGGATTTACCAATGTCACACATAAACGTTGAGGCGGTGGTAGAACAGCAGTACACAGTAGTAATACTGCTGTATTCTGCAAGGCAAAATTACTGTTTTTGTCAATGGAGTCTGGAAGCTTTTCAGAGAGCAATACAACAGCTTCAAGAAAAAGCTGTCTAACGGCAAAGTTAAGAGGTGAAAATATTCATAATGTAGCATACACTTAAACCAATATTGTTTTTTTGTAAGTGGCTTTATATAAAAAGGTTTTGCTGCTGCCCCCCTGTCCACAGAAGTACATTGCTTAGCTTCTGTGGTGAAACTCCTGCCTACTTTTTTTGCACTGACTGTCATCTACTGCAGTAGATGACAATGACTATGTATAAGTACTTCATAAAACCCCACTTCAAAACATCCAAACTATGCCTTCAAAGTATATTTCAGGACAAAATTTAAATCCGTGCAACATCTGTATAAAAAAGAGAAAGGATTACAAAGAAGACAGAACAACAAACAGCAGGTTGATCCTGAATTACTGTGACTGTGATAATACATTTTTGTCAAAACCACCAACCCAGGTGGACTTTGACCCGTATTAACAGCCTTTTTCACACAGTGAGCTGGCACTTTAAATTCAAGTCAATGTCATATTATGAAATAATATCACAAATAACACCTGGACTACAGAGAGGCTGCTCCAGTGCTCCATCCAGCCACACATCCAGTTTCATTTCGGTGATTAAAGCATGTGTTAAACTACTTGGATAAAAAAAGAATGCCTGTCAGACATGTTGTCACTCATTACAGCAACACCCCCTTCTAACCCCACTCCCCTGTCCAAATATCAAAACAGTGTTAATTGTGCTGATATTATGACTTAGGACTTAAATGATCCAGATTGCTAAAAGGCCCTCAGTTTAACTAGCAGCTATTTTGACACAGTTAGTTATCCAATGCTGTCACCTAAAGCTGTTTTTTTTTCAGACTGTGACTAAATGCAATGTGAAAACAGCACCACCCTGAAGCCATATGTCATTGTGAGGAAAAAAAAGTGATACCATTTTTTTTTTTTTTCTAAATGTGCAAAGTTTCTTTCTTTTTTTTCTATAACTATTTTGCAATTTCAGCCATAATACTGCTTACTGGCTGAAATATGCTTTGTTGCCTGCTAAGAATAAGTAAATAAGAGTACAAAGGGGTTGTGGTGGTGGTGTGTGTTTGTTTGTGAGTGTGTGGTGGGAATGTTGGGCCCGACCACACACCACACAATTCAGTCTCACAGTGTCAAGAGTGCACAGTGCAGCATATGGACATAAACAAGGAAAGATGATTAGCTCCAGCTATAGACATTTAACACCAGTACAGACATACAAATGCATACTCACGAGATGTAAAGACACAACGTCTCAACACATAGAGGCATACGATATATATAACTGTCAAATGATGACTTTAACACTTGCCATAGCAACTGTTTGTGTGATAAACAAGGTATTATCTTTCACACTCATGTGAGCAAGCCAGCCACACATTTAGTTGCTTCACCCACACAGTATATATACCACAGGAGACCAATTAAGCCTACATTCCCACCAGTGGTGTAGTGGTATTTCTGTTACTCATGTGGACCACACCACCACAACAAATCTTTAAAAAGTGTTACTAACAAGTGGATAGTGGGTCATTTTTTATTTGATTGGTTGGGTGAAAATATTTTTGGGTAGATTGGGCAACTTTCTCTAATATTCAAATGATTTTCCTGATGTAAAGATATACTTACATTCTCATGAATCTGCTTTTTTCAGCCACAACTTAAATAAGAAGAGACTGACAAAGTATTGAAGTGGGTAGGTTTGACTGTTGAAACTCAGTGACAGATGTCACTGATCCAAATCCAAATGTCAATTCAGTGCATTACTACCATGGGTAAAATATTCAGTGCTGTAATTCAGTAGACTAAATTCAGATCTAAAGTCATAACTCTGGTAAAAGTCCTTTTAAAGTTTCTATCTCCTCATATAAGTGAATACTTTTTCGGTTTAATGTAAAATTAAAGAAATTTGGATTGCAGGTGTGGCCTCTGGACACTTTATTTTTATGACTCCAGGCCAGAGGCATTGTGTTTTGGGGTTTTCCCATTCTTGTAAATGTGACATCGCAAGAAGGCCTTGAGGGACTTGAACTGATTAGCTTTTGGTGACCAGGGGTCCATGGTCAAGGTCACTATGACCTCGCCCATCTCATCCTTGTGAAAGCTACAGTATATCTCAAGAGGGCCTTGAGGGAATTTCTTCAAATTTGGCACAAATGTCCACTTGAACTGAAGGACAAAGTGATTAGAATTTAGTGCACAAAGGTAAAGATCACTGTGACCTTGCGTTTGTCTTATTCTCATTAACATGATATCTCAAGAAGGCCTTGAGGGAAATCCTTCAAATTTGGCACAACCTCCGCCTGGACTCCAGGATGAACTGATTAGACTTTGGTGACCAGGGGTCCAAGGTCAAGGTCACTGTGACCTAGTACATGTCATTCTTGTGAAAGCAATATCTCAAGAGGGCCTTGAGGGAATTTTTTTTTCATCTTCAGCAGAGTGTCCACTTCGACTCAGCAATGAACTGATTAGATTTTGGTGACCAGGAGTTCAAGGTTAAGTTCACTGTGACCTCCTCCGTTTCATTTTTGTTAAAGCAATATCTCAAGAGGGCCTTGAGGGAATTTCTTCATCTTTGGCACAACGTCCACTTGGACTGAACAATGATCTGATTACATTTTGGTGACCAGGGGTCCACAGTCAAGGTCACTGTGACCTCTTCCATCACTTCCTCATGACAGCAATACCTCAAGAAGGCCTTGAGGGAATTACTTTAAATTTGGCACAACGTCCACTTGTGCTCAAGGATGAACTGATTAGAATTTGGTGGTCAAAGGTCAAGGTCACTGTGACCTTGCATTTATCTCATTCTTATGAATGCAAGATCTCAAGAGGGCTTTGAAGGAACTTAAATCAAATTTGGAACAATGTCCACTAAGAATTCAGGATGAACTGATCAGATTTTGGTGGTTGGCGGTCACTGTGACCTCACAAAACATCTGAGGCCATAACTCAAGAATTAATGCACTAATTATGACAAAATTTCGCACAGATGTCTAATGGAATAAACATAATGAAGTGATGACATTTTATATCCCAAAAGTCAAAGGTCAACTTTACCGTGAAATTACTATGTTCTGCAAAAACACTTTTCTGGCCATACCCAGAAACAGAAGGGGAGACATTTGGTCAGATAATAATGGGTTAAACTAATCTTGGGTATACATAATGAAACTGTCATGATTGTATAGACCTTCTCTGCTGCTGGGTTGAAAATGGTTGTGAAGCATCCATGTCTTAGAATATGTAGCTTCTTTGCAGCACCATCCATATTTGAAGCATTGTCTTTTGTCATAGCTATACATGAGACTGGACAGACATGGATATAAACTGTAACTGCAACTTGACTGGTTCACAAAGGCATACTACTACAAGGTGATAATTTTGGTTCTTCTTTTATTCTGCCATGAAGCATGCCGCTCCAATTTGTCTTTTCATTATCAGCTGGGACAGGCCAAGACCAGAGAGAGATGTGTTTTTAAAAGTCTGTGTGTTTAGCTCTTAGTACTTTTGTAGCTTCTACCTGAATCTCTGTGGTTTACAGTTTCGTTTCTTTCTTGTGTCCTGTATTTACGTAGGCTATCTGATTTATTTTACTATTTCATGTTCGCTTTTATCTGTAAATGAGTATTAAGTAACTGCTAATTTAAACCCATCATTTCCTTAGTTTCCTTCTTCATGATAAACATTTTTTTTTTTACATAAAATAATAACCTTGGGAGCTTTATTGCATACCATACCTTCTCTTTTCTCTAACTCTACACTGTCAAAAGACAGAAATGTCCAAAAAAAAGCAAATGCTTTGCTAAAGTGTTAAAATGTCAATATTGTGAGCTGTTTATGAAAGACAGTAATTCAGAGACATAAATGTTCCCAAGTCCAAGAAGGGCTGCTATCCACCCACGCACGGTTAATTCTATCTCTGCAGGTCTATTACATGAAACCTCAAAAGGAATACTTTTCATTTCTTACTGACATGTTTACAATTTTCTATTAAACTCATTTTGTTGTTAGCATTCAGATGGGTTTTCATTTAATCTGCTATCATCCTGCAGCTTCACAGTATTGAGTCTTTGAGGGCGAGGTTGCTTCCTGCTGCCTCCCGAGCTAAGATCTCCAGCTGGATATCTGCCCACGGCCCCGCAGAGCTCAACACTGAAAACCCTGAGCAGTTCCTCTTACCGGGGAGGAGTCACTCCCTGCATGATTTCTCAACCACCATTGACAAAACAACAGGGACTCCTGCCCAGAAACTTGGACTAATTCTAGACAAGCAGCTGTTATGTGAAGCTGATGCTGCAGCCAAATCCTCATCCTGCAGGTATGCTCTCCAGAAGCTGTCAAATCAGACACTTTCTCGCTGTGAACGCTGACCAGCTCGAGCTTTAAGGTTGTGCTCGTGCTATTTCATTTTGTTGAAATTGCCAGCACTTTTTTCCCCCTGTGCATCACAGTTGATGGGGAGCAGCTTGAAGATGGACAGGTTCAAACTGCTTTGAAAACCACACTGCCCTTTGAAGAGATCACATGGACAGGCCCTGAAGAGGCAGCTCATAGTATGACATCTGACAGTTTAGAGCGACAACCTGAAAGAAAAGAGGAAGCAGTGGTGCAAAAGTGCCTTCTTTTGTGGAGTTAAATGGACTGAGAGTTGTACATAAGTGCTGTTTGCTGAGTGAGAGGGATTGAAACAAAAGCAGCTTTTCATCATCAGCACAAAATGCAGTTGAAGCAGCGCTTTTACTACAATAAAAGCAGAATAGTGTGAATTTGTGCCCTTAGACATCTCCCATCTGGTCCACTTAATTCCCCTCCCTTTTTGACTCTTAAGCTTCACACTCCGCAGCTCATCCATGGTGCTTGTGTTGAATTCCAAACCCCGGTATTTGCATATGAGGCTCAAAATGATCTTTTTGACCTTTTTAAAGAAGTGCACGTTAGAAGAAGTAATTGGAGACAGAACTTCATTGCAGGCTCGGTTTTCTTAAAGCCAGAGTCCAGTGGCCATTACTGCAGCTCAAAAAGGGCAGAGCAACACTTTGGGAAACACAGTTTGAGAGTTGGACTGGACTGGACTCTTCTTACTAAAATGCACCCTTCAAGTAATTAATCTCTATACTTGCATTTTTACATACACAAGCATTCTAGATGTTTCTGGTAACTCAGTGTTTCTGGTTGTGGAATGAAATGACTGTAGTGTTGGGTATAGTTGCTTTTGTTGCTTTGCAAAATAAATCCACCATAGACTTAATGAATTAATCGGTGTCATTGCTGACGTTGACAGTGGGGTCCCGGAATGTTCTCCAGACTGATTGGCTCCATCTCTCTGGTCACTGGAGGCATGCACCTCTATTCGTTTTATTTCTTGACTTACATAAGATGGCATGGTTGCTCCTTCCACAGACAGCAACTCCACCCTGCAGCCACCTCTGAACAGCATATGGCAGTGATCTAAAGTGTTGACTCAACTTTTGGTGCAGAACAAGCAGGAAAGGAACAGCACCTCACATTATTCCTTTTTACACAGAGATCGTGTTATAGGGCTGCTACAAAGTCCCTTCTTCATGGTGCCTTTCCATTTTCACACAGAACCAAATGACAGCGGCATCATGCCACTCCAGTGTGTGATTTTAGACAGAATTGCAGAAACAAAAGAGGTGTGACAGTCACGACATATAACACAACAGCGCTGGCCTCTAGTTTGACGTATAACAGAAGCATTGGCAGTGCTTAACACACAATAACAATGGTATAAAATAGCAATAACAATGATTTACTATCCCTGATATATGGCAGCTGATCTCATCCTCTGCTCACAGGGTAAGGAGCTCCAGGATCTCATTGGTTTCCCAAATTGTGGACATTTTAAACCACTGTTCCTCTTCTTTGAGTTAGCTGCTAACTGCTAAAAGTTACTTTTTAAATCCCCAGCGATAGGTCTCATACATAACATGTTGTCAAAATATCACACCTGTGCTGCCCGTGTCCTGCTGGCTGTTCTGTTTGTACAGACGCCATTTTGGCATGTTCTCCGCTCAGAGGCAAGACAACTCTATAATCCCATACTGCAATTGTACCTTTTACACAGAACAGTGAGGTGGCAGAAGGGTGTGAAATTTGCGTGTAGAAGAGGCAGTGTAAAATGGCTTTTCTCACTGTTTCATCAGTCCTTATTCACCACAAAGGACATGCCTGCTTCCCCTCTCTTCTCCAGAGTCCTCTGCTCTCTCAGATCTGCTTATGTAAAAAGGGGCATCTGGTTGAATGGCACTGTCCACGATTTAGCCAAGTTTTGGTGAAACAAAGGTCCTGATATCCCATCGGAGACTGATGCAGCATGGAGATCGTAAATTAGTTTATTATCCAATGCTTGCACAATGGCTAGCAGGATGCTAGTTCAGCTGATGCCAACTCTTCATCTTTTCTTTAATGTTTACTAATGGTTGCATTTTGTAACCTCAACCTATGCATTAGCATGTCCACACCTATACAGTAATTTGTGAGCTTTCAAAGGGTTGGCAGAGGCTAGTTGTTTCCCCTGCTTACAGTCTTTATGCCAAGCTAAGCATATTGCCTCCTGACTCCAACCCCATACTTAATGCACTGACATGACATTGATGCTTTTTTCATGCCTAGTGTTTATTGAAGGAGCTGCACAGGACATCCAGAGCATTGATATAGTAACAACTCTCCTATGTACAGAGATAGTGGCGTAATGGCAACACTTTGCCTCAACCATTAGCTGCTAGCCACCAGCTAAACCACCTCCATTTTGAGAGCCGTGTGGAGACAATCCAGGCTGAGACTGAATCATAAATATGCTCTGAGTGATGCATACAGCTCCTTTAAGTGTTTATTGAGGCAAAGTGTTAAGTTTCAGATAGCCTGGTTAAAACTTGAAACTCTGCATGGTATACCTTTTAGGAAGCATTGGCACAAGAAACTTTAACTGTCTGTGAGATGATCCTATTATAAATGACACATTTTGTCTGAGCCACAGTGTGTAGATTTGGAGTGTCTGCATATTGACTCACCCACTTGGAAAAACTGGCTTAAATGAGATCTACATTTTTTTTACTCCTGTCTGCTGGGAACTATTTTCCACCTTCCAGTGTCACCGTGGGTCTTGATAACAAGATGTCTTAACAGTAGCAGATAATTGGCTATGACTTGTGTTGAAGTGGTGAGAGTGTAGTTTATGTGTAGACAACTCTATCCGTTTGTGAGTGTATGTGCATTTGTACACATATACAGCCTGCAAACACTAAATAGTTTTGTGTGTGTGTGTGTGTGTGTGTGTGTGTGTGTGTGTGTGTGTGTGTGTGTGTGTGTGAGGGTGTGTGTGTGTGTGTGTGGAGATGGTGTCAGTCTCAAGGTCAGCCAGCCACATCGTCTAAGCATCCAAGGAGGTAAACACTGAGCAATACTGCTGAGAATTTACTGTTATATTAACCAAGCATGTGTGTGTGTGTGTGTGTGTGTGTGTGTGTGTGTGTGTGTGTGTGTGTGTGTGTGTGTGTGTGTGGGAGCGAGAGTGTGGGTAATTGTGCCGGAGAGAGGGAGGGAGAAAGATGGAGGGAGATGGTCTGACAGAGGAATGTGTAAAAAAAAAACTAATACTGTATTAATAAACTTTCAAATGGGAGTCACACAGAGACCTCCAGATGACAAAACAACTCTAAATAAAAACCAGCAAGATAAATGGCTGACATTCATTAAATCAGGGTCACTAAAGAGGGTCATGAATAAAACACACACTGACTCCAGCAGAATACAGTACACTGACTAGAAATAAATCAGGTGAATTTAGTCAGCCAACGTGTTGCATTGTAAGATGCACTCAGTTTATGTTCTCCATGCAGTAAATGTTATCAATCTCCACAAAGATTTAAATATAATAAGGCAGAATAAAAGGTAAAATTGCTTAAATGTGCTGCCATCTAATGGTTTAAATTCTTACTCTTCTGCTACGTTTGGCTCCACCCATATATGGGATGTGATGACATCACAAATTAAGTATTTAAAGTAGCACTCTGAGCTGCCTGTCTCCCCAGGCAGGTAGCTCATCGTGCTTCTTAGTGAGACCTTCAACCTAAGCAACATTTTTGGCAAAGTTGTAGGAAGTAGTGAAGTGGAATATTCTGCGGAGAAAGGTTTTTTGCATATATATATACTTTTTATTCACAAGCAGGAAAGGATTTAGACATTTCTAAATGCTGTTAGTAGTCGGTTTTCAACAGACTGCTACTATTTCTCCTCCCAAAAGTGTGACTTTGGTGAATCTAAACTAATCCTTTTATTAAATTCACAAAAATATCACAAACGAACAAACTGAGGCAGCAGTCAACATGTTCTCACCCCCAACTTGTCAAATATCACCATTTGATCAGTGGACTTTCATGTCTACAGATAAAGTTATAGGCATCTTGGATGCATATCTTGTGATAATGTGGGACACTGTGTCAATTTATGCTTCTTACATGCATTGTTACTTCTCAAATTACACTTCAGTTTTCACAGGATTTCTGCTCTTTAGATGCATACTGTGTTTTTCAAAATAAACTTACAATGTCGGCAGAACACCTTGTATTTATATTTATTTCCTTGTGCAATTAAAGCAGGTGGTTAGGTTAAGGCAACAGAAGCACATGGTTGAATTTAGAAAAAACATCATTGGCTCAACATTTACTTAGGAAGTGAACACTGGGCCCCTGGGTAAAAGTCCGCTGTTTGCTGAGCCCATCCACTGCCCCTCTGCCTACCCTATAGGGACTATCCAGCCACTTAAACTATGTTGTTTCTGGCAGTGTTTCATAGTGACATTATACACAGACGCCACCCGACGATGTATCGTACCGCTGCAAAACAATGCCTTTTTTATTGGCGTCTGTCACCAAAATCACTGACCAAGCAGAGGTTTTGATGAAGGAGGACAACAGGTTGCAGCAGTAGACCAGCAGCTCCCATGTTTGACAAGGTAAAGTTACTGTTTGTCAATGGAGTCTGGCCTTGAAGAGAGCATGGATAAGTTTGTGTTTGGTGGATTATTTCTGTATTGTTTATTTATTTCTATAACTTGGTTTTGCGGAACACCAGCTTGAAGCTATGGCACGGGCCCTATCCAGATCAGTTAAATGTGGCACGCCGATTCTTGGAGCAGCAATCAGGCACCTGATTGTCAACACCTGGGGGTACCAAAAGCTCAGAACAAGAGTCAAAAGCAACAGTCAAAAAAAGCTGTTTGGCACTGGCAGAGAAGATTTGGGAAATTTTTCATGGGCGCAACCCACATACTCAGCTCTGCTGCTCATCCCACAAATGCATGTTCCTTACAAATGTAGCACCATTTAAAAGGGAAATAAACAGGCTTTCCAATGGTATAAGATTTATTGCCAAAAACCGTTGTTACAAGAAAGAAATAATCTACCAAACACAAATTTTTTTTGCATAGTTTAGTAAGGCTTTAGCAAAGACGCATGTATATTGGAAGAATCAAGCATGTGTTTGTAAAGAGATGTTTTGATATAGTTTTGCAGACTCCTATTACTTTAGTTTATCAAGAATTTTCTACATTTTCCTTGTTCATAGTGGAGGCGTGCAAGTAAATCAGATTTCTTCACAAAACATAACTCAGGGTAAGTAACTGAAGGGGGGTAAAGTATTGCTCTAAAGTCAAAGCTGCTAATCATTACTATTAGCTACTTACAATAAGCATGGCTTTAGTAATAGGATTTATTTTCAAAAGTAATTTTGTATTGATGGTTCACAGAGGATGAATCCTACTGACTTTAATGATTCCCTGATTTTTATTTTAGTGCCACCAGCAGTTTAACATTTATTTTTTTAATGCCGCAAATGGACTGCCTTGGAATTTGGTACACACATTCATGTCCCCCACAGGATACATTTTTATAACTTAGGTGATCCCCTGACTTTTCCATCATCATGTCAAAATGATAATTTGTCCAATACCTTTGTTTTTGACCAAATACCTGCAAAACTAATGACATTCCCATCAGCCTCAGCTGTAGGTCTACTATGTGTTTAGTACTAATTGGCTTATTTTAGCATGCTAACACACTAAATCTAAGATGAATGGTGAATGAATCAAACATGACACCTGCTAAATATCAGCATGTTAGCACTGTCATTAGCATTTAGCTCAAAGCACCACAGATCAGCCTTACAGACTTGCTATTGTGGCTCTACACTCTAAAGCTGCGTTTACATGGATTCAGGCAGACGATAGATGGCACACCAGATATTTTACCAGGTGAGAGCAGGACAGCAAAATTATGCGAGGCCGGCAGAGAACACTCGCGGCAGTTACGGTAGACAGCACTGCCATCCAAAGTTAAAATATTTTAACATTTTGCCATCCTCCATGACAGACTTTACGACTAGATGTTAGGTACACAAGGAGAAAACATGGGCTGTTGAACATAGTGGTGCATTTGGCAGCTTAAGAGCCTGATGTTTGAACTAAAAGGACAGCGAGTAATAGACTTACATTTGTCTGGTAGACAGAAACATGACTGATGGTGAATGTCAGTGTTGCCCTCTGTCTGCTGAATGTGTCAATATACAACTATTTGCGACCATGTTCGCCATATCAACTTTAATGTGATGTGTCAATATTGTGTTTACAGCTTGTTTCACTGACCCCAAGTGCCCACACATCAATAAATAAAGCTTTAAGATGAATAATGTGTGTATATACAGCACGTCTGATAGAGATGTGTGGAGGAGACGGAAGGGCAATAAAACCTGGTAATAAGACTGCTGTCATTACTGCTCTCCCTCCTCCCTGTGACCTGGTTATACAACTAGAGGTTATTCCTCTCTCCCAACAGTTATTATGTTTCTGTTGAGAGGAGGAAGGAAGGGAGGAAGAAGAGGAGAGAAGCCTGTAGAGGGAAATGAGACACGAGAAACAGGAGGAGTGAAAGGAAGAAGTAGAGAGGTCAAGAGGTTGAGGAAGAAAAGATGAAATATACCATTGGAGGGGACATAGAGAGGTGAAGAGAGGTAGGTAAAGTTAAAATTAAAGAAAAAATTGGGAGGGGAAGAAAATGAATGACGCACACAGGAAAGGAGGGGATAAAGACAAAATGAAAAAGGCTGGAGAGAAAAGAACGGACTGAATTGAGAGAGAGACAGAAAGGTATCAGTATGACTCTAGTCATGTGTAACTGCCCTGTGCTGGTGGTCAGTGATGCTGCAGAGAAATGATTTCATTTAGAGCACACACACACACACACACACATGTGCGTACTCATACACACATGCAGTGCTATTTAATCAGGTTGCCGCAATACAAGCATCAGAATTATTGTCCAATAGTAAATAAACCCAAACACACACATACACACACCCAAGCTGGCTTAACCTTCACCCAAAAAAGGACACACACACATTGACACACACATTATAAACATGGGAAGGGCAGATAGGATTGGTTGATAGCGACCACAGAGACACGGTCAAAGTAACAGCAGGTTAAAGTCGAGCCATTAAAAACATGGAAGCAGACAACACTGTAAAACAGCTTCATGCTCAGTTGGCATGTTATCTGTAAATCATCCTCATTTTGGCGTAGCAGGAGTGTTGTCCTTCAGCAGCATGTGCATCTGTTTCAGTCGTCTGTCCAGTAGAGTCCAAGTGATGGCATGTCCTCCAAAAAGCCACAAAAATGAGAGGTTTTTATTTTGATGTCCTCTTTTGAATTATTTTTGGCAACAGCTTTTTGACAGGTTTGTTGCTAGCTAGCTAGCAAGCAAAGGGAAAAACCAGATTGTGTCTTTAACTTCTTTAAGATATACTAAAAATAGGGCATGCAGGACAAATACTCTATAAGAGAAAATCATAAAACACTACAGGTATTGGTGCAGAATAAATATGCCATAATAAAAAATAAAGTCATAAAACATCAGGCCAACAGGGATTCTTCAGACAGATTTCTAGATTGATGTTAAAATGTTCCACCTGTGAGTATTTTAGGGATTGTATTCCCACAGTGGAACAATGGAAATTATCTCAGGTCTTTTCTGTTTTGTTGCTCACCAGGTGTGCCATTGTGAAGAAGTCTGTCTCACATTGGTATGTAGTGCCAAAACGAATCAGAACATCGAGTGCTTTTCCAGCCAAGTGCTGGAACTCTTCCTGCTACATACAAGGGAAAACCCCATAATTGTCTGAGTGCGCTTATCTCCAAAGTATCACTTAATCCTCCATCTGTGATAGTTAGGGTGGAGGCTACAGGTTGAAATGGTGCCTCATCCAAAAGTGTTACCTTCCTCCTACCCAGAGTGTTACTGTGAACAGTTGTTTCACAGGTGGAGGAAACACTCAGATCCTTTACGCAAAAGTTCAGTATTTAAGATTCAGGGGCATTTATTGGCAGAAAGATATATACTATTCATAACTATGTTTGCAATTATAATCACCTGAAATAAGAATTTTTGTTGCCTTTCATTATTCTAACTGAGTCAACCTTGTTGTTTGACAGTAGCCCACAACAGACAAACTAAACACTGGCTCTGGATAGGGCTATTCGCATTTTCACGTTGGCCACCATAGTTCTCTTACACATGTGGCACCAAGAGGGGTTCCAGTTCTGCAACCTCACAGCTAGATGCCACTAAATCCTACACGCTAGACCTTTAAATAAAAGTAGCAACAATGTAGAAATACTCTGTCACAGGTAATAATCATCCATTCCAAATTTTATTCACATAAAAGCACAGCAGTATTACTATTAACATATACTTAAGGTCCAGACACACCAAGCAGACTTCAGAGAACTAGTGGCAGGGAAAAGCCAACAGTTCTCATCGCTTGTGTCTTGGTCAAAAAGTTGCATGTGAGCTAACTGCAAAGACTGCAGCCAATGGTCAACAAGCACATATGTTATGCGCCTCTGTGAGAAGAAATAATTCTCCACACCAGTAGACAGCAGTAGTCTGTATTCGTCATTCAAAAAGGAAAACCAGAAAGCTGCCATGATGCTAGTTAGCCAATTAGCACATTAGGGACACAATCCAATGACTAGACCAGTGCTCAGTGACTAAAGAAAAATAATCTTAACTTATGTAACAAGTTTGTTTCACTCTCCTCCCTCTTGACTTTAGCTGTTTGTTTACTCTCCTCACTTCTCTTTCTTTTCTTGTGCACTAAGCTGAACTGCCAATCAGGGTGATTTCATTCAGTGATGGTCTATGCCATTGCCGACATCGATTCAAAATGATAAGTCGGCTGAAAAAAAAGCTGACGGGGGTCAAAGTTGCCAGACACACCACACTGACTGGGGTGATAGGCGCTCACCAATGGCCCAACACTGACAAATCGGCTTGGTGTGGGAGGGCCTTTAAAGGGAGAGTTTACCCCAAAATCAAAATGAGGAAGCGTACATGAACAGCCTACACAACACACTGACTTGTGACACTGCGAAATGTAAAAAAATACTGTCTTCCTCAGCTGTGCTTTAACAAAAGCTAGCTCAGTGGTGCTAGGTGAACTAGCAGTAGATGCATGTTTCCCACTATGCTACGATAGAGTTGATAGGCGTATTTTGATAGAAAAAAAAAAGAAAACAGTTCCTACATGAAACTACTCACAACAAGGTCTATGAATTATCTCAAGTAACCTGGTCATGATCTTTGGAAAAAGACATTGCTGTTGAGGTTTTTAATTTTTTGTGTTTTTTTGCTGCTGAGGGCCACATGTCGAGCGCCATCGAGTTCCATTATATTGGTGAAGGCTGACATCTCTATGGCTGATATCTCCCAATCTAGACTGATAAATAGCACTACAGGTAGGAAGGCAAAATATATATTTTTGATATGGAGTCATTTTGCAGAATAATATGTATTACATAGCCGAATAAGATTGAAATTATAATAACACATCATAAATCATCTGTCCCTCAAAAATGTACTGGAGTAGCATGAAATAGAAATATTCAAGTAAAGTACAAGTAAATACACCCAGTTCCTTTTTATTACTTGTAACCTGTAGGCATACAAAAAAGTACAAAAACCCTCTGAGCTTCCTAAAGTGTAATTTAGCAACACAACGTTTTTATACTAATTTTATTCCTGATTCATTTGGTTTGTTTTTAGGTTTGTTTATACAGTCCTGACTTTAAGGTTTGGTTTGACAGGCACAGCAGACATCAGTGTAAAGATCACCATCTCAGAGCATGTATTTATTCATTTAAAATATTTTATGTGTGACTGTTGAATAAACAAGAACTTCTCAACCTACAGACACACACACAGTTGAGTTACACCGCTTCAGCTGTCAGAGACACGGATGAAGAGAGGAGGAGGCAGTTATGGTGTGAGTAAGAGAGAAGAGAGTGTTTGTCTTAAGACATTTCTCACAATTATAATCTATTTTGAATTACCCATGGGACCCATGTTGCTGGTTTCGTGCTTGCCTCTCTTTAACTTATTTCTCCCTCACTCAAACACACACACACACACACACACACACTTTCTAAGCTAAGTAGAAAAACATACCTCCAAATCACTTCCTGTTATCATCAAAGTAAGTACTTGAAACCATAGCGTGACTTCCTGTGAACTCACTTCCCTTCTTTGCCAGGTCTCTCCAAAGTATGCTCTCTGCTTTTTCAACCATATTTAGTGCAAAATGGAAATCAATATTCTTGATCTGACACAGGAAAATACAGAAAAGGAATAATATGATTGGCTTCATTTAAGGGCATACCAATCCATTATAGCATACCCAGATCAGCCCAGCTATGGGACATCTCCATAGAGTGTATAAGTCATCTATTACAGAACTGACATTTTGATGGAAAAGCCAGCGCAGTAACCAGTTTGGCACATGAGCCATAAATTACGCATTATTGTTCCAGTGTTGCATGATATAAACAAGACTACAGCCATGCTAGTGGCTCTCTGGTGGAAGTATGTGAGCTAATAAACATTTGCCAACTGGCACTAAACAGAAAGTACAGGAAAGGCTGATGGAAATGTAATAGCTTTGCAGGTATTGTCATAAACTAAAGTACTAGAAAAATGTAACTTTTGATGATGATGATGGCTCTAAAAAGTAAGAGGACCAAAGTTTTTACAACCTTTGGGGAACAGGTTTGCACCAAATTTCACAGCAATCCATCCAATAGCTGTTGAGATATTCTAAAAAAGGCAAAAATATCATCCTGATGTGGCACAAAACATGGGAACTGCTGGTCTACTGCAATAACACAAACAAACTAACGGATTGAGGCAGCAGTAGACCAGCAGCTGCCATGTTCACTGAGATAAAATGAATGTCAGTGGAGTCTGGCTTTGAAGAGAGCATAGATAAAGTTTCAATTTTAATTCAGTATCCTGTAGGAAAGGGCTGTCTGTTTGGGAAGTACTGAGCATACAAGTGGATAAATGAGACTTGGGCAAGTTGTGTGAGTTTGGAAATGAATGTTTTGATATAGTTTTGCTGTTGTAGTTATCAATTTTTCCTTTTTTTCAGTTTTGCATTGTTCATTTACCACGGAAGCATGCAAGAAAAATGAAGTTTTCTTCACTAATTTAATGTAACACAGGGTGTGTAATCGATACACGCATGGTCATTTGTGGGGTGAAGTGTTCCTTTAATTACAATCCCATGCATGGTCAAAAAAGAATAATAGTTAATAATTGTGCTGTGATTTTATTATGAAATGTGTTACATAATGACCTATGGTAAATGGACTTTGTACTCTTCTGACCACTCAAAGCACTTTTATGCTATGTCACATTCACCCATTCATACATACATTCACACATGGTGCCACCTGCTATGCAGTAAGCATTCACACGCACTCATGGAACAGCCATCAGGAGCAGTTTGGGGTTCAGTATCTTGCCCAAGGATTTTCCAACCTTCCGATTAGTGGACGACCTGCTCTACGTTTGAGCCACAGCCGCTCTTATGTTGCATAACTATAGAGGAAGAGGAAACTTACAGTGTAAGTGTCCTCGTAGATGTTTCAGGAAAGCGCCGTGCTTTTGTACATGTGGGGTTTACCAAAATATCTTTTAAAGTTGAGTGCAGGCTTACTTTGGAAAACATTGGCATGGTTAAAGGCAAAATAACAGCACTTTTGCTGCTTATTTACATAAATGTTAGTAAGGTAAAACAGCCAAATCATTTGAAAACTGAATTTTTTAACATAAATATTCTACTCAGAATGATGATGAGAAATCTCAAGTCAGACAGCCAGTGCTTAAGATTATGTTAATTATCTTATTTATTATCACCAGGTAAAAATGCAGAAGCCTGTGATCAGATGTCATTAACTGGATAGCAAAGCCAGATACAGATCACAAGTTCATACCACATCTAAATAGGCTCTCTCTCTTTTCTCACCTTAGATGACTTTCCACAAGAAAACCTCATGTAAAATACTTGACTTTGATGAATATGTAACCTTTTATTAGTTTTACCAGAATTGATAACAGAACAGTGTTCACTTGACAAACTGTCTGAGAAATATGGCTCCTTGCTTTCTATCTCCCCACCCTTCATTTTTCATCTTCCCTCCCTTGCTCCCTCTCTGGCTCTCGTTCTTATTCAACATTGCTCACACACTTTTGAATAATTAAGATGCAATAAATCCCAGTGTCACATCAGTTTTTCACACTCCATCTTCTGCCTGTATGAGTGTGTGTGTGTGTGTGTTTGTGGACTTTATATCTTCATTGTGACTATGAGACTGCATCAGAAAGAGCGGAGCAAGATCTTATGCACTGTTTGTGTGCACGCAATAGCCAGATACTCCAAAGGGACACTTCAGCATTAAAAGAAGCCTACTTTATTGATTGTCACCCTTTTCAGAAATGCCATGCTCTTATGCCAAAAATCCATGAACAGCACTTCCTCCACTGTTGTTGGAAATGTTACCAGAATCCTTGCGGAGGCACGGAGAGAGGGAGAGCAGCGGAAAAATAGCTGTTGGATGAAAGCGCAGAAATCCGCTCAAAAACGCTTCAATCCAGCTTTTCTTTGGCTGTCGCAGGTGATTTTGTTTGGCCTTCACATTCTTTACACTTGAACACATTCCCAGGGCACACCTGAGCACACACACATACAGAATACACACTCGCTCTCGCGGTCTTAGCTCATACACTCGTACATAAATGCCCGAGCTTTTGGGGGAAAAAAAACGGTCAAACCCCATAACTGCTAATGCAACTAATCTTCATTTCACGCAAACACACATACACACTCATGGTGTGTCTGTGCTGGAGAGATAACCCAGAAAGGATTAGCTATAACATGTTGAGCAGGAGAAAAATTACACCTTGGCTGTGTGTGAGAGAGAGAAAGCGAGGGAAATAGTTCCACTGGAGAGAAACAGTTGGGTTTGCAGGCCAGCAGCACTTTCACACACCGCTGCTACCGGAGTTAACCAAGAGCTACTTGTGTTGTCTCTTTCAAGAAAACAAGCATATGTGTCCTATACATCACCAAATGCCAAAAATCTAAATTCTAAATGTCAGACTTATCCAGTGTGGTGCTCTGTGTGTAGCGCTGCATTTGCAGAAAGCCTAAAAACTAGGTAGCAATGTTGGATGTCAGTCAGCCATAACAGTAAACAATAGGAAAGAGCATTTTTTCTCATAACATTTCAATCATGCACCGCATTACAAAATGTTAAATGGGTTGTTGGGTTGGCAGGACTCATAAAACGCGATTCCCAGTGTAAATGAACAGCAGACTAAGCCAAGAAAAGAATGGGAAGAGTTCAGCCAAAACACAATCTGAGAGTTTTGCTTTTTTTCTGCCAGAAAAGTTTTGCTGGAGTCCAGATAGGGACAGTCAGATGAAAGCTGGTCATTATTCAGTAGTTTCAATTATTTATTTATTTTTGTTAGTGGGCAAGCGGCTACAAATAACTTGATGGATGTTATAGAATCTTATTTTCTGAAGATGGTTAATTATAATCCAACTGAATACGATGAACATCCAGGTCCCTAATCATCATGCTACAGCACAGATTCTCTAACGTACAGCCAGGACCCCATAAGGCACCACAAACAAGGTTGAAGGAGATTTCTAAAGCTTTTTCTTAGATTGCTAGATTTGGCTGATGTATATTGTTAATTCTGACTGCTTCTGGTTATGGCGTCTTGGCTGGGTCATATTTTTTTTAAATAATGTTTGCTTTTATTTGGCATCAAAACAGCTGAAAGAAAATGAGAGGAGAGAGGATGAGGAAGAGGATGTAATAGAGGCCCCCATTTGGATGCAAACCAGGAACATTATTTTCTAAGGATCACCAGGGGAACCTGGCAAATAGACAAGTTTTTTGTTTTTAACTTATCATATCATAACTTATCAAATAACATAAAGTAAATGTTGACTGCACAGTGCAATGGCTGTAGAATGACACTACTGGTGTAGATTGATTTCCTACAAGCTTCATTTTCACTATGCATATTTGCCACTGGGTACAGTCTTCTGGAAAAATGAAAGCTCAATTTACTGCCATTGCACAACCAAAACAGGAAGAGGATATAGCACTGTTGCTTTCCCTGGTAGCTATCGGTAGCCATCTCTGGTTGCCAAAACGTATCAGTGTAGGGTCTGTGCAGTTACTATCCAAAGTAGCAGAAGTAGTGAATGGTGGAACAATTGAATTAACAGTGGAAACTCTACCTGGCAAAAGAAAAAAAGCCCCACACTGGTCTCTGAAGAAAACAAAAAGTGATCCACTTGACTTTGTGACAGGTGCCAACAACAATGCCACTTGTAAATGTCACTTTTCTGTTTCCGCTGTGGAAAGTTGTGGATGGTACCAATGGAATGTTCTGTACCGTCCCCTTTTTTGGTCACCCCTCTCTTAGGGTACCTAGCACACAGATCCAGTTCTAAAAGATTGAGCTGTGAACACTGCAGTTTGTTGATTGGTCAATAGCGGACAGTTACTCTGGCTCAGGGCCGAGTTGTGGCTGGTTTTTAAACTATAACTATAAAATGAAAGGATGTTTTGCTGCCTCTCGCAGAACCTGTAGTCTGAGAAAACAAACAAAAAAAACTCAGTTTACATGGCCAACTGCCAGCAACTTTTAAGGTGGAGTGTTTACTTGTAATGTTACTCAATGCATGAGTTGACGACATGAATCCATCAGCACACCTTAAATTTCAACATGACAACTTTGACCATTACTTTAGTTTTTATTGTCTCTCTTGGATGACATAGACTTATAGTAATGAGTGGATCTTTAGTGACGAACGTTTGAAAATATATATATAATAATTGTGACCAACTTATGTGAACTGCATATATTCTAATCCTCACTTAAAGAAAAACGATCTTTGCAGAGTGTCATTCCTGTGAGCTACGGCAGGCTGAGTTTGCCTGAGAAGGACTAAATGCTAAAAAAGAATACTATTTTTAAATATCTCATTGAGAGTCTCTAATTCTTGACTGTTCTATTTTGTTCTGAAGATGTTGGCGTGCAACCTCATTCTGTGGACAATAAACGAGGTGCAGAAGTTCCTCTGTGTCACCCATGATGTGCCAGACAGAGCAGTGAGTGACAACAACCCTGCCCACATTTAAGAGTACTGCTTGCGGTGGAAATGCTAAACGGACCTAGGGTCTTGGTACCCTGTCTGAAGGGTTATTTTTGGTTTGAAAGGTACCATACCAAAAGTGTTTGGTGGAAACTGGGCTTTAAGCTAGACTGGCACAGATTTACCCTGATGTTACAGACAACTGTGATGATTCCTCCGAAATCCCATGTGATTGTTGACTAAAAAACCGTCGACATACACAAGTTGGCCACACCTTACATAAGAGCACATAAAAGCATTTTCTGATCTGACACACCAGTCAGCAGGACAATATCATTAGTCAGTGCCTTCAGTAAGCATTTTAAATCACCACTGCAAAAAATAAACCAATGTTCTAATAGGCTTGGTTAGGTTAGGCACAACAATGACTTGGTTAAGGAAAGGTTGTGATCATGGCTAAAACAAACCACCATTGACTGTCAGGTGGAAACGTGACACATATAGCAGTCTCTGGTGTTAAAGTCCAATGTTTTGTTGACCAATTCATCCTGGACTGCCAATTGTTCCAACAGCTCATTGTTCCAAAGACCCAACAGTCAGAAAAATATACCACTTGATTGAAAGCCCAATTGTCTAACAGCCTCGTATCTAGAACAAAAAACAAACAAAAAAAAAACAAAACAAAACACACACATGCAGAATGATATCATTGGACCTTCCTACTATGGCAAAGACATACTACTCTGCTTCCTGTTGGCCAGTTCTTGCCTTTGTTGGTTGGGTTGGTTGGATTTAGGCATAAGGTGGAATAGGGTTAGGGTAAAGGAGATGGGTTGGTGTAAGAATATCAGGGCAAGCCAATCAGAAACAGTGGTCTGATGAGGTCTTTCTGCATAATAATTAGCCATGTGCTTCTGTTCGGGAGAGTGTGAAGGCTATTTTCAGAGAGCATTGTATGTTTGTTTACAGGATACCAGGTTGTTAGACAAATGGCCTTTCAGTCCAATAAGACATTTTTTGGACAACTGGGGCTTCAGAGTTGTAAGCCGCCAGATCAATGACATGACATCTATCGATTCACCTCAACCTCCTACCACAGTGGGACTACTTCCTCCTTTCCTTCCAAGGAACAAGAGCCATAATTCCTACGGCCACAGGAGGGCTTTGTCACTTGAAAGTAAATATGTGTAGTTTTTAGGCTGTGTTCGTGGAATGAGAGTCTTGTATTAGGCATGGGGAATGTTTGAATGTAAAAATATAAAAGATGTGAAATCCCATCTGTTTGTTATCATTCTCAATTTACCACATATTGTGGATAAAAAAAAAAAAGAAGAAGTTTAAAAGTTTAAAAAATGTAAAAAGAAACCCTCCTGTAATGTAATCTAATGCCTGTAATGCAGCTGATCCGGATGATTCAGCTCTCTGTCTCTATAAAACTTCTCTTCTACCTTTCTAATCTTGTTGGGACCAACACAAGCCATTAAGAATGTGGAATGTTAAAGAGGAAAAATTGTGCAGAACAAATCTAATGCTTCTCAGAAAATAAAAGGCACTAAAGCAAATTCATGCAAATTAAACAACTCCATGACCCCATTATAGAGGGCATAGAGTATAGTTGCAATTATGGAAATGTAGTATTTCATTAACCCGTCGATAGCTAAGAGCGACTAATGCAAGATTGTGTTGAGGGAATATTAAAAATGAATAACAATACATATTGTGAGTTATGTATGGAGGAGGAAGCCAGCACGGGTGTTGACAGACTTTATCAGGCCTCTTCTGCTCTCCCTGCTGTCTCTGGGTGTCTACACTGTGTGCAAACACAGACGTGAAGAAGATAATTCATCTCTTAAGCCGTGAAATATCCTCAAGGCATCTTCACAGACCTGCAGAAGTGCTGTCACACTTAAACTCTCTCTCGCACACACACACAGATTTTCAGGCCCTTGAGGTACCAAGGGAAGGTATTTAAATCATCCCAAACACATCAGAAAGCCTCAATGGAAAAAAATTGAACATTTAAACCCTTTTTTGCCTCCAACTATTTGTAGGTGAGTGAGAATGTATATTTATATGGGTACCTGTGTTTGTGTTTGCATGCTGCATATGTATATAAAAATGTAAATCCCTGATAGATTCAGTACATGAGCTGACCAAAGCTATTTGCTACTTTCACCTAAACCTCTAACACCCTTTGCCACTGGCTGAATCGATGCGTGTCCATGCATTTGTGTTTCAGTTTTGGTGTCTGTGCTAACAGCAAAACAAATTATTCGGCTTCATTTAAGCATAAACCAATACTGTTTTGGGTCACTGCGTCAGCTGGTAGAAATTAATTGGTGCAGTAAGTCAGCAGTGGGGAAAATATGTACATTTGTTTTTAACAATCTAGACAGAACTGTGACCAGTTCAATGGTTCAATTGTTGGAGTTTATGTTTCTAATTAGCTGATTTCTCAAAAGTGTGTGCAGTGGAATAAAGACAGAGTAAAATAATTTGGTGTATGGAATGAGAGAAGGGACACAGTGAGAAGGGAGATGTGAAGTGAAAGAATCAGTTATGCTTCATAGAGAGTCTTTGTTGGACTGTCAAAAAGTGCATGACTGGCGAAATGTATGATGATGAAGAAGCTACAGCTCTGTGCCGTTATAGTAAAATGACATCATTTTTCAATAATGAATTCATACTGAAATGTATTTATTGCAACATTTTATTTTATGAGTAAATAGTGGTTAGTTATCATTAGTTAATCTGTAAAAAAAATTGCTTGCTGGTGATAGTGCTAGCTCAGCTACCATCATTGGTTACATGACTCCAGCCTTAGATTGAGGTGTGGACTTGAGTCACATGACTTGGACTCAACTTAGACTCAGGGCACAAATCTTATGACTGTAGACTTGATTTGACAAAATCAAAAATCACTTGCAACTCGGCTTGTACTTTAACTCCAATGACTCGTGATGTCACCTGGACTTGAGCCTTTTGATTTTAAATACGTGATAAAAAGCATGTTATTTAAAAAGCGTGCCACAAATCCACAGTAATTCTCCAGGTCGACTTAACTTGAACCAGTCTGACAGCATCCAATTAAGTTGAAGGAAAGAACTAACATTGCATTACTGAGCACCAAAATTATACCAAAGACAATTTTGTTACTGCACAAAAGCTACGGGTAGTCAACAAAAATGATTTCAGTATGCAAAATGCGTGGAAACAAAGATGCAACAACTTCCAATTAACTTGTAAAAAATACAAACTTAAAAAGTATTCATTATTTTTGTAAATTTAATATATTATTATTCTTGTTAAAATGCCTTTACATTTGGTAAAGAGCGCATAATGACTTGTTTAGGACTTGAAACTCAAAATCTGGAAATTGTGGACTTGTCTGTCTTGACTTAGGACTTGACTTGGAACTCGAATGCCATGACTTGAGACATACTTGTGACTTGCAAAACAGTGATTTGGTCCCACTTCTGTCTGTACATGACAGCAGTCCATTGAGAATCTCCTCTCAATGTTGGCAGGCTTTTCACCCTACATTTACTGGTGGCTATCAACATTTCTGCCATTAAATGTGTTTGGACGACACTTTGTACTAACTGTTTTTTCTGAAGCATACTGAAACCTTGAGTCCTTTTATTGAGGGCAGGCACAGATGGTGGGTGGTGTTGGAGGGTGGGGAGATCAGGATCTTAACATCTTGTGAAAAGGAGCTGTTGCTCAGTGTGGCCTAACTGGCTAGAATGCTGTAAAGCCTGCGACCAGAAAGCAGAGGAATGAAGAAGGGAAGTAAAGGATAAAATAAGTCCTTGACCATGTTTTCAGATCTAGCAGTAAAAAGGTGAAAATATGTCCTGAAAAGAGGACATAGACACCTGAATGATATTTCCTGCTGTCCTCATTCTGAGGTCTTGGATGAACTGTACTAAACAGTGATGCAGTAAGTCAGTACATTCTCGACTGTGGCTCTGAAACATGTGAACTGGATGGCAGATGGGAGTCTAATGGCCCATCCATTTCCGTGAGGCAGTTTGCCACGCCCACTTCAGTACAGAGAATGTGTATCATACTTCTTAGGGAGAGGAACCAAGAAGGTCAAGTGCAAGAATAATTAAATGCCAACATCAACCGTAGATGAGGTTGAAAATATGTAATCATGAACATTTGACGGATCATGATCATTATAATCAGCAGCCTGCTAGTTGTCCAAGGGAACTGCCAACTTGAGCCAGTGGGAGTGGACTGGCTGCATAAAAATCCAGAAAAACACCATGAATACATGGCGTAGTGCTTCCTTTACCATACACAGTTATTATTCACAGAGCATTAGCTGTGTTTTCATTTGCTTTGCTCTGGTCAGCCCACTCTACAGAGAATTTTAAACTGCTGTTACTGCAGTCCACAGAGTGTAAACACGACAACCTAGTTGTGCAATATTTAACACATCATCATCAGTGGACAGCTAGACATGGAACAGAGACGACATGTACAGCTGCAGCCATAATCCATTTGGAGCCTACATGGCATGCCCCTGCACAATGCAGCAATCACTACAACAAGACAAACCCACCAATGCAAGGATTATTTGAACCTTGCTGATGTAGTGAATAAATATGAGGCAAAATGTAGCGAATACCCACCTTACAATTCATGATACACAAAGACAGAGACACAAAGAAAGTAACCCTTACTGTTACCTTTACCCCTCTAAATGTTAATTATTTACACCATGCAAATCTGAAAACTCTACTTAGATGTCCTACACGTTCTGAGCTCTGTGATGCACCTTCTACAGGAATCCTCCAGTTATACACGTGGCACATAGGCGAGTATGTGAACAATTATGTTCATGATGCAGCCAGTTGTCTATGCATGTACATGGTTATCTGTGGCTTAAGCCGTACCGTGACCACCTTTTTTTTTAACCTTAAACTTAATAGCTATCTTAAAACTTACTTAGCATATTTTTCGGGGCGCACACTTCTGGATCACGTGGCGAATGGGCCTGATCGTGTAAGTATGCTGGGCGACTCATGGAGCAAGTGGGTGGATCACGTTGCTGCTCCAGCTGCAGCCATACTTGAAAAAACTCGACTCGTATGTCATTTCTTGAGTGTCGTTTCTATGAACACAAAAATGTGAATTCACCAAGAAATGTTTCAGATTTTCTTCACTAGTTTGAAAAATAAGAGTGACTCTGAGTCATTGTCTATAGTCTATCTCAGTGAATCCTTAAAACTTTGAAAAGACTATTTTTTTTATACTAACAACATTTAAAATGACAATAAGAAAACACTGTTAATTTTGTCATTGAAAATTTAGACAAGTATTTGCTGACATCCTTTTATTTCATGACTACATTGTGATAACAACGTCAATGGAAAAAAAAATATAGGCAACAAAAAATAAAGAGAAATCTCTGTTCATGATGCACTGACGTGTAAATATGAGACAATATAATTGGCTCTGTTTGGGCGGACAGCCTATGTTAGATCATACTTAAAGCATGGGTTGTTTTCCTTTTAACCACATAACGGATTAGCTTGCCTTGCTCTGTTAAGATGTTGTTAAATTTAACTGAGCTGATCACTTATGGTTAACATCTACTCCTAAAAGATTTAATGATTTGATAGGACTTTTTCCACATAATGCTTGTCAACTTTAATAATGCTGTTTACGCATTTTTATTTCTGAGTAAAACATGACACCAAACTTAGCAGAAGACTTCAGTAATATAAAGTACTAGTACTATAAATAACTTAAGTTGTTAATTTTATATGATATGAAAGAAGTACAATCGGTCAGTTACACATTCTCAGCCCAGATGACTTACCACATAGTTGAAGATATGCTCACTTCTCATTGGAATTTTAACCACCAGGAGAAATATCCATTAGTAAAATCCATTATAGTATCATCAAACTGTCTGAGAAAATTATGACTAAAACATTGACTAGAATTTGACTGTGATTAAAAGTGAATATCACTGACTAATTCCCGAGCAAAAAAGGACTGTAATGTACAACACATTCTCAGCACGTTCTCGTCACATATTGATGTTTGGTCGTAGACTTTCCACATCCAGATACAACGTCCAGGGTACTTTGGGTGCGTTGGTAATTGAAGTTCTGGGATGCTGTGTCAAGATCAGCCTGTTACATGCTGTGTCTTTTTTCAAAATACACTTCTGTTTTCACAGGAAAAGTTCCATTTGCATGTAGTCTCTATCAAAAAATGCATTACATCAGTAAACACTGCAAATTGACATTTTCTTTTGTCAACTGCAAACGTACATTGTTACTTTTTGCCAACACACACTCATGGTTTGGTTTAGGCAACAAAAGCACGTGGTTGGGTTTAGGAAAAAAGGGTTGGCTGGTTTGGCTTTACAATCTTAGGGGAAGCAAACACTGGCCTCCTGGGTGAAAGTCTCCCACCCACTCCACTCAGACTTCAGCTGCCTTAACTTTCATTCATGTCCTGCTGCATGTATGCACCTTTTCATTGGATATCTTTACATTTTCAAAACTGTACATGGTTTGGTCTCCCTACTACCCCAACATGATGTTAAAGAGAACTGCAAATTTGGAAGAAATTATCATGTATGGAAATATAACAAAAGACAATATAGCACTGTGGGAGAAAGTTCTTTAAACCAGTCAAGATTAAACTAATGCTGGCCATTACCAGAAAACTCAACAGTGACCATTTAAGGGAGCTAATGAAACTGCTCAGCAATCAAAGTACAATGATTATTCTGAACGTAAAGTCACATGATCTTATCAATGTATATGTGTGTGCGCTCTCAAACTATAACTTTGCTCTAAGCTAATGCTAGCACCAGCAGTGGTGAGAGGCATAGTGTGAGTAAGGCAGCTAATAACACTGAGGCTGATGCAGCCTGTATAATTGCCTGTCGCTAACATCACTATTATCTCAGTTCTCTCAGGACCACTTAGCTCAACACAGCAGCAGACCGTCCTTCCAGCTTTTACATGGTCCAGTCTCAGTAGGTATGTTTTATTACACCGTCTCTCTGCTGCTGTTAATGCAGCGTCTGCAATATAAAGTACACTTTCTGCTCCCGCTGTAGTTTGATGGTAAAGGCTGATGGTCCAAGTGTTCTGAAACTGTCAACAAAATCTTTTAAAGCTGGACTTTGTGGTTATACAATAATTGGCCTTCCACTGTGACATAAAGTCAGCTTTAAAAGAACTATTAGTCTTTATTGGCACAGTTATGTGTGTATTTAACACTAGTTTAGCTTTTCATTTCAGCTATTGCAAGTAAAATTTTCTCTATATTCATCCTCTCCTAACTAAAGTACTTATCTTGTTGGAGGCAGTGCGACCAGTGCAGCAAAGACCCACTAACTTCCCTCTGCTGCTGCTGAGGGATCCTCAGGTGAACTCCAGAGTTTCTTGACTCTCTCCAGGGTTTCCCCCTGAGTTGTCCTCTGTACTCCTTTTGAATGACCTTGTCACACAGAGTGTAGACAGCCATTCCGTGAAAAAGGAACATTGCGGCTGCTTGTTTGGACAATCTCAGTGGGTCACCATCGAAATGTCACTGCCAAGGTAATGTTTAGGACCAAAGAAAAAAATAACAGCTTTGCTTTGTAGCTTAATGCCAATGGTACTGCACCCACAGCGCCTAACCAGTGCTGTATGTTGGACAAATATCCTTTAAAATGTGAAGTGTAAAATAGAGAAGTCTTGACAGTTCTGGTAGGTACATGTTGTTTTTGTCTCTGAACATTTCTTGTGCGGACATTTTGTGTTTCATTTAGCTCAATGTGAGGATTTCCTCTTGTAAGCAAGGGCCTAAAGCTTGATTTATATGTCTGTGTCAAAGGTTAAGTGGCCCTAGTCGCAGCATCTTTGTAGGCAACATCATTGCACCTCCTCAATATGTAAACATAAATTGGGGTAATAGCAGATTATAAAAGAAAAATTAAAGGATTGCTCCCATTTTTTGAGTTGAAATAAAAAGGCTAATACTTTTTCTGTGCACACAAAAGGCTTAGTTCTCCTAACTATTGTTCACAAATGTGTTTTTTTTTTTAACCTTGAGAACTTTGCCAACAAAATTCATTATACATGCTAATTAAATCCATACTAATTTAATCAGTGCTAACGAAACAGCATGATTATTACACAGGTGTGCTTTGGGTTAGTCACAATAAAAGGTCCCTCAAAATGTGCAGTGTTATTACACAACACAATGCCACAGATGTCATAAGTTTTGAGGGGGCCAAGTGGCAGCCTGCGGGTATGAAAAATGAATCCAACATGGAAGTGCCAAACACTGCAGCTCCTCGAATGGCTACTTCAGGTTAGCTCCAAAAGCAGGTCAATTCCCATAGACCACCATGTTAAAATGTCTAGCTTTATCGCAGACATAAACATGTTTACAGCCTGGTACAAAAAAAATGCTTAGTATCTATAGCTAAATTTTACCTTGACTGTATGGGGGTGAATTTTTACTCACCTCACTCACCTGTTTACATTTTATCAAGGCTTAAAGTTACGCATAATTAAGGGCCTGGCTGCTTGAGTGACAGTCTGTCTACAGACTATGATTTAGATTCACCCCTCACTCCTGCAGAACTCCAACCTTTGGTCCAAATATGGTCACGTCTTGCTCCAAGAACCGACCAAAATGCCAAATACAAGGCTTCAAAATGTGAGTCCCCATACCAATGGATTACATCACATTGGCTATGTCTATTATTTTTACACAGTCTAAGGGAAGGGCATGTCACTGGCATGCTGACTGCAGGAATGTCCACCAGAACTGTTCATTTCACTAATATAAGCTGTCTCTAATGTCATTCCTGGGAATTAGGCAGTGCAACTATTACAATGCCACAGGCTGCTTCAAAGTGCTTGTCCAGTTGCATAACAGCTTCTGAAGCCCCCAGCCCTTTCCAGTGACATAGCTATAGGGTTCTTCTTCAGACAACTTCCCAAATTGAAAACCTTTAATCACCTCCACTTTATGCAATGACACTGAGACCTCACATGACCTCAGGAACCGTCCAACACATTCTCATTGCAAAATAATCAAATACTGATGCTTCCAGTGTGAGATACTGAAGGCACCCTGTCTGTGCAACACATTCTCACGCCGACCTTGTCCCATATTGACATGCCTGGTCATGGACTTTACACATCCACATACGACTTGCAGGGTACCCTGGGTGCGTTGGTTGTTGACGTTCTGGGACACCGTCTTGTCTTCTTGTTAAGATACATTTCTGTTTTCACAGTAAATTTCACATTTACATACAGTCTCTTTCAAAATAAATGCCCTACATCGGTACATCAGGAATTGACTTTTTTTTTTTTTTTCCTTCAACAACAAACACATATGGTTAGGTTTAGGCAACAAAGCATGTGGTCAGGCTTAGGAAAAAAAAACCCACCCCACTCTGACTTTTGCCATCTTAACTTTGGTCCTTGTCCCGCCATGTTTCCCCCTGGCGCCGCTGAGAGCCATTAAACTATAACAGCAACTGGGCGCGTATCATGCCAACATTAAAGGAAGCCTTTTTCGTTGGTTTCTGATGTTGCAAGTCACTGCCCAAGCACCAGATTTTGATGGCTTTGGAGTGAGACCAGGCTCGTCTGTGAGGTGCACCCTTTCACTTTCAGACATTGTAACACGCGATTAATGTTGTCAAACAGTCACGGTTAGGTTTACGGAAATAAAAGCGTACTTGTTTAGGGTTATGAAAATACATTTTGTTTTGGGTTAAGATAAATATGGAACATGACATGAATATGCTACGTGAGAGACATGAGTACATGTCGGACAGTCATAAGTTACATAACATTATGTTAAAACAGCAATGACACACACAGGACACAAACAGCGGTCTCCTGGGTGAAAGTCTTGATTTATTTGACCCATCCACCACCTCTTTCTCCCACCTTGCATGGACTGTCTTGCTCTTTATACTACATTAGTTGTTCTTAGCATTGTTAGAAGTTGAATGCTCTGTGCATTTCATAGAGATGCTGAAGGGTCCCTTTGTCGTCTGTATCACACGCTGAGGGGTGTGACAAGGCAGCAGTTTTTGATAACCTGGGAATGAGAACAGGCTGGATCATTGTGTGACATTGATGTATGAATGGCCCAAGGAGAGTTAAATGCCTGTGCACAGCTAACCAGACAGTAAGACTGGTCTGAAAGAGCAAAACAGAACATATGCTATGAGCCAAATAACTGCAAATCTCAAAAAGATTTAAAAAGGACGCTGCTTGTCAGTAACAGTCTCTACACCTTGCTGGTGATTTTTTTGACCAAACAAATCCTTCTTGAATATGTTCAGACTACCTTTTAAAGGCTTTTCACATTAAATTTCATTTTTTTCCAAAGCCTTTTGCATTGCTTCCGCACAAGCATTCTCTGATTCATCTATTCAGAGAGCCTGCAGAGCTCTCTCTCCCTCTCCTTTTCTCATTGGTCCATGTATCTCCCTGTGGGCACTGAAGGAAGCTTGATGGGACTTCACCAGGCAAAGAGACCAGTAATTGTTTATCGATCTATATCAATAAGCACAAAGCTCATCTGTGAACAACAACTTATTCCAATAAAGGCAAACAAAGAAAGCGGCAACCGGGGTGTTGATGACTCCATTCGTAATGCTGTGTGCATTACACACACAGGCAGAGATCTTATTGGCAATGTTTATGCGGCCTTCACTCATTCTTTGTGCGCACAATAATATTAATGAATAAAAGCACACACAAAGGGACTGAGAAATGTAGGAAAGGAGGATGAAATAGTCACTACTCATAAAAGAAAACATTTTAATGGATAATGAAGCTTAAGAAATCAATATTAAAACTGCCTTTCATGTTTTTTTTTTCTGGATTTATCTCAAATATGTCACAACAATAGCTCTAAGGATTCAAACCTGCAGACAATTACCCTATTCAAGAGTTCTTGAGCTGGATGCTGAACCCCCACTAGCTCAAGTGCCACTGCTCTGTAGCTGAGTCTGATCCATGGCCTTGAGTTGAGGAGCTTTTTTTTTCCTCCCTGACTGATGTAAGAGCTGAGTGTTTACTCCTTGCATTTTTATTCTATCTGTTCTGTTTGTAGTTTGTTACCAGCAGTGTGGACGAGTTGCGAGGCTGTGATGAAATGCCGGTGAAACAGCCAAACACACCTGCAAATATGTAAAGTACATAAAAAATTACTAGTGCGATTCCTGTCAGGTTCACACACGCAGTCAACACAGGTAAAAGGAAGAGGCAGTTGCCATGGTAACACCAAGTGATGTCATCAGCAATAACTGCTGAATGAAAGAAGTAGAGAGTGCATTAATGTGTGTTTAGGTGGATGTGCATCCCCATGTGTCAGTGGAATAGTTTTTTTTGAGTTCTGCAGATGAGAGGGAATTTGTGATGTGCATGCAATAGAGACAGCGTATGTATGTGTGTGTGTGTGTGTGTGTGTGTGTGTGTGTGTGTGTGTGTGTGTGTGTGTGTGTGTAGGCATGTGACCACCCGTGGGCATGTGGATGATGGAATGTCAATGAAAAAATGACTTAAGGGTTTTGTAGTTTGCCTCCGTCATCTGTCATTAACTTTCAACAACTTGAACTGTTTGTGCCATTTTTGTACACTAGTGCAGCGCTTGTTCTAAAGGGTGATTGTTGCTGCCTGCAGCTTTCTAGAGAAGTGCTCATACGAACAACTTTACACTCTGTATTGCACTTTTTTGGGTCCTGAGCAACACACCTGGGCTCCAAACAGCATTAGATTTATTGTGGTAAATGCTAAATGGACTGCACATGTATATCACTTTTCTAGTCGTCTGACCACTCAAAGCTCTTTTACACTACATGCTAATGCCATTAGTGGATGATCCAGTCTATTCACAATCGCCTCATGATCATAATGATGCTTACATATAAAAATGATTTAATTATTTTGATATCCTTGTCACTGTACTCAAATGAATCTACAAAAGGCCCCAAAGCATTTGAAAAACATGCAGCTCAGTGGTATACTATTTACTTACTGTGTACCTCTACTTCTACTTCATCTACTACATTTTTCCAACAGACATGTTACTGGTTACGCTGCAGATTCAGATTTTACTCACAAAATATAACAATTCAAATATGATGTATTATTATTCATGTGACTATCCAGCATTACATTGAAACTAAAAGGTCCATAGTGAATAGAACTTATGTAAATGGAAGTACATTGTGTTGATAATGCCTCTCTCTTTCCCTCTTTACTTTAAGGAAAAATGCAATGAGTACAGGATTTATACAGTGCCATATTCATAGCTTTTACGATAAATACATAGTAGTTTTACTTTAAAAAGAAAAGTTTTGCCCCTTGGTTGGACAAGCAGGTGAAATACACTAAGTGGATGCATTATTTTCCTGAAGTCGCTTGCTTTGACATAACCATCACAGTTGTGAAGTAGAGCATGGATTTTATTAGCGGGCAGTAACGTTATTACTGTTGTGTATTAGTATGATAAAGAACAACACATTCAAGGACGCGGCTACTTGTGGTCAGAAACTGGTGAAATACACTCAGCATGACATGCTCTTCACAGATTCCTGAAGTTCTGCCCCACTACTGCACAGAGCCATACAGGCTGTGAGCTTGTTTACTAATATTGAACATGTCACATGTCAAAATTGCACCAAATTTGACGATGCACACCTTTGGGTTTCCAACAATACGCCTGCCAAGTGTGATGAAAATCAGATGAACAGATCGTGAGATACACAAAGGACACACAGGCTGACAGAGATTCCTTGCTCTATAGTTAGATAGTGTAAACCCAAATTGTCTATCCAGTGCTGTGGGAATGGGAAAACTATTTCATATTGCCAGTGTACAGGATGTGGCACAACTGGGTACATTTTAATATCTATATATCTATCTATGTATACGTATGTATAGTATTTTATTTGTGTTTCAATTCTGAGCTCTCAGTAGAATATTTGAGCACATAAAGACAATTTTTGCAGGCTTGTCAGTTATAATTTGTGCAGAAAATAGTACCACACAAAGAATAATTGAATCTGAGCTCAGAGAAATCCCTCTGCGCTAAAAAAATTACTCATCTTGTTTTCAAAAGTATTTTTCTGTACTCACAATGTACCATAGCAGGCTCAGAATTTTGGACGCAAATGCCATTCCATACAATAGTGGCCGTATACTGTATATATTTATATGTTAAAGCCCTGGAATGAGACCAAGGACGTCCACTTTGATCCAAACCCTTTTGTCAGTGTCTGACATTTCCATCCACCTCAACAGGATATCAGACATTTTCACTATACTGATTTTTTATTTTCAGCTGGGTTTTGCAATCTTTGTTTATTGGATGGTGTATCACAGTTGAAATTTTAACTTTGATGCAACATCATTCACATGAAAATAAATCACTTGAAACATAACATTCAAAACCAGGGAAAGCTAATCTGTGTGTTCTCACACAGAAACGCAAACACACACTTGATAGTCTAGCCTAGCTGGTAGCCACTGGGAATAGAGGCAGTGTTGCCGGCAGACATGGGGTTACACTTTCAAAAGAAGGAAAAAGATCACCTGGCCTGAGAAAACAGGGAGAGAACTGACACACATACTTCAAACATGCCAAAGTGCACACAGACAAACACACACACACAAACGCCAGGAGAAATGCTGGCACAAGTTGAGACTAAACGTCACTGCTGCCATTTTTGCCTGAAGCAAAAACACTGACAACCGCCAAACTCCAAAATGTTCTGTCTGTGACTGACCCTGGAAATACGGAGGGAGAGAGACGGAGGCAAAACGACTGCAAATAAAGACGTGTTTATCAGTAAGACGTGCGGTATAATTGAGCTCTTGGGAATTCAAAAGTGATAACATTGCTGTGATGATTGTCAAGTCTAGAACACATTTCCCTAAATCATGTCAGTCAGATGTCAGGAGAATGTGCAGCTATTTCTTGTCGTTCTTCATAAACAATGTGTTAAGTGCTCATCTGTTTCCATCAGTCTCTGTTCATCTTTTGAATTGCTTAGCTCTGTGATAGACAGCAGGTCTTGTCTTTTCTGCCTCGCATCTTACAAACTCCTTAAAGCCTGAAAACAATATTGCAACTGTATTCTCCCAAGCCTTGAGCAGTGATTTTACTCATTCAGTTCAGCTGTTTAACCTGCTGCAGTCTGTAAAAGGCCCGACCAAGTAAAAGGCCACCCACTGTTGAATTAATCCTGTCTTTTGGTTTACTCCTGTGGAACCTAACTTGACAAATTATACAGTATCTGTCTGACTACTTTGCCTTTGCTTTTGACATAAAGGAACCCCACTCTGCTCAGGGACCTCAGCTCGAGAAACACCACCCACTCATTTGAGCAGAGATGACCTTGTCTAGCTTCCTAACAGTAACTGTCTGGCCACTCTGTTCCCCCCCGTCAAAGATAGAAAACAAATAAACCTCAGCTTTACTCAGGCTGAAAGAAAATAACACAGAGACTGTGCAGAAAATCAGATAAGAAAAGAAAACAAGAGCAGCCTCCAATGAACTTGTGTCAGATATTTTCTTAAAAGCTGCTGGTCAATATATCAGTGTTAACAATGACTCAGTTAACTACGTGTAATGTGAAAGGGGTTGAGGGTAGTGATAAATCCACAGTGCCCAGCACCAAACATCAGAAAGACAATGGGCCTCATTCTCTTAAATTTCTCTTGTGTTTTCTCTCAATTTTCTGGTAAGAGAAACAATAAGAAAAGTCAACTCCAGACGCATCAAACATCCTTCACCATCCAATTTTGCTCTTACCTAGGTGTGCTGAATGACGAATTCAGCTAGATCATAAGTAACCTATTAACATAGGTAGTGCTCCCTTGTTGGGGTCAACGTTTATAGGCCTCACATGGAGGCACCATAAATGTAGGGGAATCTATATTTTTAGGCCTCATCAAGGGGCAACATAAATGTTGGGGTCAACAATAATGTCAGGGTTTATAATACTAGGTCTCACCAAGAGACACCAAATATGTAGGGGTTCTACAAATAGTATTATAAAAAGCTGAGATACTGCTTGTTGGAAATCTAGTAGGTCTCACACGACGGCACCAAAAATGTTGGAAACAATACTTGGCGTCACACGGAGGCACCATAAATGTAAGGAATATACACTTGTAGGCCTCATCAAGGGCCTGACCTTGTAACAGATCTCCAACTTAAGTATCAAATTGGCTATCAGAAATAATTAATATTTATTAGTAATAATTATGAATTATGTTAAATAACGTGACTTAATTAACATCAAATCACCTCGTGGGGCACCATTCCTAAAAAAGGAAAAATGATAGCCAGTTAATAATATCAGTCTCATAAAGTTCACTAAACTATTAATTTGGGATTTTGATTAATAATTAAATTAATAACCATAACCAAAATTAATAATAAAGCCTGAAGGATTTCTGAGTTCTTGACATAGCAGAGGTTGACTATTCACTCATTCCTGTACAACATTAAGCAGACAGCAGGTACGATTCCAAAATTATATTTATTCATGAAGCAAAGTAAAGCAAAACCAAAACACACAAATCTTAACCAAGCGTGTGTGTGTGTGTGTGTGTGTGTGTGTATATGGGTGTAGGTGTGTGTGTGTGTGTGTGTGTGTGTGTGTGTGTGTGTGTGTGTGTGTGCGAAAGAGAGAGAAAGACAAAGGCGGGTGTGGTGATCGAAGGGCCGTTTGGCCTACAAAACAAAATGGCTGAAAACATAAAACTACAAGATGGCCGAATCAAAGATGGCTTCAGATCGGTGGAGGTGTTTGTCTGACCATGTGGTTAGGACAAAGACAAAGGAAAAGAGGTGGAACTTTGAGCTGCCTGCCTGGGTGTAGCTCTGTTGTAAGCCTGTTTGTAGATGAGCCTACGTGAAAGTGATTTGTGTTGCAAAGGGTCTGGATTAGTGCTGAGGATGTTTAGTTGCATGCAAGACATTGTTTGTGAACAGCATTAGCAAACTAAACATGACTAATCAATAACCTAATTGCAGACAATCACAACAACAACTCAGTAAACAGCATTAAATCACAAACAACAAGTTAAACATTCTTGCTTAGCCTGTACAGCTGTGATAAAGCTATGCCCAGTTGTTACATTACCGATCCTTGAATGGATGGAGGGAAGAGTTGGTTTGAGGCGTGCTGTTCTTGTTAGCCGGTGAAGAAGGCTGGAAAGAGCTGTGGCTCTAGAAGCAGTCTTTATTGTGTCCTTGTTCCAAAGGTGCAGATCCGAGGAAGCCGGTCGCTCAGGGTCCTTGCAGAGTTAGACGTTGGGGTGCTAACTCAACTTGATTCTCCTTATTGCTGGGAGGTTAGATGCAAACCTTGTGTTTGCCCCTCTAAGTTCTCTGGTTTCGGTTATGCTCCTGCTTTGAGTGAGGGCATGAGAGTCTTAGGAAAAAAGGAACAAAAGTCTGTAGAGCAATTGTTCCCCCCCTTGATGGTTCGGGGAGAGGGGTCTCTGAGCTGGTCCACAGCTCAAGATGAAGAGCACATCTGGGCTGGTCCAGGGCCCAGAAGGAAAGAGGTGTGAGTGGCTTTGCAGCTCACGAGCAAGAGAAAGACTGTAGTGAAAGGAGAAGAACTTCTACAGTGTGTCTGGTGACATCACAGAGTCACATGACACTGTAAAAGTACTGACCAATCATGTTGTGAGACTTGTCTCTCAAACAGGTGTGAGGTGGGCACCCTGTTGAGATGGGTGTCAGATAACTGTCTTTGTTGAAGAACAAAGAACATGAGGTCTCTCCATCTCAGGAGGAAAAGCCTTCACATGTCCAGTTTAGATTTTAACAAATGACAAATCATCGGTCCAGTGAATCCCAACACCCTAAATACTATATAGGGGCAGGTGCTGTGCCATGTGCAAAGACTGGCACATGTTCAAGAGATGTCACCAAAAAAAGGGAAACCAGAAAAACTGCAGCAGTGAAATTGATGTACTGTTAAATAAACTTAAAGTAAATGTGATTTTCCCGAGTGCCAGTTCTGGTGTTACACGAAAACCAAACAAGGGATCACTCATCCCATGTTGCCTTGATTCCATGAGTGATTCATTGAAAAAATGGACATTTGGGGGGTTAATTGTTTCTTAAATATTAAAAAAAGAATTGTTAAGACTTTATTTTAGAATCTGTTATCCATCTACTACTATCAACTACTATGCATGTCCAATTTGCCTCAGCTGCAAACCAGCAGTAATACTGTACTAAGCTATAACAAATTGTTTCCCATATTAAAACATCCACCTGCTCTCTTAATCTCTTAGCACAATTAGCACTAGAGTTATGGCAGTCACGAACAGCTCCCCATATGAGTTGCAATGTGCCTTTATCATTAATGGAATAGCATGACATTGGAAATATGCTCATTCGCAGTGAGTAGTTGTGTTTTATGGGAGGATATATGCAGTAACAATTTCCTGGCTGGTTATATGCATAACCATGAAAGTGATATCAATCCTCTTATCTAACTCTCACTGAGAAAGTATAAGCGCATTTCCCTTTAAAACATGCTGTGATTGAGCCACCAAATACAAAGATCCCACAGTCCTAAGCAGCTACACAGCCTTTTGAGCCTACAGACATTTGCAGGATCACAGCAGGGTTTTAATTAAGATGGTAGAATTTGGCCTCATACAGCCCACAACCTGCTCACTCATATTCAGTGTCTGTTTGGTGTTAATGAAGCCAGCCATTGATGTTCTGCTCTTCCTCCAGACATGCACACAAGAGAAAAGATGTTCAAACTTCTGACATCTCGTCTCTTACACAGGCCAGGAGTGCATTTGGAGATTTCAGTTTGTAAGACAAGCCATCCATGATCTCTACTGATCTCATGTGAAAATATCATATCTAAGCACAGGGAAATGAATTTTGTCAAATTAATCACTTTGCATACAGAGTGCAATCAATGAGCCATTTTGCGAGTATTTTTTAAAGATAGCAGTGTTTGTCTGAGGCAGTACTGAGTGATTTGTCAGGGGGCTGGTAGATCAGCTGTAATCAGGTTTCTGAGATAAACTTATCAGTTTTTTATGAAAATGAATATCATTATAATAAAAACACAAAAATCATCATGAATGTTTCAATGATTTGTTAGGCTGATGCACCAAATGACGGAAATGCAGCACTGTAAGCCACAGCAGTATTTTTCCATATGGTATGTAATGGATAGATTACCTAACATGCCTACCAGGCAAAGAGCCAGAGATTGCCCTCTCAGGTTTTCTGTAGGACATGTAGGCCCTGTGTACTGATATTATGCAATATTGGCCTGCCCACACTGGGGAATGGGGCTGCTGAATACTGTAGGAGGCTTTCAGGCATCTGTGCACAAGGAGACACCATCTTATGAGCTCTGGTCTATTACTATCCCAAATATCTTCGGGTGAGCACACATACCTTTGCTCACTCTCTCACTCTTTCCCTGTCTCTATATGTCTTCCTTTCCATGCTGGTTTACGATCCCTCATTTCCTTCAGCAGCAAAGACTTCCAGCTTTGCAACCTTTCACCTTTGCAAGATGACCTTGACCCGAAAGGTAAGCATCTGAAGCTGACTTTACCTTGATGGAATTGAACTATTATCTTCACTTAGCCCTTCTGTCAGACCACCGCGTCACACTCACAGGTGTGCAACATCTTGTCCAACACTAGACTGTGGGTGGATAATTAGTGGCGAAAAGTAAAAATGTTTTACTTTTCAAGTTCAATCCCTTTCTAATTCTAAACATGCCAGAGTGTAACTGTTAAGTGTGTGGTATAAGTAGCTCTATCCATTGGTGTAGTGGTAGTTGATGAGGTGGGTGTACTACCAGCCTGTTTGTCAGTGAATTCAAAGTCAGAATCCTGATGCCATAAGTCACCTTTTGTGGCGGTACAATACGGTGTCAGTTTGTAACACAACTGGACAATTTTTCATGGTGGTATGATAAGCTGCCAGTCCGCCGGATGGCACCTGTCGCAATAGTATGATACGCTACTAGAGAGGATCAGGTTGAAATGCTGCTAGTAATGATATAATATAAGGAGCTGGAGAGAACCTATAGGTGGTGGGAGGGTCCAACAAGCCCTGGACTTTCACCCAGGAGCCTGGTGTTCGCTTCCCTTATGAATGTGTCCAAACCATGATGTTTTTCTAAACCTTACCTCGTGGTTTTGTTGACATCCTGGCATTGGTATTGGCATCCTTGAGCATCAATACCAGATGCAGGAGGATACCTAGTGCGTAATGAGTAGAAGTGAGAGGTCACTGACAAAGCAGCTATACGTGAAAACATGGTATGACAATGTGTTGCCAAGCTGCAGACCACTGTTCAAGACCAACAAAAAAAAATCTGGTCATTTTTTTAAGTGTTTCATTGCTGCATTTCCAACAGCTTTTTAGCCACCAAACATGGGTGTATATTAGCAGCCCATTGCTTTGCTTCCGACGGGATAGTGCCACGAAAAGCGGTTACTGTATTACCAAGACATTGCTGCATTTCTTGCTGGTAAAGTGCTACAAAAAGTAATTGTTTTATACCAAGACATCCCTGTTTTCAATGGTGATTGTGCCCCCAAGACTGGGTGTTGCAAGCCAAAACATGATCTTTTTAAACAATAACCAAGTTGTTTTTGTGCCTACCACACATTAACACACATGATAAGCCAGAGCATTGTAAAAACCTAAACTTTCAGTATATTCGCAGCATTATAAAAAATGCTATTACAAGTTGACACGACACAATTTGTTCATTTTTTTTTTAATTTTCTTTGTCAGGGGACTTGTGAAAATGTAATTTTTGCATGCACACACACACACACACGTACAACAAACTGAACAACTTCACCCAGTGCCCTGCAGTACAGTTTGCCATCAGCGGTCCAGTCACTCATTTCCTTTGTTGCTATAGCAACCCTATCAGAACTACAGGCGACCTCTGTAGTAATTAGGTGTGTCTCTGAGAGAAAGAGAGAGATAGATAGGAAAAACAGAAAGAGAGAGAATTACCTGGTTGTTTGCAACACTGACACAAATGTATCGCTAAAGGCTGCAATTAAACCTTGTCACCCTTTTTCATTGCAATAGAGTCAATTCTGTGTGCAATCACATTGCATTTCTGTGTCCCCCGTGCATGTAATCACTCTGTTAAATCCCACAGAACTCATGCAATGGTCTAAATAGTTACTAATTACAGTATTAACCTTAATCCATCATTTTTATACAAGCCTTCATTAACATTTACACTGCACATCATCATTTGGCTGTTTCTGATCTAGGAAATCATCCTAAATGATGTGGCTGATTATAATTTCATTATGCTCCAACATTACAAGAATATGACAAGATCTGCTGTTAAATTTTGAGCACAGAAAATACAGAGAAAGATGAAACACGTGGACCGCAGTAACATCAAAGGATGCTAATGTGCACAAAAACATCCCCATTTAGAAAAAAAGAGAATTTATTACCCAAAATACTCTCTGAAAAGAGAACATGTACATATTTACAATGATCCAAGCACAGCAGTGAATCATTCAAGAGGGGCTTGGTGTTTCAGACCAGTGAAGTCAGAAAGAACTACATCACTGTCTGCGGTTCTGACATCTGGTTCCACAGCTTTTACCAGGGAATAAGTTCCTCTGTCATCACATGGACACCCAGGACTGATAAGGTGACCCCAACTATGGCCCAATAAGTAGTGTTCCTTCCAGTCCACTAGCTACGTATTGCTACTTCACCTTTATTCACTGACCCAAGACCAGCTACACCTGGCACATACTGTACCCTTCGACGCATTCCATCCAACCATCAATTTTCTAACCTGCTCATCCTGTACAGGGTCTGTCAGAGTGAACACATATAGACAGCCATTCAGTCACTTTGGGGATGTGCACAAGTCCTTCACCAAACTAACTGAGATACAACACTTAACGCCTCATAGAGTTCCTGGAAGACCTCTGTGAATGACTTTTGTCCCCCACAGTTTTATAATTTCAGGTTGATTTATTACTAAACTCTCTTTGAACAGTGTCTTGTTACTGACCAGCTGCCAAAATCCAGATGAGAGAGGCTCTGAGATGATAAAAATGTTGATTTGCTCATTTGAGTAGCTCTAAATTATTACTGTGCACTCACAGCAATAAACTTAACTTAATGAGCAGCAGTGAGTGGAGTGGTCATTGCTTCTGACTCATTTTTTTAGCCTCAAAGAAATACCTGCAAACACTATACAGGGCTGGAAAAAGAACTGAACATTTTGCTTCTTATAAAATATATTTCTATATACAGTAACAATGCTGTACCTTAAAGTGACCCATTAAAAGTCCAGTTCCGAACACTGATCTCCTTGAAAAAGTCCTGGTGGAAAAGTCATAAGTAAGCACACTGGTCATGTGATCACAGACTTCCAACTTCCATGGGTTATGCACAGATTACTGGCTCATCATTACATGAGATATGGTGCATTACCCTACATGAGACCAGCCTGAGGGTAAATGTTAAGATCAAAGAAATGTGAACACAAATTAAAGTTATGATTTTAAGTAGGGCTGGTACAGTAGCAGACAAAGGCAAATGTGCTACAACAGCCCAAAACATCTCCATTTGAAAAGGGTACTGCATCTTAAGAAATGATGACAATTAAAAACTCATACAAAAATGGAAATGTGCTGCAAATGAAAAAACGTGTTGCTGAAAGCCAAACAAATATATGTATGTAAATATACGCTGCAAATATGTGAGCAATGCAAAATTAAAAACACACAATAGAAAAACACTGCATATCCAGTCAACACGATGGGAGTTCTACGGGACTGTAGAGGGAGCAACATACATCTGTTGCTCTTTTATAATATTGTAAAAGACTAACGGCAACTTTGCATAAGATTATGACCATTTTATCCTACTTGTATTTTCTTCTGGCTTAAAAAACACACTTGCATCCCAGGTGTCTTAAATTGCATCCACATTTCTTTTCCTTGCGTCTTAGTCCCTCTCTATGGGCATGCATGGAGAAATGCAAGGAAACTATGTGAGGAGTGAGGTAACAAGGAGAAATGTTTTTATCGAAATGAGACATCCTTTCCTCTGAAGCATTGCATGAAGCGACGTCCATTTTTGATGATGGCGGCAGTTGATCACAGCTTGATCAGCTGTCAGTCAGCTTTAACAGCTCTTTGTGTCTGACACACGTGTACTGTGCTTACACTAATAAAGGCACACAGTTATCGGTGGCAGAGCAGCAGTGTTTTCTCTATGTTTAGCAAATATCTGCACATGAATAACAACCTGCGCTCTGCATGTGCTCAAAGGCATAGCGTGTGTTGATATATTCATGATTTACATATGTATTTATTGTTATTCTGATTGTGAATTCATTATTCTATAATCCAGAATGTGTTATGGTGTCTTTTGAGCACCTCAGGGACATTTCAGGAATGATCAGCCTCATGTGTGACTGAATGGAAATGAGGAAATTTATGTAAAAAGTGCTTCTTGCTGACAGACACATGTTCTCAGACTTTAATGGTTTCCATAATAAAGTGAAGGTTGGGGGGGGGGTGGAGGATATCTTTCTAATAAAGACAGTTGTCTGTGGTCCTTCTGATATTCAGATCTACAATTTACACAGCTGATTTTCTAACCTAACAATGAATCAGAAAACGAATCAAATATAAAACTTGTGAGACACACTTCAGTTTAATCTCTTATTTCCCTTCACTTCAGTATGAAACTCCAGTATGATGTGTTGTAACAGATCAGTCCGATTAGCTGCAGCATCCAGTCAATCCAATACAGAGGCATCAGTTGATAAAAGACTTCTGGGAAGGCTGCTCTCATGTATCCTTTGTCATCCTTCCTCAGACATCCCTCCTCAATCCTTGCTCCTCAGAGCAGGTATAAGAGTTCTGTGACAGCCTTCAGGATGCTGTACCCTAATGACTTCTGGATCAAGTGAGGAGTGAGGAAACAGCAAATAAAGCCCCGTGTTCACCAAACACTTTCTGTATCGTACCTTTGTAACCAAAAGTAACCCTTCAGACATGGTAACTAGACCCTAGATCTGGTTGGCGTTTCCACTGCAAACAGAACTCTAAATGTGGGCGAGGTTGTTGTCACTCACTGCTCCGTCCAGCACTCAATGTATTTCCTCTTCAGAGGTGACACAGAGGGAAGTCTGCATCTTGTTTATTGTTCACAGAGCGAGGCTGCACACTGCAGGCTGCAGTGAGAGTCTCTCTCCATGGGATATTAAAAACAGCAGGTTTGTGCATTTAGTCCTTCTCAGGCAAGCTTAGGGGAATAATGTTGCCTGAGCCCACAAAGACGAGGCTCCGTAAAGCGATTGTTTTTCTCCAAGTTAGGATTGGGATATATGCAGTTCACGAAATCAGGTCAAAATTAATATACATTTTTAAAAGCTTGAAGATCCACTCATTACTTAAAGTGTATGCCATCCACGAGAGAGAATAAAAACTAATGGAATGGTCAAAGTTGTCATATTGAAATTTAATGTTTGTTGATGGATTCACGTTGTCAACTCATGCATTGAGTGACATTACAAGTAAACATTCCACCTTAAAAGTTCCCCAGTGAATTATTATTTTTTAATTATAGCTGCTGCTAGAAGCAGCAAAACATCTTTTCATTTTATAGTTATAGTTTACTAATGTATGGAGTACTTGTCACAGTATGAACAGTGGTTACATAAGCCCCAAAACCAGCCACAGCTTGACCCTGAGCAGAGTGACTGTCAGCTATTGACCAATCAACAGACTGCAGTGTTTCTAGCTCCACCTTTCAGTACTGGATCAGTGTGTTTGGTACCCCAACAGAGTGACCAAAAGGGGGACAATTAGGACGGTTCTTTTGGCACCATTTACAACTTTTTACAGTGGAAATGGAGAAAAAGCATACTGAACTGAACTGAACCATACTGTACTGTTTGGTGGAAACAGGGCTTAAGAGACTTGGGCTGAATCCAAACATCCAGACTTCACCGCATTTGCAGACTCGCAGACTTTACGGCCGCATTCATGGGAAGTCCAGGAGCGCCTAGGACTGTCCAAAGCTACAATTCATCCAGTCCACAAGGGGCCTCAAGTGGACTTTCTGACTTCCAGAGAGTCCGCTTGGGGTGCAGACTTCAGCAGACTTTGCAATAGGGACGTGAAGCTGTGGGTTGTTCAACTGCCAGGAATGTGTAAAATAGTTATTGATAGTAAGGCCTATTAAAATGCTTCTTGAATTGTGTAGGCCAGAAATAATATTCATCCACATTATGATACAGAAATATGTTTAAGTATAGGCTGCAGAGGGACTGAGAATACATTTTATTATTGCAGCTGTCTTTGCAGTTTAGTTTCAACTAGCAGTGGCCAAATAATGCTTCATGAACCATTTTCTTTATTTTTGGGTCCACTCTAGCACTCTTTGCTCAACAAAGGGTTGAAACCAAACTGCATTGCCATTCCTTGAGCCTTTTTCATTACACCAAGAACGCCATCTAGTGGGTTCAGCAAATACAACTGCTGGTTCATGAAGCTTCATTTGGACATCACTACTATTCGTCAACTCATATGACATATATGAATATGACAGCAGTGATAGTTGAACGTCTAGTAGTCTTGAGGGTTGTCTATCAGCTGCTTGCAGTCTCTGCCCTCGCAGATTTAATGCGATGACTGTAAATACGTCACACTACGTACAGTTAAAGTCCGCGAGGGCTCAGTCCGCAAGTCCAGAGGGTGAACATTTGGATTCAGCCTTGGTGTGCTCCCACTTCCTTGTGTGGTCTCACTTCCTCTTGGGTTGAAAATCAAGCTGTTCCTCTTCGCGCTCCCCCTAGAGGCCTGGAGAGCTTCTGTTGACTGAATATGTAGTGATGGCCAAATGAAGCCTCATGAAGCATTTTCTTTATTTTCTGAGCCCACTAGATGGCACTTTTCGTTCAACAAGAGGTTGAAAGCACACTGAATTACTATTCTTTAATCCTCTCTCTTTAACCTAAGAGCACCATCTAGTGGGTTCAGAAAAAAAAGATAATGCTTCATGAGGCTTCATTTGGCCATCACTATGAATATGCAGCATTTTTCTCTTGCAGTTGTTTTAATTTATTTGTGTGTTTTTGGCTTTGCATCATTTCTGTCAAAACATTATCACTCCAACCTTGCCATATATCAACATTCAGTCATGGACTTTTCATGCTCAAAATAATATGTTCAAAATACAGCACTAAGTTGGTACAACACTGCATACTTTTTTTCCTTCAACAACTAACGTACATGGTTGGGTTTAGGGAAGGCTTTGAACACCACTCTCCGGGTGAAAGTTGGTGTCTGTTGGACCCATCCAAGAAAAATCTTTTGTGTCATTGTAGCATGTTTGTGTTTATCGGCCTTTGTAGGTTGGTGCATTAACAATTCAGAGGTTTACTAAGCATAGCACTCATATTTTCTACATTATTAACATTATGAAAAGCAAACTCTGTCATTGCCAGTCTGACTGCATTCATGCAGTTTGGATTCAGGATTGCTGTGCTGCATATTGGTTACTATATAGTTGATAATATAATGCATGTAAGCACTTGTAAAAAGCTGTAATCCTCTTTTAAAAAATGTAAAAATATGTATTTTCTCACACAATAAGAGGAGAATTCACAAAGTGAATTTTAATCCCAACCAAGGAGACACCACATGGGATGTATGGCCTTGGGTGGCAGATACTAGAGACTGCTGAGTTAGTTTGAACATCAATAATCCATCGGCCTTGATTATGAGACTAAATTTACAGTTCATATCCTCACTGAAAATATCAAAAAGTCATAAATTTGATTATATATGGCAAGGTCAGCAGGAACGAAGCACACACACACACACTAATACATCAATAGAATGACTGCTCCATACCATATTACCATAATACAAATCATTACAATGCAATTACATGATGATATCCCCATCATTAAAATATGACCAGCTTTCACCTTTACAGCAGCGGAGATGGGCGATGACAGCTCCCCGCTGTGCTACATAATGAGATTTTGTCCTTATAAAGCGTCACATGTTTCAGAGGGCCCAGTATGTTGCAGGATGAAAGTTTGACGCCCACGTTGCAAAGAGGAAATCTTATATTTAAAAAGCAGCATTTCCCAGCCTGCGGGTCAAGGGCACGCTGGTGGGGGAAAGAGGAGGGGGGGATGCTTCAAGAGATGATACAGGAGACATCAGAAAAAAGACATGAATCCTGTCAGAGACACCAATTACTCACAGCGAGTTAAGGTTAACACAAGCTGATGCCTTTAAATCCTGATTTGGCAGTCTTTTATTGTGTACAGGTGTAGAAACATATATGTGTGCATCAGCTGTTCTCCTCTCAAGCCAACATCTGCTGCACGGTAATTGCTGTCTGGAGGTGTATAACGTTTCTATGTGTGTGTGTGTGTTAGAGAGAGAGAGAGAGAGAGAGAGTGGCTTTGAGAACACACTGTGGATAAAATTGGATTCCTTTCATTTTGTGCAGACAGAGGACACTTAAAGCACCTGTGTAAAGTATTGTGGTGTATGTAAAGCAATATTAAATGTTGACGCACCCTTTGAAATTTTCATCCTTTATTGCCCCTCGGCCTGAAATGAAAACCCAGTAAATCACACTCATTTTCACTTTCATTTGGATATACCGTAGTAACAAGCAAAAAGCAAGAGGAAAACAAGAGGTTATTCATTTCTGGCTTTGTACTGAAAATGGAAAATACCTTTTTTGGGGGGCAGTTGCTGCTTTGAACACAGAATACTATACAAGCTGGAAAACTTGAAAGGATGCCACGAGGATTGGCTAGATCATTCTGTCTTTTTACAGCAGCAGCAAGGTCATCAGGAGGCAAACACATGCATCAATCAAGGTAAGAAGAGTTTTCTTTGCCTTGGTGCTATCAAGCCTGATCACAGCGTGGCAGTACTGCATCGGCACGTCATGTGATTTAGAAATGTAGCCACCACATCTGTGTTTCATGAGGCTCATTTGCACACAGTCTGTTTCTCCTACAATTACTGACAAAGTCCCTGAATAGTAGCCACGAGAAGTTTAAATTAAGTCTGTTGAAAGATGAAGTGCCTCGGCTTAACTCCGCCATGCTTGCCATCTCATTATCTCTCATTTATTTCCTGAATTTGCACCTACGTTTTGTGTGAATGGGATTGCAGTTGTCGGTTTTCTGATGTTTTATTCGGAGGAGCAGCACTACCTTCAATTCCAGCTGTAGTTAACTGTAGCATATTTTTGAAGCTGAAAACCAGACTAATCTGTGAGCACACACTTCATTTGCTCTGGCAGATGTGTCAGGTCCATAAACTGAAAAAACAATGGATATAGCTACAGTGACATCATCCACTGGTTTATGAGCCTTATATGTGGCTTTGGGTTTGGCATTTCGGCCATCGCCATCTTGTTTTTTTGGAGCCCCTAACAATTGTCATGAGTGTTGAAATTAGCTACAGAGACCAAAACTGGTTTTGTACTAGACTGTAAACATGTTTATTTCTGCTGTAAAGTTGGGCATTTTAATATTGAACTCTACGTGGATTGACTGGTTTCTGGAGCCAGCCTCAAGTGGTCATTCAAGGAACTGCAGATTTGGCACTTTTTTTTTTTTTTTTTTTTTTCATTTTTCAATCCTGAGGGTTGCTGCTTGGTCAGATCCCCCTCCTGTTCTAATAGATTCCCGGGCAAAGAGGCTCTGCTTGGGCCAATCACAACCATTTCTCTAATACGTGGTGGGTTTGAGACGATGACAGCTTGTGGTGCCTTTGTGCTTAGTTCAAAATATGTCATGATGTCATGTTTGGCTTATTGATCGTGCACATGGGACATAAACCTAGCTTAGAGAAGAGGAGCGTTGTTGAGGCATTTTTGAAACCAATCAAGATGGCTGCAGCTGATGTGGAACTTGTACTGTGTAGAGTACTATAAACTGCAACACTTGTTCACAGACATATTGATGCTACACCATCACAGCCAATCTCTGCATGCTGTAGTCTGTTTACATTTGTCCGTCACTCAGCGCTACATTACGTTTTGTTGCTGTTATTGGTTTTAGGTCTGTCCAGTTGCATTAAGAGCCATTTTGATCTAGGGCCATTGATAACACCCCTTGAAAATCAAAAACAAACTGAGAGATTCCAGACTAAGTCAGATATCTCTCTGGGACAATAAAGTCTAATCTAATCTAATCTAATCACTTGCAAATTGGTTTAGTGATGCCAGGCTAACTTTTGGATTCTTGTCACGAGAGAAAAGCTCACTTTAGGTGGAAAGGTGTTAAAATGTACCAGAAATTACCATCTCCTGGTAACCACTGCAGATACCATCGGAATGCCATGCAGCATTAAGTCATTGTTTTGGCCACTGGGGGGCAGCAGAACAAGCTGACATTAGGCTGAGGTGATATCTATTTTTCCATGCCTTTACCTTCCTGGAATATCAGTGGCGTATATGACGGTATTTTGTGTGTGGTGGGAAAAAAAGCTGTTTTCCCTGCAGCCTCATTCTCTGCTGTTGCAGGCACGAGTTGGCCCTGTAACGTTATCCCCACCACTCACAGGACACAAGGCGGATGAGAGCAGTGAGAGTGCACCAAAATAAAAAGCTGAAAGACACTAAAGGACTTTGTAGAGGTGATGGCACCAGCAGTGTTAATAATCAGTGGATTTGTCACAATGAGCATTGCTTTTCATATCAGATATATCCATTTGAACCAGTGTTAATATAAAAATATTCATTTGTGCAGCTTAAGCTTGCCTTGAAAACACAACTAGTATTAATGTTAACATGATGTACATCAGATTTGTCATATTGTTGCTGTTTTAAAACTTCTTAATGGAATTATTGCTTCAGTCAAAAGCCAGGAAATATGACATGATAGGTATTATATATACAACAAAGTGACAAACTGCTGTGAACTCTTTCATTTTGTGTTCTCTGTAAGTGTCCATGTCCATCTATGTTTCTGTCTCTGTCACTCAGTGGGTTTGTATCTCTTTATGTCTCTTTTCCCCTGCTGTCTCTCACTCTGCGTGTTTCCCCACAAACACACACAGACACACCTGCCTGCACCTTTCACGGGGAATTTCTGACCTGGTGCGTTTGTTTTTCGCTGCCACGGGGGATTTCTGTCACCGTTTGATCATAACAGCACATGAAAGAGGCAGAAAACACAGGAGCTGGAAGCTACCGGCTGAAGTGAACCCGCTCTGTCAGGGGTGTCTCAGCTGGCTGGCAGGTTCATTGAGTGACAGACTGACAGTCACTGAACTAGTCAACCTGCGCTGTTAAATGATGATGGAGAGCCTTTGTTTTATTATCTATAGTATATTTTTAGCAAACAAAGATTCTTCATACATTTGTGTTGAAGCTGATAGTTATCCTTAAAAACGTAAAGCAGGTGTAAAATAGGAAACTTAATAGATAGCATGGAACACACACCTCAGGTGCGCAGGTATATGGGATGACTTGCATTTTAGTTTGAATTGACTGTAATAACCTTGACACACTCTGACACACTCGCACACACACCGACAGCAGTGCAGGCCATCTGCAGACAGTAAATTATCTGGTTAGCAGATAATGCAGTTGAGGGACAGAGAGAGCCAAGGGGCGGCGGGGACAGAGGGAAAAGGTGTGTATGGAGACACACACACAGTGACAAACACACACAGCAATGTTTTTCGCTTATCTGGGTTTTGAGTGTTTTGCCTGGCACAGCATAACCATTCTTACTGTGACACCTTGCTGGAGGTTGCGTATTCACTCTGCAGAGTTCTTCAGGTGGAGTGCACTGGGACGGACTTGCGTGGAAAACAACAACAAAAATCTGTTCTGTCTTTCACACTGAATATAGCAGGTACTGGCTGTATGCACCTGCGTTATGATTTATCTGAAAACTTTTTGTAGGACAAGTAACTTTGGCTGATTTCATTATTTTCAGCTGATGTTAGTATATGTGTGCAATGGTGTGTGTACAGTTGTTTATGGCATTATATCAGTTGCAAATATTGCTCAGTCTATGTAGCATACTTGAAGTTAAATAATTTTGTGGATTTAAGTTAAATTAGGCACTAGATATTAAGTGTTAGTTTAAAGGATTGGTTTACAGGAAATAAAAAAAGAAAATATTTTTTCAGTTGTTGTTTTGTTGTATTAATTCAAGTTTGAAGGTGGAGTTAAATGGTATCTCATTCATTTATCCTTCTTTCCTTTACACCAAAAAATTACAATTATACAATCAAAATGCAACATTTTTCCAAAATCAGTGCTCCCCAAGCCTGGCCACATAAAGTGGGCAGCTACCCCAGCCACGAAGCCCCCAAGTTCACAGTAGGATAATTAATTTGTGGTAACTTAATTAACATAAAATTGTAGTATGCACCATTAACGGAGCTTTAATATGACATTCATAACGTACCTATGATTCAAAGACTGGGGCAGGATTATGTGCACACGGCTCTCAACATGGGGATGTCTGAGTTGGCAGCTAGGAGCTAACGATGCTAACTCCAAAAACAGTGCAAACAACGGCCACAGTGCTGAAAGAGCTAACTTTATCACCCGGGGGATAAATTAAGTGTGGGCGCTACGCATCTGTGACAAAGGCATCATGATATAAGCGGTAGCTGCTGTATGAACACAGTGCAGAGTGGAGCGATTAGAACTCTCAGGAACTCACATGCACTAACATGCACGCATGGCCCAACCATGTATTACAACAACACACTTCCTATGACTTCATTTTTTGCTCAGGAGACGATTACTCCACCATATCTTTCTTTATGTAGCAAAAAGTGGTTTGTTGCTTTATTAATGTTCCGAATGTAGCAAACAGCTCCTTTAAAGCATGATATAGGCTGAAATGGGAATGGCTTTCAGGGGGGTCCTTCATTTTTAACTGACCTTGAGTCCCTGTCTTGTTGAGTGACCCTGTCTCAAACCCTCTGTTCAGTACTTTAAATATATAAATATTATGCTTACATAGCGTAAAATTATAACCAAGTAGGGACACTGAGGGTGTCAACAGTTTTCATGGAGCTATTTCTTCTATAGAGGGCAATTCCAGTGAAAACTGTTTACAGTAATGTCACCCAAAAATTTATTTCTATCAATTTAAATTATTAAAGTTAATAATAATTGCCTTTTCTCAATTGAGCATCCAAACTGAAAGCAGTTTCCACAGTACAGTTCAGTAGTGATGGTTTTCAATCAGCCGAAAAACAATATCTTTCCATGCTCCAAACACATATATTTAACAAATTTCTCACACCTCACCTCATATATTTGCATACACAGACGTACCAGAGCACATTCACCACTTGCCCTGAACTGCATTATTATCTCTGTGTACTATATTTGTTATATAAATTGAGCATAGTGTTAGTTCAGGCAGGACACAATGTCAAGCTCAGCGCACATCCCAGCTACATTAGCTAATCTCAAGCAGCCCAATTAAGATAAGATAAGATAAGATAAGATAAGATTAACTTTATTGTCCCACATGTGGGAAATTAGTCTTGGGCTGTAAGAGGTGACCGTCGCTTCTCACATGAAGACTTGACAAACCAAAAAACACATAGCTTACATAAAAATTGAGTAAAAACTGACGGAAAATCAGGACACACACACAGTACAAGTAAGGCATACAAAATACAGTACATTCTCCGTCTTAGGTGTGGATTACTGAATCCACAGTCCTGAGAGAAATCTCATTCATGGCGCCCTATTAAACTGCTTTGGCCTGCCTACTGTTGCTGCTTCCTCTGCAAGCTGCTTTGCAACCTCCTTTTCACGTTGTATCTGACTTATCAATGTCATTTCTGTGCGCCACTGACGCTGCTCTGTTCTGTTCCCAGGGGGTCTTTGCTGCTGCTGTCCCTGCCTTAGGCTTTCCGTGTAGGCACATGGAAGGGCAGGGAGGTTTGTGCTCTCTGCCTCAGGCTTTCCTCGTTTGCACATGGAAGGGCAGAGTGGTATGTTCTCTCCACCTTCGGCTCTCTGCGTAGACCTAAGAAAGGCAGAGGCCCCAGAACAGAGCCATACCACCAAATATAATACTGCAAATGGCAATGGTAAAGTTTTCTTTGAGTAAATGGTCCTGACTGAATTATTGTTATCTGCATTGGGGAGGCACAAGAACTTGAACAAGTCTCGGTTCTCTTACTTAGAGAAAGGAGGGAGAAACTGGCAGAGTTGTGGTGTGAACTAGAGTCAGTGTGTAATTCAGCATGCATCTAATCCATCAACCAGCACTTATGTAAGTGAGCAATCTACCTTTTTGAAACAGTTTGCCTCTCATTCCCACGGTTATCTCCCCCTAACCCCTAACCTTAACTCTAACTAATAAAAAGTCAATGCTAAATTTACAAGAATACTGTCAACATGATGCCTTTTATCTTGTTTTTCTAGAATTATGTTTTTGTGAACACGTAATGAATTGTTAATATGTCATATTTCTTAAAGGGAGTTCTGTGTTTTCCCACCAGGAGCAGAATGGGAAATAATCTCAAAAGAAATCTAGTCTTGCAGCTATCTTGTAAATAGTGAACTGGTAAGATCCCCAGTCTTTGATAATTATCTTATAATCTGTGACTAAAAACTCACATTGTCTCTAGATGTGGAAGGGACTTTAGTCTTTTCAAAGTCTGTTCAAAGTTTCCAAGTGTATGGTAGGTATTAGCAATGAGCCAGCATACACAAAGCAGGGCCCCAGAGCTGAAACTGAATGTAGCCATTGATAAGGTTATTAATTACACCTGTGCTTTCACTGCTTTGAAATAGCTAAAAGGTCTTTAAAACACATTTGAAATGGACTTTATATCTGTTATGATATTTGGGTTTAATATTTTATATTGAATTTCATTGTAAATGAAAACCTTTTAAAACCCTCTCCAGGCTTTGTGGGATGATAAAATGACACAAAAAACTATCATACGAGTGAGAAGCAACCTAATGAAATCTAAAGATTCACAAAGCATATACACCCTGGCAGAAAACATAATTTGTTTGATAGATAACACACATACACCCACAGCACACAGTGAGTGTTTCATAATGATAGGGATGATGGATGAACGCATCACTGTACCTATTATAAGTGGCATATTAAAGCATGCATACAGTAAGCATAAACAAACACGCAGAGCACACTGTGATGTGTCCATTTATCAGCCGCCTAATTATCAAACACATTAATCGTGTGTACGCGTATTAAAAAAAGACATTGTTTATTATAGCTGGAGCCAGTAGGTTTGCCTTGGTGACAGCTGGGAATGATGGAGAGGAGGCCAGCAGAGGCAAGGCTGGCGACACACTCATGAATCAGTCTCACATCCAGTTCAGACTGGTGCATACGCTGGATTTAAAATGCAAGTACATTCACAGGACTGTAGATTACAGTATATCCTCCCATCAGCTGATTAGGTCTCATATACATGCACTATTATTATTCCACTTTTATTGGAATATGGGATTATACTGCATGCATACCAAGAGCTGCAAGAAAACTATTCTTACCCTGGGCAATATTTGAAACACTGAAACATTAAGATAGTGAAAACTGGAAATGAAACCACTTATTTATTGGGGGATTTCCACTAGAAATGGATTAAGTCTGTATAATAGGTAATAAGGTACATGTTAGCCTTCTGGACTGAGAGAGCACTATTTGTTGTCGTAAATGAACTATTCTGACGGCAGAAATTAAACACGTGATTGACTCATTCACAGATTTGTCATTTCTAATATGTTATAGTGAACTCATCAACTGAATCAATGAACATGTTTACCTTAGTAGCTCTTTAGGTAAAATAAAAGTGTCAAAATAATTTTAAGGTCCTTGGGTTTAAAAAGGAGGAAATATTCTTGGTTTTCTTTTTGGAGAGTGTGATTAGATATGTATGCTACTGTCATTTGCTTGGCTCTCTGCAAGGTTCAAAGTATCCACCTACAAGCACCTATTGCTCTCTAATTATTACAAATCATGGCCACTTGAACAGAAATGTAAACATGACAATTTGTGGGTTAATGGGAATTTATATGTTGTAACTACTTCTTGGTAAATGACAGCACTGCCTTCCTGGAATCTTGCAAGGAAACTATGAAAGAGCTAGCTAACGTAACATCATGATACATGAACGAACAAGGTAGTTCCTCCCTTTTTATTGCTGACTAGACTGCAATTATAACCAGATCAGTTCCTAATGATATGGTCTGTCAATTTGGTAAATGTTTGCCAAACTAGGACTTGACCGTATGTCATAATGCCTTGCAGTTTGCCTCAGTGATTTTTCATTTGTTCTAACATTAATCTAATGTTGATTAGCAAGCACACATATACATCTTTACAGTGACTAAGCTTAAGAGGCTGTAACATTTGTTACCATTCACCAACACCACAGCTCCCTGTCTGTTTTTTTTACACCTTCATGAGGATTATTGCTAGCTAACATTTACGGTCCAAATTAATGTAGGGCGTCTCAACAGAGATAGAGCTAAACAAAGTGCAAATGCTAACGTACTTTATTGATAAAGTAACAAGTAAAAGTGAGTGATGAAGGCCCAATTTATAATAATATGGTGATTAGCGCCACCTCCTGAAAATAATAGGGAACAACTAACAGTAGCCCTCCTAAATATTATTAAATATCATTAACAGTTTTAAGTTTGGTAAGTTATTGAAAATCAAATACATGTACCTGCTAACAGCAGGTAGCATTTAGCTATCTTGGATCCAACAGGGGCTGAGATACAGCTGACGAACAGAGCTATGATCTGTTTGGAAACCAATAACAATCGGAAAGTGCAGTTTCTGATCGTTAGATGCATAATGTCCTTTTCAAAATAAACTTAAAACATCCACAAAACACCTCATATTATACTTTTATTTCCTCATGCAACAAAAGCATGTAGATAGGTTCAGGAAAGAAAATCAAGGTTTGGCTCAACATTGACGCAGGAAGGGAACAGTTGCCTCCTAGGTGAAAGTCTGGGGTTTGCTGGATTTACCCACCTCCCCTCCCGCCTGCCCTTTAGGGACTTTACAGCTCACTTTATTATGTTTTTACTAGTACCATTTCAAACTGATGTCATCTTGTGGCATTATAAATGAATGCACCTTTTGCAACTGTATGATATGCAGCCAGGTGGTGTTATAAACTGACACCACCTGGCAGTGTATCATACTCTCGCCAAAGTTGCTTTTTTGCCTCCGTGTGTGGTGCCAATATCACTGACAAAGCTATTGTATTTGATGAGATGGGAATGGAAATACAACTCTCAGAAAACAAATCTTTAAAGGGTTGCTTCACCTACACCACAAAATAAAACTGCTGCACTGGTGAAGGATTAATAAATTCCACTTACTCCATATCTTCTACATCTTCTAACCTAACTGTTACATACTATCTCCACTGTATTTGCATACAGCTAATTCTCCAGTGGACCTCCAAGCTAACTCTGGTTTCTAAGAACTATGTGATGTAACCTCAAAGCGTCTGTTGTCCCCCGATCTCTTCCTCTGTTCATCCACCTTTCATGATCACCTCCATCTCTCTCACTTCATTGCCCCCTCATTCCCGCCCTCCCTCTCTTCTTGCTGCAGGCATCGATGTTGTTATGGCGGGCGTAGGTGGCGCGACTTGTACCGCTGACAGCAGTGACAGAGAGAAGAGGGGATGAAAAGGGAAAGAAAGGGAGGAGTGATGGAGGAGAAAAGAGGTGGGGACCAAAGAGGAAGAAGAATAGGGGTTTATTTTAAACCTGACCTTTAACTCGTTGATAAACAAACTCAGTTTTCTTATCTTTTTCTCTCTCATGCACTTTTGTGGACATGTCTCACTCTCTGCCGTCTCTCAGTCTCCTTCTCTTAACGCCGCCGGCAATGGCCAGACACGTCTTAATATCTCCGGTCCCCTGTGAGTGTGTGTGTGTGTGTGTGGTTATATAAGGTATGCCTTGAGGCAGAGGCCATAAATAAAGGTATTAACAATCCTTTGGTAGAGAGAGCAGTCACCATAACTGATGCAATATATTGTCACATGTGGGCAAAGTGGAGAACAGTACTGGTGTTGGTTGTCCCCAGTGTCATCATCATCCCAGTTTAGATAGTTCTCAAGAGTATTGGGAGTTTTACTTATCTGCTCCCAATTCACATCTGTTGAAGGGTGAGCAAAAAGCATCACACAAACTATGTCAGAAAAAAATGACACAATTTTCTTTAGGCCCACAGTAACATCGTTGACCATTCTCAGCCACCCATATACACTGTTCTACAACAGTGAGCACAAGTCAGAGGCAGTTGAAAGAATGTTTTCATGGACCCTATGAAGTCATGTAGGCATATAGTAAAATTACGTTTGGCAACTTTAAGTGAACAGCAGCAATAGAGAACGGGATAAATACAAATACACAAACAAAATAATAAAAGATAATTAATCATAATAAGGTTCAGCACACCAAGTTAGACATAAAGTACAGTGTTGGAGTGCATTAGTGGCAGTGGGGGTTGGGGGGTTATATTTACAGTCCTTAGTCCTCAATAGCTATGGGACGGTGGGGGTTGATGGAGGCTGCAGCTCTAGGTAAAAGCTGTTCTTTAGTGTGTTTGTTCGAGCTTTGATGGCTCTGTATTTCTTCCCCAATGGCAAGGGAACAAACAGACTGAGACCTGGATGGGTTTGGTCCTTACTGATGTCACTAGCCTTCTTATATAGATGATTAGCATACAGTGTGTCCCAGTTTCGCATGCTGGTCCCACAATCTTCTTTGCCATTTTCAAAAAGGTGTGAGATCAAGACAGTTTTGTTAAATTAGGTAAGATAATATCTTTTAGCCATTGAGCGATGTTTCATAACTGTTCTTGTTATAGTGTACTAGTGAAACAGTAAAAATAATTTGTTCTTTCAGCATCAGGTTGTGTTGTTATTGTGCTAAGTGGCTGAATAGCATCTTGAATTTGTCCTTTCGGTCTTCAGGATTCCCCTTTTTAATGACGTATAGATTACTGCCACCTGCTGGTGTGGAGAGTTATTTCCTCTTACGTAGGTGCAGAATGTACATGCTAGATGTCTGTTGGCTGTAGTCTTTGCAGTGTGTTCAAGTGCAACTTTTTGGAGGACATACTTCTTTGATGTCAGTTTGGTATGTCTGGAACTTTGGGAAGAAGAACCTCTGTTGAGCTTTTTTCACCAGGTGGGAGGTGGTAAGGGACCATGATAGATCCTCTGTTATGTGGATTCCCAGGAATTTGATGTCATTGACACTCTCCACCCCCTCCCCATTTATGTGTGTGGTCTTCATGGATCTCCAAAAATCCACAATAATCTCCTTGGGTTTTGTGGTTTTCAGGACCAGATTATTGTCCGAACACCACTCGTCCAGATGTTGGACCTCCTCTCTATATTGTGTCGCCCCATTGTTGGATATAAGTCCCAATACAGTGGTGTCATTGGCAAACTCAGTGTTTGAGAAGTGGATGGGGGTGCAGTCACGAGGAGGCCTGGACTAAGCACACAGTCCTGCAGTGCACCAGTGTTCAGGTTGAGGTTTGAGGATGTTTGGTTGCCCATCATTACATTTTGTGGTCTGTTAGTGAGGAAGTCCAAAATCCATAAACAGATTGAAGTGGCTAATCACAGGTTGTTGAGTTTGTTTGCTAGTGCACGGGGGATTAAAGTATTGAAAGTGGAGCTTAAATGACCAAATAGCATCCTGGCATGTGTTTGGATACTCCAGGTGTGACAGGGCTGTATGAAGAGCTAAGGTTACATAACCATAACTAGTATCATAAGATGGATGATAACGTGTGCATTGAGTAAGGTGCAAATTCAGTTTGAAAAATGTTTAATATCTGCATGAATCTGGATGTCCAAATTGAGTTATCATGTGAGGAAAGAGAGGAACTCAGAAATTACGTTAGCTACAGTAGGCTAGTAGTTGTGGATTCCATTATCGTAATGGATGACAAAATACATTACCCTTCATGGCATTAATATGGTAGCATGACTCTGACCACAAATTTCACTTAGAAACAGTAAGGATAAGTGAATTTACTGTAGTACACTTTTTAACACACTTGATACCTTTGTTTTTACTGGATTTTTATCCCCTGGTGTTTGTGTTTACATAAGGCTCCCTGCAGAACTATCAGATTTAATGAATATTATTGGATTAGTGATGATCTAATTATAAACTTTTTTCATTATCTTCCCCAAACTCTACAAGAGAAGAATACATTGCTCCCACAGCTATCAGACTCTGGCAGCTATTATTAATTATTCTGTCTGCAGCCTCATTGTGTCCCTGACCTGTAGAGACATATCCACAGACACCTATACACAGGAAAAATTATTTATTGTTTATGTCAGTTATATTTACATGGACAGACTTTTCACTAAAAATGTTGGAAAGATCACCAAACTTTGAAATATTTGCTTTGGAAAAACAGCATTGTGAAGAATCCAAATCAGACTGAGGTCAGGGGTTGCGGCAACTGATGTTTGCAGTTTGTTATTTCCATTTTTGCCTAGATAGATACTGCTTAGATTTTGTTTTTACAATGCATTAAATTGACTTTGTCAAAGCAGCAGAGGGTATCTTGTGTTTGTTGTGCATTTCCTTTGGATGAACCAGTCATGATTCCTGCTTTCATCAGCACCAGAAAGGTATTTTTCTCAAAGCTGTGTATGGAGCATTTATACCTTTTGACTATACTGTGAAAGCCTCTTCACTTCACACACTTTAAGAAGTATCTCACCGCTGAAAAGACAATCTTTTCAAAAATTAGGCTGTCTGTGCAATAGAAAGATGCAAATACTTTTGAAATTGGTGCTACATTACCAGGGAAAATGGCTGGAGCCTTTGCTTTAGCTCAACAGGTAGAAAACCTACAACTACCAAAATGCACTGTGGCACCACACAGGTACTGTGTATTCATTTGTCCTTGGCAGTGGGCCTATGAAAATGTGGAAGTATAGTTCAAGCAACAGCCCAAGCATCATGGATAACACATTCTGGCACTTGGATCTGGGAGATAGGGAGGGAGATCTGGGTGCTGGTAAGATAGAAAGAGTTTACCACAGTTCATTTATTTACACATACTACCCACATCACTTTAATGTTAATAGTGTGACATCTGAATCTGAAACATACCACTATATGGAGAATAAATTTAGTAGGCAAATTGGGCAACATAATTTGATCTCAACTGGGCCATACCTCTAAAACCTTTGCAGAATAGCCTATAAATAACCATACCTTCAAATGTTTCCTTTTCTTCGAGTGCTTAGAAGGGAAAGTACATTCCGCAAAAAAATCATGCTTTTACAAGACAGATGATAAACAGCCTGAGATATCTTAAGAAAAATAAGTGCAGTCTCAACAATAAACCTGTTTTTTTTTTTCACAATCAGTGAGTCTACTAATCACTTGTGCGTACATTTCCTCTCCTGTGTAACGATGCTGTCATCAGCACACCAAGCTAAAGTGGAAGCTATTACTGAAGCGGGTTAAGTTATCACTTGCCCTACAGACCATTTACAAATCTAAAGTTCTGGCAGTACCTCAGCAATAGGGTTCCACCAATATTGTTTTAAGATAGAAGTCTGATACAGACTCTTTTGTACTGAAGATGCTGATTTATGATTATTTTACTCAATGTTTGGTTTCTTTAAATATGAACAAAATGAGTTTTAATTGTTTCTTTGAAGAACTGTATTCTGGTCAGAGTGGTAAAGCCTCTGAGGCAACGTTTAACATGAAGTAGGCTACTCACTCTTTAACTTACATCTGAAACCTGAAACCTCTTGGCTTTCACAAGTGCATCATCATCAGGTGTGCATAGGCATTCAGTTGGCCGGATTAGACCCTTTGGTGGGCATATGTTTGATGCTCCTGGTATAAGTCATGATCAAAAGCCATCACTGCAGGAAGTAGGGGTGCTGCAGCCCAAAAATTTACTAAGCCCCATATGAATAAATGGAATCAAGTTGAAACTGAAATGAATGAAATAAAATAAAATGAAATTATTTATTTATATTTTTTTAAAGATTCACTTGAAACACTAATGTCTAACATTAGTAAGGTTAAGCCACTAATGAAAGCAACATTATGTGTCTTGCTATTCACATTATATACATTTATAGGTAGAAGTGGCAATGGCCTTTGGAGTGTGTCAATAGTCAGGTTTCCATCCGAATGTCTCGAAATTTTTGAGCGAATTTAGTGAAAATGCGCAAAAAGAAAATGCCACTTTATGCCCGTTTCCATTTGTTATTATTTTGCGATTATTGAGAGGAGAGTGCGCCATGAGATGACATCATCAGAGAGCGTCTCTCTGCCACAAAACAAACAACACACTCGGCTGACAGTCAACAACTGATCATGGACAGATTCCTGATCGACCTGTCGGCGTTTGGAAGAACTCTGGTCACCATTTTGTCAGCATTCACCGCGTACCGAGCCAGCCTGAAGAAGAGATGACAAGGAAGAATTTTAATGTTAAGAGTACTGTCGGAAATAGCTGGAAGGAGACCACTGCGTACCACCAACGTATACATGTAACGTGATATCCGGTCCAGACGTGTGACGTGGTATCCTGTCCAGTCATCGTGTATCCGCAAAACCTGTTTCCATAGGAAAAAGTCGTACTTTCCTTTTATCGATACGCAGACAAATCCACCCCCTCCAAGCGTAAAAACTTTTTTGCGAATTTCTAGCGTTTCCATTAATGTTTATTTTCACTATTTTTGAAGATTCGAATAAGAATAGGTGGATGGAAACCCTATTAATGTTGCTGCGTATTGAATTGAGCAAGACTGGCCTGTAGGCCAATACAAGTAAACAGGGGAGCTATTTTTTTCTGGATAAAAAGTACTGTAACATTTACATTTCTCACCCGATTTCAATGAATCACATTTAGTGAAAGGCCACATTTGAAGTTCTGTGACATAAGCATTAACATAGTAATTTATTTTTTTTTCTTTTATATATAATGCTGCAACCACACAAAATGTCTTTGGGGATTGTTATGTTGTAGTTCTTTTTTGAGTCTGGTCCATATCTCTTTTGGATAATCATTTTTTTGTATTTAGGTTTGAACAAATTGCGAATCGAGAGAGTTGCATGTTTAATCTTTTTGGTCCCTCTCTGCATTGGACCTGGGAAAGTTCATATTTGTTTATATTTTATGTATAAACAAAGACAGGCTGAAAAGGTTAAATGTGCAACTTCCAGTTTATACAACAACAAAAACAAATTTAGGTCAGGTTTTATTGGGTCATTGCCAAGATAGAAAGGAAAAATGAATGTCCAAAAGGTATACATCCACTGTGGTACACTGTTTCCTGTTGCCATTGTGTTCAGCACCACAGACAGTGTGCATAGTCACTCCACATGGTCAAGCTGCATTGGTCTGTTTTGTCAATGTTGTTATTTCAGTATCTTTATGTACATTCATAGCATCACTCCTGCCAGTTAAGTCCCGCCAGCGCCCAGGTTCCCACTGCTGTGCCAAAAGCAACTGTGGTGCCCTGGTGACATGAATATAGTTAAAACCTGGTGTAGAGAAAGTATCAAAACACAAAATAACATACCACATTTAACATTATAATTTTCACTAGGACCTACTTTACAATGAGAGTAATATATTAATAAATACAGTGCTGACCCTGTGTGAAAGTGACCAGGGTAATATGAAGAGTGTTCTGAGTGTTGAATAAAATTATGAGCCCTCAGCAAAGTGGTACATTTCTCTTCTTTAATAAATTCTGATATATCAAACACACATTTGTACTTTCAAGTTTAGTAAAGGAAAATCCATGTAATCCATTGAGAAATTTCAGAGATGAAATATGCTGATTTGGATATTGCCTTGAGGTTAGTCAGACGAAAGGTCTGGATCAATAGAAATGTCAAGCAAACACCAAGAATTTTTAAAAGGAAGTCTGGGAGGTAACACTACAGCTGCCAAGATTAAAGTCTGGTGGTGCTTAGAACTGACAGTGAGCAACTTCTTATTTCATCATGGAGTGGTTTCTTGAGTGTTAGGAAATGCATCAACCCAACATGTTTTCTGTCTCGACAAAAATGGATTCTAAAACAATGATGTTTGAGGGTAACTGAACTGGCACACCATTGTAGTGTGAGCTGGTAACAATGTTTAGCTTTTAGTCTATTTTACCATACAATCAAATCAAATCATTGACTCATTAAAAAGGGGTGTATCTGTTTTAAGATTGAAGTCCCTGCTTGGCTGACACTTGTGGTTACTTGTGGTAATGCTGATAATGCCTTAATTTAAAGTGTCAAAGTGTCAAAAAGAAAAGATACAAGGATGGGATATTATGTGACATACATTGGATCTTATACATCTGTTGTATACAAAACTTTTAAACTGAAGGCTACTGTTTTAAGAGTGTATAGACAGTGTCCCAGTGGTCTTTAATGTCTTTATCAAAGTCTTTTTACAGGCAGGATGCTCGATCCATGTTTGGCAACTTCAGGCATTCCTTCAGCCAAAAGTCCTGAGTGAAGCAGGCTGTTTGACGTTCCATCCAGTTTAGAAGAATGAATCGTTCAGTGGATAAGCAACTAAATCAACAGCAACTCCAACATTATTGTCCAATTTCAGGCCTAGCAAGCATGCTTTGGGTCACACTGAGAAATTAATACTTAAAAACTCTGACATAAGAGATATCACTTCTACCCTAAGTGTTGTGCGGGACAGTTGTGCCAGCATAAATCTTGATGTTTGTCATCCATCTTGGATAATCTAACAGGAGTAATATATGCTCTGCATGGAATCTTACATTTTATAATCCTAAATCTCACACATCTCAAAGCAGATCTCCAAATTATGTTCCACAGGCAAGCAGTAAAAGATGTATTGAGGTCACGCAGTCAAACCAGCTGGACAGAAAAATATGCATTAGGGGCAGCTATAGACATTAACTGATAGATATCTGAGACCACACTTCTTGTCAGGGTTGCCTTCTTTAGAAGCTGATGCCACTCTGGACATAAGGCAGACCAGCTTCCTTTTCACATTTCTTATTTAAAATAGAAGATGTTTGAGCATGTGTTAAGAAGTAAGAGTCCAAGAGGCCAAACTGATTTTTAAGATTTTCAAGTTTTACCATTTCAGCAACGTAAAAGTCAGAGTTTATTTCAAATGGCAGTTGTATCAATGGCTATGGGCAAGAAAACCAGTCTTTTGTGGGGTTGTTTAACTTAATAGTTCAGCCATGATAAAAATGTAATATCTTCTTTAAAAATCACTGTAGCTATACTTGTTCTGACACAAAATGATTAAGACTGGCTGTTCCACTTTTCCGAATAACATCAAGTGCATGTGCATAAATTTTATGTGATGTATGCATGCACAGCTCATGTCTCCCAAGTTTTGTTAAGTTCAAGCATGTATTGTCTTGTGTGAATTCCTTGTGTATATCCGTGGCACTTAAATCCAGTGTAGGAATGGCAGACTCCGCCACTGACTATGTAAACTATTATATAGGGAGGTTACTAATAAGTGTAAATATATTTGATGGCCAAAGCAGAATAAATGCCATATATAAAATATATTTTTTTAAGTTTTTAATATGGTGGAAAACAGGGGTGTTGTCATGTGGGGAAAATTGGGACTGATTACCAAGGGCCCCAGTGGGAGGGGCCAGAAATGAAAAGCTTGGTTTTGTTTGCAATTTTACATTTCTAAGTAACTAGTGCCATAACTGAATGAAATTGGCTGAATAAATCAGTTAAAAGAATGAACTTTGCACCTAAAAAAATGGAAGCTCTCTGAGGCCCCTCTCACCCCTTACAGGCACAAAATGGTTTGGTCCGTCCCTGCACTAGGATTTGTCTCTAAACACACCTAGAGCTGATTGAGTGACTGTTTATGCATCAGCATGCACTTTTATGTGTTACCCCAAGAAAGAGAAATCAGGGTTCCAAAAAAAGGAAAGAAAACTTACTTTGTAAAATGAAGAAAAAAAGCCAACAAGGATAAAATTTGCCTTGTATATACAACCAGTCAAACAGACTCAGTAACATCTATCCACAGCGAATGTGGGCTGATGTACAGTATGTGCTCTCCAAGGATCTGCAAGGAATGTGTACCAGGAGAAGAGAATCTTCTCACGTACACAGACATACAAACTGCTCAGATTCTCCTGGAGATGTTTCATTTTTAATGTTTTGTGTGCAATGTTTCATTTAAGTCCTGAGAGAGGGCTAAAAGTAATTGAGATTGTGAGATGATGCTCGGAATCTTTGAGAGTTTAAAAATGAAGAATTGCATAAATGTAGCCAAATGTTTAAACATGCACATTTAAAGAAAAAAAAGTGAGAGAGGGAGATCTTAATTCTCAAAGACTCCAGCTGAGATGCACCAAAACTATTTTCCATTTAATAGCCCTTATTCACGTTAGACATTTTGACTTCTCAGTAGAAAAAGAAAAGTGGTAAATAATGAAATTATTAATGGCTATGAATGATTCAGTTTAACTGCTTTGATTTCAGCACCCTGGGATCCTGCGTGCAAGCTCACTATCACTCTCACTGGAACACTCGGACAGAACAGAGCCATTGCTGATGTTATTAGTTACACCTGTGCTTTTCTTAATGTGACAAGTCAACATGTCTGCTCTGTAAAAAAGCCTATTTAAAAAAAAAATCCTCTCAGACTGAGAAGGCACTAAATAGAACACTCTCATTTTCAAGGTCAAATATTTTTACACAATTTCAAAATTATCCAACTACAAACCTTTTTACCTGCTAATGATATCAATGCAAGTGAAGACATCTCACACCACAACACATTCACCACACTATGAAAGGATACATAAAGGATGACAATAGGGTGGGATTTAAATATCATAACACGGACACAACATGAAGAGATAGTGACATATCAAGCAGAAAAGAGAGAGGTAAAGAAAGACATGGAGACATGCAGAGGGATGAGACAGAATGAGTGATTCATGGCAGAATAATTCATCAGATATACTGCCAGTCCACTAAAGGAACCATAGTGGAATTGTGAGTGGATGTAACACCTGGCTGATGCAGTGACAAAGTTGTAGTGTTGTCACCATACTGGACTTTCTAACTTTGATACAATACCATGAAAAATATCAATATTCAATACAATTTTTGACAGCACAGAGAAAAAAAGATGTGTAGGGCATACAATTTAATTTTTTTGCTACAAGATATATGTAAAAAAAATATATATAACAATAGGACAGCAACGACTTTTTCATTCTTGATTAGTAGCAGAGAACAGCAGAATGCAAGTACTTGGTTGGACTGAGTTTTGAAGGTTGGGTTGAAGACTGATGTTTTGGTTGAAAGAAGTACGTTTGTTACATATGGGACACAAGTGATGAAAGTTATGTCATGCAGCGTGATGTAACACATCACATGACGTAACAACGTAAAGGATGTAAGTACATAAAGTAAAAAAAAAATACAAAGTCGGCTTGGCAACACGGTTTACAGGAAGTTACCAGTCATCCATGTGGATGCTAACATCGCTATCGTTCGTGGTGTGAGCGGTCCCTTACAGTAGCATCCTTTTGGAGTCGTGCTTCTGGCCATACAATGAATGTAATATTCACTCTCCTGTCAGCTCTGTGTTGGTCTTAATCCCCAAAGAAAATGCCAGAAAATACAGAAAAATCTTTAGCTAAATGCTCCACAGTGTTGATCATCAAAGTGACTTGCTGCTGTTGGAAAAGAATAGTGAATATTTTAACTCACTTTCACTCCCAGCTCTTCAAATACGGACGGTTGGTCAGTGGCCCTTTGTGTCAAAATAGGACTCTAGGTACCCCTTCTGCATCAGTTTTGGACGCTCAGGGACAGCACATCAGTTTACACTTGTTACATGTATTGTGTCTTTTAAAAGCTCCACTTTCACAGGTAATGCACAGTTTCTGCTTGTTAAATACCTACAGTCTCTTTTCAAAATAAACCTAGAAAGTAGGTAAAGCACAGTGTTTAGATTTACTTCCTTAGGTTTAGGGGAAAAAGAGCTTCGTTATGATTAGACATATATCATGTCACATACGTCACTCACTAACTCAAGTGGCTTTTGATTTCACACGAGACACAAACAGTGGTCTCCTGGATGAAAGTCCTGTGGTTGTTTGATCCATCCAACACAGTAATCTTACTTCCTACACAAACTTTCCTGCTCTTTATTCTTCCTATAGGGTCATAACATTTACCACCGCCCATTGAATGATGTTGATGAATCAGGGAATCTGTTTCTGTGTTGCCAGCACTTCATTTAAACACATTATTATCCAGCACCATGTGAATTCTGGTTTGTGAGACCAGGATGCATTGCAGTGTATCCTAACATTGCACATTTGCCTGTGCTAAACTTGTGGTCTTAAACAAAAGATGATCTCTGAATAACTCACACATCCAGAGTAACCCATCAGGCTTATCAAAAAGACAGAAGCCATTTTGTCACAGTTGGTCGAGCACCTTGCCACGCGTCCCCCTCCCGCCTCTAGTCTCCTGAACACCTCATCTCATACATGCAATTTTCAACACTGGCAAGTCAATCAGTCAACAGGAGACATTCAGCACTCTTGGCCGCAGGAAAGAAAAGGAGAATAAAGGGGAATTAATAATGTGGGATTCAACTGAACCAAATAAAAAAAAGCAACCTATCAGTCACTGCTGCTTATATCGTAAAAAAAAAAAAAAAACTGTGAAAGACATTAACAGCAAACCATAAATCACTCTGTGTAAAGCCTCCAGTGTGTGTGCTCATGCATACTGTATACCACTGAGAGTGTATTTGTTCACAGACAAAGTTATTTGGTAGTCTTCTTGTGTGAGTGTGTGTATATAGGAGCTGGAGTAAATGAAAATAAGACAGCGGTTGAGAGGAGAAGCTCTCCTTGCATTTATTTTGTGCGAGTATGTGCAGCAGCCAGGGAAAATAAGACTGGCACACCCTGAGAGGGGCTTATTTAGTAGTACCACCTGTGTGTGTCTGTGAGAAGGTGAGTGTGTATGTGCGTGCTTAGATTTCGGACCTCTCCAAATGCTAAGATGTCCCCCCTGACTTTAAACGTTAGGAGAGAAGCTGCTTACATTGAGGCTGTCACACACACTCACAAACACTCTCACACACTGGGGGGGACAACTAAATAAGAGTGATTTATCCCTTGCCTGTTTCACACACACACACACACACACACACATGCTACTAACTTTGGTTCACAAGCTCGCCCTCTCTTATTTTCTGTCACCACACACACACATACACACACACACACACACACACACACACACACACACCCATACAAACACTAGAACCATTTAGTTGTGTCTTCTGGTCCCAGTGGGGTATTGCTGTGCTGAATACATATGTGTGTTTGTTTTAGGGAGGGATCAATGAATGGTTTAGCTCTCACGCAAAAGGGTCTGGAGGGAGGAAGACTAAGATGGAAGGACGAAGAGAGATTGAAAAGAGAATTGAATTGAGAAAGGGAGAGAGGAAAATTAAAGCCATCGCAGGACTAAAATAGAAAAAAGATAAAGAGAGGGAGAGGGAGAGTGTGTTCTTAGTCCCACTTCCTTTCCTGTCTTCACTTATTCTTCTTGACCTTCTCCATTTCTTTTCCCTTTTATCCTCTGTATCCCACTCTCTCGCTTTCTTTTCATCCTAATTTCTCTTTCTGTCACCCTGCTGAGATTCCCACTGTGCTCATACTGTTTGTTTTATTTTGTTTATCAAAAACCAAAAGCCAAACGAACTCTACAAAACCATCCCCAGACACTGCACAGCAGGATGCTTTGTGATTATTTGTTACCATAAATACTGCACATGGAAGTTTGAAATTTGCAGCCTGCAGATATTCCTTAACGTCTGTATATTTTTGAAATACACTATAGAGATATCACACATAGGCATGTGTTGATCTGATCAAACCTAGTTAGCAATTGAGCAAAAAAGTATAAACAGCTAGTTTAAGTAATTCACAAATGGATGGAACCATGGATGTATACGGAGAACTGGGTACAGCATTGGAGGCAGGGCCCCATTTATTCCTTGTAAAGTTGCTTAGTGGCACATTAAGTGAAAAGAGTTTGACTTCATGCATCATTGGGCCCAGTGCACTAGAGACTTCCGCCAGACAAGCTGGTTACTTCCGGTTTAGCCTTCTACTAACTTGAATCTGGATGATTTAATTGTGCAGCTCTTCTAGAGTTTCAAACTCTTATCAGACCAAATCTCGATAATGAAATGAATCATTTTGCAGGGGTTGTTACACTCCATAAAGTGTCTCAACTGATTGACAGGCTTCTATTGGAAAAAGTCTTTTTTGGGACCCAAAAGCATCACATGATAGACAAAGAAGTTGTAGTTACACAGTTTGGCCATTAAGTCAAATTGGCTTCAAAGTCCAGCGCACATGCTGAGGGCCTACTGAAAGTAATTTATTCATCCCTTACAACTTTATGTACATCTCACGAAATCATCACATTTTCAGTGATAGCTAAAAGTAACAAATTAATTGTTTGGATTGTTAGCTTAATGGTTAAAACAATACATCAATGGTTGATATACATGGATAGCTAAAACCAATGAATAAATGACAAAGCTAGTGATGGATAGTAATGGATAAACAGTTAAAATAGCTAACTGATAAACTGTTCAAATAGCTTAATGTATTGCGTTAAGGCTAAAATGCACTTAGGGAAATAATAATTCACCATTTAATAACTATGTACTTAATTTGTCGAAAAATATGGACATATTATCTGTTTTGCACTCCATACACACAAATAACATTGATTTTGGTACAGAAGTTGAGCATCCTAGATGTATCTCTCTCTCTCTCCCTTGCTAGTATTCATGTCCTGTTAATGCATCTCTCTAACCCGGGCCTACTGCATGTCACTAACTCCGCTTGTTCTCCGGAGCCTTTGTGCTCCACTGTCTCTCAGGTTAACTTGTGTCGCAGCTGTGCCTGGATGATGTGTCGTGGTTGTGCTGCTGCCGTGGTCCTGCCTGATGCCTCCCACTGCTGCTGTTACTATTAGTCATACCTGGACTATTATACACATATCATTATTGTCACATACATATATAATCATATTATTAATATAATATCTGTTTCTCCTTATGTCTCATTGTGTCATATGGATTACTGTTAATTCATTATATTGATCTGTTCTGTACAACATCTATTGCACGTCTGTCCGTCCTGGAAGAGGGATCCCTCCTTCAGTCGCTCTTCCTGAGGTTTCTACCATTTTTTTCTCCCCGTTAAAGGGGTTTTTTTGGGGAGTTTTTCCTTAGCCGCTGTGAGGGTCCAAAGGACAGAGGGATGTTGTATGCTGTAAAGCCCTCTGAGGCAAATTGTGATTTGTGATATTGGGCTTTATAAATAAAACTGATTGATTGATTGATTGATCTTGCACATGGTCATACATTAATTATCATGACAATCCTGTCTGTCCGTCCTTAAACGCACAGGATTATTGCTTATAATAAGGCACCAAAAGAAAGTAAAAATTACAGTTGTACTAAATGCCACAACTGACACAAGCACAGAAGGATAGGGCAATTGGCATGCTCCAGGCCAGAGAGAGCAGCCAGGAGGTATCCAGATCATTTGGAGTTAACCGTTTGGCTGTTACATCTGAAAGCAGTGTCACGTTCCAACAGCTCATGATTCTGAAGCCTAAACAGTCAAAAAAATGTCCCGTTGGACTGAAAAGCCATTTATTCAGCGGCATGGTATCCTGAAGATCACATGACGTCATTCTGCATAATAATTAGCCATGTGCTTTTGCTTAGGGGAGTGTGAAGCCTTCAGAGCAACGTGCCTTTCTTTTCAGTATACCAGGCTGTCAAACAAATGGACTTAAAGTCCAGGGTCACATTTTTTGGAATTGGGCTTCAGAATTATGAGTCATCAGAACAATTTGCAGTCTCCTACAAAGGCAGAATAATGTCACTTGAGCCTCTGCTGATTGTCCAAGACCAGGTCGACCACATGTTACGACTGCTGCACAAGATGGACAGATATAGCAGGCCCATTCCTGGCAGCAATCCCCCAAAATCAAATTTGGCAGTATTGCAGGTTCAGGGGGCACATCACAGCTGTTCTCACTACAACTGAAGTCCATATGTGAAAAACTTTAAAGGAATAGTTCACCCACAAAAAATGACTATTTGGAAATTAATAAGTCATGCCATGTAACCATGAATGTTGTTTCCTTACATGCCATCAAGGAAACATATTAACAACAGCAAAACTATATCACGTATTCTCAGTGCTTCCCAAACCCTTTAAGCTATGATACGCGTGATTTGGATATTTTGGAAGCATTTTGTTTAAATCTGAAGCTCATTGAGGTGTGTAGATATTGAATACATGTTATACATTTAATACAACAATAAATAGGTTGATGTAATTATCAAAAAAGTGTTATGTTTTTAAACATCTCTAAGTGTAGTTAGATAAACATATCAAATAGTTAAAAGTTAGCAAAAGGTAATAGAGATGGTTTAAATGTAGCTTTTGCCACTCAAAGTAGCAGTAGTAGTATGAATGCAAATTTGACCAAACTGACCTAAATGTATGAAAACATGATTGCTTTATATAACCTTTAGAGCTAAATGACATCCAGTTTAAAATCAGTTCAAAAGAATTCATCTAGAACATGACGGGTGGTATCAATGAAGTGATGCTTGAGTGCAGAAAAGCTGCAATTTCAAATCAAATTTCTAAAGTATGTGGAAGTGTTTGGTCCTGCTCAACACTTCAAACATGGTAATCATTTTTTTGACAATTCTAACCACAGCTAATCCAACGCAAGGACATTTGTGAAAGACTGCTTACTGTCATTAACAAGCTTTGTTTTCTAACTGGTTAAACAAATACACTCTTTTTCCTCCATGGCTTTAGAATATGGTCTTGACATTTTAAAGGACATATTACTTCAGCTCTAATATAGAGTTTTTTTCTTTCTCTTTAAACTTCACAAGTTGAAACCTTCACATCTAACTTGTGGGAGAAAAGACGGATCATTTTCATAAATCACAGTGAACTGTCCTCAGATGGCAGAATGATAATGATGTCTGCTGGTTGGATCTCTATTACAAATGCCCATAACTCGCCATTGAGCTTGGTCCACTGAGGGGCAGATTTAAATGATCATATGAATTTTTTATGATCTGCATATAGAAACTGGGTTATGTCAGGAGTGAATATGATATATAGGGAGCACTAAAATATTTGAATTTAAATGCAGTGATTAAACATGATGAATATAAGGTAGCATATTATTAAAGATGTCTTGCTTTGATAGATTTGCAGATTTCAAGCTGATGATGCTAATGTATATTGTTGGCATTTTTATGTGCATCTATTAGGCATAAATATGGACATAACATTTTTTGAAAAACAGTAAGAAAAAGCAGTACCGTAACTGCTGTGGAAAACGGTAATTTGAATAAGGAAAACATGCCAGATGATTGCTGCTTACGTGGAAACTGACACTGGTAAGTTATGACACAGGGAAAGGTTGCAAGAAAAAGCAATAAAACTGCCCTGGAACAACAATGCATTTTAAAAGTGATTTAAACCACCCATTGTTTACCCACACAGGTGTTTCCACTTATATGCCTGATTAGACCTCTCATCAGAACTGTGTGGCTGTGGCTGCATTTGTTTAATTACAAGTTTTAGAGATGTGACTCACAGGCATTTGGTCACTCTAAGAACCAGTTTGCATGAACAGAGTTAGCAGCATTTTTTTTTTTTTAATGACATGAAAACTTAAAAAGTTATGTTATGATCAGGCTTACCAGAGCCGTATGCACACACTGAGCAACGTGGATCCAGCCCGCAGTCTGTCACACCTGTCTCCTATGGACCTAATGAGCAGCCTGCTCCCGCAGGTTCACTCCTTCACTTTATTACATTGCTACTAATAGTAGTACAACTAATTCTACAATAGGAAAGGCATGATCTTTAAGAGTAGACTAACGGTCCATAATGAACAACAGAAACAGAGGAACTACTTCAACATGTTCTCATCCCAACTTGTCACATATTATAGTTTTGTCATTGGACTTTCACATCTACATATGACACGTAAGGTATCGTCCTGCATGTGTTGTTGCCGTTCTGGAACGCCGTGTCAATTCACATTGGTTACACGCATGGTGTCTTTTCAAAATACACTTCTGTTTTCACAGGAAATGTTGAGACTCTGCTCATTAGACACATACACTCTTTTTTCAAAATAAACCTATAACATCTGTAAAACACATTATATTTAAGTTCATGTCCTTGTACAACAAATGCATGTGGTTAGGTTTAGAATAAAACATCATGGTTTGTCTCAACATTCACAAGGGGAACAAACAGCTGCATCTTGGGTGAAAGTCTGGAATTTGTTGGGCCCATCCACCTCCCCTTCCCACCACCCAATAGGGACTCTTCAGCTCCTTTTATATGTTGCTATCAGTGGCGTTTCAAACTGATGCCTCAAAGTGGAGTATCATACTGCCACGAAAGGTGCCTTTTTGCATCTTTGTCAGTCACAAAAATCACTGACAAAGTGTTGGTATTTAATGAGTTCAATCTAAAGTCCCATTATATAATGTCTAGTTGGTACAAAATAGTAAAGTCTGATTTTTGTTAAATATAAACATTATTAACACTACATAAGCTAGGAAGACTAATGCCTAATTTATAAGTCTATACAAAAGCTTCCGCAGATCAGACATTAGAACAAGGCAGCTCGGTTTCACTCCCAGGGCATCACAATATGCTACTTGAGAAGTATCCCCACTGTCACTTAAATGATGCTGGGGGCATTGTTTTTTGTCTGTATGAGACGCACTGAGCTTTGCACCTACTCCAATGTAAACCCATCCACACCATTATTAGACACACAGAGCAATGGACATAATCTAAAGACTATGATTTAATGGTGGGCAGTAGAGAAGGTTGATGGGTCCAGTAAACACAGAACTTTGACCCAGGACACTAATATTTGCAACCATTTTTTAGCATGACACTGTTGCCCTTCCAGATACGTTTGTGCCACTCAAAGCTGGGTGTGTGATGAGGGGAGGAAAATGACATCCCCGATCTTTTCCTCACCATAACCCCTTCTGTGAGTTACCTCATGTGACCAATGTCTACTGTAATCTTATCCTTATCATAACAAAGTAATTTTGTTGCCTAAACCTAACCACCTACTCCTTCTTACCACCATCCCCCTTTTGAATCAAGATAAAATGCTAAAGGCTGCCCTTGGTGTCATTTTAATAACACCAAGGGGTTTTGCCCAAGCAGCAAAGTAGTGATGAGATCACATTAAAGTGGGAGGTGGGATTTCTGGACAAGTACCACAATTATTAGACCAGCAACAACAACAAGCATGGACCAGTTGGAAGAAAGGCTGCTGAAGCAAGTTAGAAGATATTGTCACGTGTATGATCCCTCTTCTAAAGATTATCCAAAATAAATGACACAATTCCTGGCAGGAGATTGCAGAAGAGAAAGAGTGATGCCAGAGAGTATTCCTTGACAATGGAAGCTGAAAGACAAATTGTAAAGATGAAAACAAGGTTGCAAAAAGCAGCAGGAGTACAGAGGGAGAGAAGATACCGCCCTTTTTAAGTGTAATGCTGTCCTGGCTTCTCCCTTTCATCAAGCATCTGGAAATGGAGAGCAATTATGGACCTACAGTAGAGGTAAGTTTTGCAAACTTCAATAGCAAGATTTGTAGTGCACCTAGTGTGCACACAAGTGGTGCCTGCACCAGACCGCATAGAGTGCATAGTTGCACAGCAGCAGAAGCATAAGTTGAGGAAGACTAAGAGTCTAGCAGCACTGTGATGCTGCACTACAGCAAAGCTTTGAGCTAAAAATTGATGTAAGCAGGTGTAATGCATTGCTTACCATATCAACCATCTTAGTTTAGCGTCCTTTTTTATATATTTTTGCAGGTATGTTCTTATAAACTAAAGAATTGGCGAATTTATAATTTTGACTTAAAGGTGGTGATTGATGAACAGTTGAGAATCTACAAAGTTTTACAATTCATTACAAGGGGAACATTAATTTCTGTACCAAATTTAAAACAAATATCAATCTACTGGTGGAGCTGAGGGAAAAGTCAGTGAAACACCAATGACAGTTGGATTCATCCTATCAAGGCCATAAATGTCTGTAAAAAAAATTATTACGATCCATCTGACAGTTGTTAAAATAATTAAGTCTGGACCAAAGTGGTGGATTGTCAAACTGTCAGATGGACCGACCAGCCGTCTTACATTGCAGTCCCTAGAGCCAATTGTAGCCCAGATGGGGAAAAGACACTATTAGATGAAATCGGTGATAAAAGAAGAAAGAGAATACTTATTTTCTTCACTTTATTTGTTTACATCAGCAAAGTGTTAAATGTCCCATTGCAGTTGAATGCACCGCTCACTTCACCCCATGTGGGGGGTACCTAGCCTCAACAGCCAATCAGAGTCTATGCAGGTCACGCTCAGCCTGTCGGCTCGGCGGTGTGCAGGCGCGTTGTTCCTCCATTTTCTCATCTCAGCCACGGGAGTGAGGCAGCTGCTGCTAAGAGAACAGAAACACAGAAGAGAACAAGAAAAGGGAAAGCCAGCGCACTTACTTACTGGAGGTCTGGAGCCAAGTGACTGAACTGAGGAGAGGAGTAATGTCGGCTAACCACTTACCTTCCATCCTGAGGGCCGCTGCAGCTACGACGTCGGTGTGTTCGGCTTAGATACGCAGAGCAACGGTCAGGTTTTTGAGAGGACGGGAAAACCCGAGGACCAGGACGAGATTCCGGTCGTGACAAATGGCGAGCTACCCACTTTGAGGAAGAATCACCACAAAGGAGTTACCCACGTACACGCTCACACACATACATTCACACCACACTTCCCTGGACCTTTAAAATCAGGTGCACCTGCAGCAACAACTCTTAGTCTTAAAGGGCCCCAACGGACACTTTTATTTGTGTTTATTAGTGTGCACACTACTCATTTTTATTTCTGGTAATTTGGGTCATTATTTTATATATTTTTTTGTACAAGTTGGACATTTTCTTTATCTACTGTAACAATACAAGAGTGGCTACTCAACAGTTATTCCTGTGTTTCATTCATTATTGCTGCTCAACACTTTGGCTCCTTACGAATTTGGTGTCTTCTGATTCTGGCCAGGGTCTTGTTACAAGTCCAATCTGTTATTACATTGTAATTCACTTTTATATCGCTAAAATTGGTTACACAATGTTAGGGAAGAATCCAGCTTGGTGGAATGACATGGTGTCGTCTGCATAAAAACATATATGCAGGGATGATTGATGGTTTGTCCAAGAGGGAATACATGTATAAAGGTAACAGAAGCCCTTAAAATCAAACCAGAATGCATATTTTATGTATACGCATTCACTCTGTATGCACTATGATTCATTACTACATACTGTAGAGACATGAATCATCTTCCTGCTGATATGTCCTCTTCTCTCCTGGTCAAGAGCCTACTGCTTCCTTCTCTTCTGTATACTTTGTGTACTTAATGCATCATTAATAAACCATTTGTATACTTGTTCAGCCTTTGACTAACACAGACAGCAAAATTGATCCACTTTCACTCTATGCTAATATTTACTCGTGTTCATTTTTCCCTTTTCATTTCCCCCTTTTCTTTCAAGATGTTCACATTTCCTTTCTTGAGTTCCTTCAACTGCTGTGTCTACGACTCATGTATCAGTGTACAGTACAGATTTACTCATTACCCTCCATGTAGCAGATCAGAGATGGACTATCTATTTTCCCTCCTTCTCTCTCTTTCTCTGCTTCTCATTATAGCCGGTTCCCCTTCACCTTATCCTTCACCTTCTCCCTCCCTATCTCTCCTTGTTCTACTACTCTGTCTCTCACTCTTCCCCCGCCTTGTCCCTTCTCTCCATTCTGTCATCCACCTTCCCATCATCTCACCTCCCCTTCGATCCTCCCTTCATTTTCCTCCCCTCATCTTTCCATTTTACCTCCACTGACCCAATTTTCTCCTCATCTCTTGTTCACCCTCACTCCTCTTTTGGTCATTTCTTATCCATTTGTCTGAAGTGACCCCTATTTACTCCCTCCATGTGTCACTCCTCCTTTCTTCTTTCTGTTCCCTTCATCCCTTCATTCTCTGGTCGCCCTTGTCTTACTCTCCTCTTTTAGTGTACCCTCATTCTCTGCTCCATTACCTATGTCTGTCTATCCATTTATCCATCTATCCATCCATCTGTCTATGTATCTGTGGGTATTTATCTGCTTTCAATAATACCAGTTGACACCTGTCCATCTTGTTCTCAAATTCAATCGTTCTGTCACTCTCCCTTTTATCTTTCCTTCCAGCTCCCCCCACTCTCTCCCATTATCTCTCTTTCTATATACCTCTCTATCTAGTACTACTTATCTGCCTTCACTTTTACCATTCAACACCATTTCACCTTGTCCTCTGATTCAATCTTCCCTCCTCTATCTCCCCTCCCCCTCCTTTCTTTCTTTCCTGGTTTAATCATTGTACCATCTCTACCCATCTCTTATTACTCCTCTTTCTTTCCCTTTCAATTTACTTCCATCAGCTTGTTTCTTTTGGTCATTCAGACCGACTTTCTAATGAAGCAGAAAATTATTTCTTACCTGATTTGAACTCGTTTATTCAGAAGCTTCTTATCAAAGAAATGAGTCACTGCTGGCAGGAATATTTAATATTTACAAAATCTTCAAAAGATTGTCTTTCCTACATCACATTTTAATGTCAGAAGTGCAAAAGATGTGGGACTTTTTTTGGTCACAAACCATCCAAACCTATTTTTTCCAAAGATTTTATACAAAGACCTGAACAATTGCATCAAAAATATATTCATTCTCTGGGTAACTTTTTAAATAAAGAATTGGGGCAGATGACATACAGTATTACATAAGGGAGTAAACATTGTCGAATTATTTAGAAATACTACTTCCACAACTTCAGCAACTTAAACCAATAATAAAAAAAATAATAATAATTCTCAAAGTAAACATGTATAACTATACACTCAAATTTATGAAGAAAAATTAAATGTTAACAATAAGCCTACACGTTAAGCTACTATTTTGTTGATTTCACAAAAAGAAATTTCTTACTGAGTTTAAAAATGAGTTTCATAAGACTGAGTTAAGGCCAAGGTGTTTTTCCATTGTTTCCAAAAAAGAGAGAGTGCATGCAGCTTTGCAGCAGCTTAAAGAAAAGGCGCTGCACCCTCTGTCTTTTCTCAGTCTTTTTTTTGTGTGCAATCACTCCAAGCTCTACTGGTTAAAAATCTCTGAACTTTTCAGAAAGGCGCTGGTGTTGTCACCACCACTCATTTAGCTACTGTTTATCTGGAGCTGTATGATGCATCATTTAGAAAATATAACAACAATCAAAAGCCCATTTGTGGGAGCAGATCGGCTTGACACTGAATGTTGCTGGTGGGTGCATGTGCTTTTCTCACCATAGCTTGCTGTTAGCTCTGTAGTCAACCCTCTGTTAATGTAGCATTAGCTAACATTATTGTCAAGTTACGGTTGTCATAGAAACGAAACCCGCATGCACAACACACTCTCATTCCATGCAAGGTACCCTGGGTGCATTGGTTGCTTGCGTTCTGGGACACCGCGTCGCGTTCTTTTCTTTCAAGATACACTTCCGTTTTCACAGGAAATTTAACGTTTACGTACAGTCTCTTTCAAAGTAATCACACTATGTCGGTACAACACTGCAAATTGACGTTGTTTTTTCCTTCAACAACAAACACACATGGTTAGGTTTAGGAAACCAAAACAGGGTTTGGTTTAGAATCTTATGGGACGCGAACACCACTCTCTCGGGTGAAGGTCAGTGGTTGTTGGACTCATCCACTACCCCTCAGACCTGCCCCATTTGGACTTTTGCTGCCTTAACTTTTGTCTGCGTTTCCCCTTGACACTGCCAGGCACCGTTAAACAACGGCATACGGCCGCGTATTATGCCGATGTTAAAGGACACTTTATTAATTTGGTCTCTGATGCCGCAAGTCACTGTCCAAGCACCAGAATTCGACAACTTCGGAGTGAGACTGGGTTCGCATGCAACCCTCCAACAAAAAAAGCGCTCAGTGCTGGGATGAAGCAGAGGCCTGGCAGTACTCTTATGCCAGTGTATAACACTATACAGACATCCCCTACCATTCATGGTCCAAGTGGAAATCCATAGTGTTCATAGAATAGGAGGTTTAAATAGTGTGAAAATTCAATTCAGAATAGCACTGGACAATATTAAGTTTATTCTTCAAACATTGGAAGTTGTGTATATAATGGCAGACCTAGATGAATATAGAGATGGACTGAAATGTCTATGATGAAAAGCTCTTTAGCTCTGTGTTTTGCATCAACTGTCAAGTCACGCATGGTGCAGGTTTCAGTATCAGATTACGAGGTATAAATAACACCTGTGCAACATCAGTCAAGCTTATCCTGCACTGCACAACAAAGCTGGTGGAAAATGGTGAAAAGTTATTGCAGGTAAATATACCTGAGTGTCCTAGGATTGAACTTAAAACTATCTGTACCTCCATGTTTTTAGACCGTATTAGACCTATTTGTTAAAATTTGGCAAATTAGTATCCTGAAAAATCCTATTAGCATCTCCTCTTTACACTCTACAGACAAGAATCTCTTGGATTACCTTTGATCCAGAGGAATTCTAAATCTAATTATTATGAGCCGAGATCTGAATTTATGAGGAGCCTTTTTTTCTATGATTTCTGAACAGGTTTATGGATGTTAAGCAAAACTGAAACATCTTCAGCAAAATCTGATAAAAACAAGTATTCTGCTTCATAAATACATATTTGCAATAGTCAAGAGGGACGTAACTTATATACTGTTGAGGCCATTTACTATACAGTTTCATATGGGGTTTGTGGTTCAGCCTACTCCTCAATTTACTGCTTGAGAGGTATTTACATCTCATCTGCACACACACACACACACACACACACACACACACACACACACCTCCTCAGGACAGCAGGACAGAGAGAGAGAGACCTTTCCTTTCCCAATCTTTTTTTTACCGTGTAATTGTCCTCCAGGACACCTCAAAACACACACACACACACACACACACACACACACACACACACACACACACACACACACACACACACACAGGGTATAATGTCATCACAGGCTATCATCTGTGGCCAGATCACTCTAATCTCGGTCCAATCGTGTCAAGGACACGGAGACATTCACACACAGATACACACACACACACAAACTCATTCCACATACATAAACATGTGCCTGAAAACCCGAGCACACTCAAACTCACACATGCCTTCTTATGCACAGTATACGTATATAGATCAAGTGTGCTGTTTTCTTTCTCAAGTAATACACATGCAGATGTTTTGGATATAACACATTAGTTCAAACAGAACTCCCAGGTGGTACCTGTACAGTGGATTGTAATTATAAAGAGATCAAATGCAACTCCTTTGGCCATTTAGCGTTCTGATAACCCCATTTGCACATAAGTGAGTCTGTGGTGATTTAACAAGTAGCCAACTGCAGTGTTGATTAAATACACAGGCGTACAGGAGATCAAACACTGGGCCCAAAGGTGTGGGAGGGCCTCACAGAGAGGTAGAGTGAAGGGGGCCAAAATCAGAACAGTGTGGCTGCTTGGGTGACCTTGTCTGTGGTTCAGGGAAGCTGCACATGATAGTAAACACATTACAAGAAGGCAAATGTTAGAAGGCTGTGATCATTTCAAAGGCCTCAAAGGTTCAAAAGAGTCCTGAGCTTGTTGGAAGTTGTTTTTAATCAGGGAGTTAAGGTGCATAGTGGACTGGGAGAAGCAGATGATGATCCTTACCATCTGTCCAGGGTCAGTATTTGCGAGTGTTGCGCTTCAGGAAGTGTTCCTGACTTGTGCCTTGATTGATTTAAGAAAGCTCAACAAGCACCCCCTGGGTCTCAAGAGAATCTTTAGGTTTCAGTTCCAGCGATGCACAATGACTACCTTTTCGTTTGTGGATGAATGGGGGTTAAGTTGCAGGCGCTGTTGATGAAGGTTGTCCAGGTCATGAAGGATGAAGTACTGCACCAGATGAGCATTTATTATGCATTCAAAGTCCACCCTCACAAAGCTTCCTTCAATGCCTACAGCTGAACAGAAACACAATTACAATGCTGCCATGTGATGTTCCTCTGAAGGAAATAGGTCTGCTTAGTAACAGTGTTGGCTGCCGTCCTACATTGTCCCAGTGAGCAGGTCCAGGTCAGCGGCAGTGGAAGCCTTGCCCCAGATCAGCATCTACACTAGGCTGCAATTTCTCTTGTATGCTGACAGTATACTGACAGTGCTTTCTAAAACCATACTCTCCATAATTTCCCAGAAGTTTCTCCTGGTAAGTATCATGACCTTGGTTGAAAAGCAGGAATAGGGTACCACAAAGGGGACAGTTTGTGTGCCTTTGGCCCCCTGGCACCAAGGCTGATGTGCCACTGTTTCATACACTTTTTTTCTGGTCATCCAAAGGAGGGACCCTGGGTAGCCTCTTTACCCTAGAGCTTTGAAAACCATGCAGGTTGCTGAGTCACATCCTTATCCCCTGGAACACATCCTCTGGAAAGAGATGAGCTGGGATTTTAGCATTCGTCTGATCGTGTGTCACAGATGGAAGCTGGAGTAGTAGGGTGTGTGTGTTCGTGGGCTTAAAGAAGACTTTGGTATCCAACCGTTGAGAGGATGTAAAGTGTGGGCCCTTGAAGGTTGTGAAATCTGAAAAAAATTGTCGCACACTCTGGCTCTCGATGATCATAAACAACTTTATGTCATAAGTATCCAATAAGTAGAGGTAATAAGTACAGGATAATTTATCTTTTTTATCTGCTAGTGCATTTGTTCAGCAATACAGGCTTTCAGTGCTCCACTTGTCTTTCCAACATACTGTTTGACTTACCACAAGGCTAAGTGATAAGATTAATGACCAACTTAGTGTGAAATGAAATAATTTCTTTTACAGGAATCTTTTTACCTGTGTAAGGATGTTCATAACCATTAAAGCAGTTAGTATAATTATAATGACTGCAGCAACCACCGCGCCAGTTGCCCTCAGGGATCGGTGCTAAAGTAGCTTGAGCTGTTACTGATTGAGGAGAAGATAAAGTGTACTATGTGGTCTCTTTGATTTTTATCTCTTTAACATAAAATATAAGAAGTCATTCCTCGAATACATGAAGCTGACAATCAGATTCAAGTATATGCCAAGGTTTTGCTGTTATTCCCCTTTATCTGTTCTGCACCCTTAGTCAATCAGTATAGTAACTTATTACATTTGATTATTTATTTGAATTATTTTCCCTATGTGAATGATTGCAGTTGTATTCACTTACCTATAGATGTTTCCTCAGGTTTGACATTGAGCATTTCAATGTTGGCAGCATTTTCATCATTGGTAAACATGCTTTACACTGTACAGTAGTGTTAGGGCCTTTTCTGATTTGAGAAGGAAATGTTCTTGAAATTCCAGCATGAAAAGTGCTCTTGTCTGACAACATGGCCACCCGCCTTGGTGTGGTCAGCTGGTTGCAGGCGTGAGAGACGAGAGGCAGTGCAAACTCAAATAAGAGAACAAATCAAAAAGAGGCAGCTGTTTGTAAGCCATCCTACCTTTGATGAGGTTGCATTCAAATTTGTCCCAATGGTTTTGCAGACCTGCGTTGTCTGGAAAGATGCCAAAAGAAGGCATCCCTGCACTGCAAAAAGATGCAAAGCAACAGAACTAATGCTGTATTCTACATGGAAGCTTTTTACTAAAAAGTATGTTCAGATGTTACTCCTTTTTAATCACGAACATTCTGATTAGTAACTGTAATTTAATTACATAATACATATTCATCAGAAGCCAGAGTGTGCAACCATTTCTTTTCCTACTTTCAAGTCTACTTCCATTGATCAGCACCTCACTTCAAACCTTGGTGCACATTACTGTACTACATTATAACGTCAAAGGTTGTAACATTGAGAAAGCAAATATCCGAGTCTCTAATTATTTGATTTGATCTTAATGGATTGGTGATGTGAGTTCAGGGTGGCAATGAAATCTTGAAAATCCTCCTGTGTGTGCAGTCAGATACTCTATATGGCATCCAGATAGTGAAAGTAGTGCAGTGGGAACTTAGCATGCGAAAGGAGAATGTCTCATTCCAGGACGCCATGTAGATATCTGCATAGACCAGGGCAAGCCACTTGTCCATTGCCATTCCCTTGACCTGCAAGTAAAGGCTTGGGCATATTTTAGTTGAGGGACCATCTCAGCCCCCAGCAGTTAACACCAGGGCTGGGAGGTGAGTTCACCATCTTCCTACTGCCAACACTAAATGAAACTGAGTAAGATGATGCTGATGAGGCTGGAGTGAATGTCCGTCAAATATCCCACTTCTTCTTCATGGTGTGACGGCTGACCAGTGCCTTGGACTGGAGTGGAGGGTGAAATAAGACATAATATTTTGTAACTGCAGCAGGTGCAGCTGGCACAAATACTACATGTACTGTCTGCACAGTCACACAAAATAGGCTGCACACAGACATCCATAAGGGGGTCCACGAAGACCCCTGCAGATATGGGTGGATGGCGACATTTATGTCATGTGGACTAAAGCCGACCATTGCAGACACGTTGATGCAGAAAATCTGAAACAGTCTGATGACTTTTTGTCAAACTAAAAGTAATTTTTTATCAAGCTGTGAGGTTCAGAATTGCCTGTTCAGGCCTCAACAGATCGATGTAGTTGCTCACGATAGCTTCAAGCCCAATCTGGGTTTCAGTGTTTGTATACCAACTGTCCACGTTTAATGAGAACATTAAGCAAGGTTCTCACAGCTTAATATTTTTGACCTTTTCCATGAAATCATTGGTGTCCTTGATATAGCTATGGTGCTGGGAAGAGAGGGGGTTCAGTTAATAATCCAGGAACTTTGCTATATGATTGATTTTGCCTCCCTGGGGGCATTCTGGGGGGGACTGGCCCATATTCTGGGGTCTTGTGCACTTTTTGCAAGAGATAAAAAAAATATCTCTATCATGGCATGTCTTCACCCAACATGAAGATACTCTATGCCTTAAAGACAGTATGGTTCAGCTAGAATTGGGCCTGATTTCTTCTTTATGATGCCTTAGTTTGCAACACATGAAAGAAAGAAGGCAATGTGTGCCCAGGTGGCACAGAGAGCTTGGCCAGATGCTCCTTCAGACACAATTAGGTCACAAGGGGACAGCTCTATGTCTGTCTGTTCACACCTGGCATTAGAATGCATCTCCACATGTGTTTCAAGTGACCACGTGTGATCAAATTTCACTTCACCGCTCTATATGCAAATAAACATGTTCATCATTTTCATCCAACAAAATGTGTTGTTTTTTAACTGGCAGGAGGCTTATCATGCTATGTACACACTACTAGCAGAAATGCACACAGCGCACTGATTTTCTCAGCTGCTTCTGGTCCTCTCCTCTTTCTCTCTCTCTGTTTATCATGAGACAAGTGCACCTTAGCCCACTGCCCCGCCACCTCCCCGGAACTGGAGGCTACTGCTGTGGGAATGTGAGCTCCCCACCAGGGACAGTTAGTGAGAATCCACCAGTAAACACAGTAACAGGGTGACTGTTAGCATCACATGGCTAACATTTCCCAACTATTAACATGTCAAGCCATTTTGTTGTTGATGTGAGTGTGTTGGGGCCCTTTAACAGCTGCTGCTATGGTAGCTTGTGTTAACCAGGCAGATGTTTCACTAACTGTTTGCTGGTACTTCAGTGCTATACCTCATGTAATGGCAGCAATAGACAGTTTGAATTTGGAGTTTGAATTGGATAAGCAAAGGTATCAGCTTTGTAGGCAGTACTACAATCTGGCCCAGGATACAAAAAAAAATGTAGCCACATGCAGCCCGGACCACCTCCATATGTGGTCTGAGCAATCAGATCTCAACATGCATTGAGGACCTATTGAGAGTATTGAAGCCTGTGCTTATAGCTGTCCACTTGGTGTAAACAGGGCCTTGGAATCCCATTCTGGGGACAATGTCAGGTGGAGAGTTTTACTAGGGTGGTGCACCTGTCAAAGGGTAACACAGGTGTCCAAAGGCAAGCTCAGGGAGGATGGAAACCTCCTGTGGAGCAGAAGGGCAAAAACTTGCTTGATCTCGATTTTCAGTATGAACACATCCCATGGGTCTCACAATCCTTCTGACTTTTTTGGTTTTAAGCAGGATGTGTCAGAAAAGTTACCACAGGGATAACTGTCTTGTGGCAGCCAAGCGTTGGCTTGTTCACCCACTAATAGGGACCATGAGCTGGGATTAGATCACTGTGCAACAGGTTAGTTTTACCCTACTGAAAGAATAGTAATTCTGAAAGATCATATGTGGAGGTCAGTGCTTGACTAGCGATTCCTACTGGTTGATCAGTGAACCAGTATAGATAGGAGGGGGATCTGTGTGGGATGGTGTCAACCCCTACAAATTGCACCCCTCTTGAAAGGTGAAAAGAAGTGGTTGGCTACTCTGTGTGTATGTGAAACTAAGTAGTCAAAGACAGGAGGAAAAAGAAAATGGGAAGATTAAAACAGAAAGACGAAAAGAACCTGTTGCCTAAGTTTAAGATAAATTTTATAGAAGTCTAATTGTATCTCCATGCACTGTTTTGCTTTGTTGCATACGCACTCAGATTTAAAAAGACTGGTTTGGTACATCATTGATGCCAAGTATGTAGGGCTAAAAACTGTGCAATTAATGTCTCATCATGTTCATGCATACACTGAAGCAACATAGACATGCATGCCTATTGCCTATATACATCCACCACATACACTTGGACAAGTGCATTTGAAGATATTTAAATAAGTGACAAAACAATCAACCATTACTGTTTCTGGGGCACAGCGGCAAAAGGATAGACAACTGTCGGTTGTTTAATTTCAGAGCTAGCGCATGTTCTGTCAGAACAGGCTGCTTTTTGAGAGCTTTCTTGGTTTATGCCAGTGCTACGTCCAAAGCTGCTCTGCTGTTCTGGATGTCATGTTTTTCAGGTAACCTGGAACTGCTCCCTCCATTACGGATGATTTCCTGGTACCTGTTAGCTGGCCTTAATAACCCCGTCAAGCTCCACACACGCTGTCTCTCTCTTATCCACCGCAGCCAGTTAGCAGCAGTATCAGCCACCACTTCCTGTTCCTTTGTCAACTTTTAGTTTACTTTGTTTGCAATAAACTTTGGTTTGAAAAGTATAGTTGTTTGTCTCCTAATGCTTCCCCTGAGTCAGGATCATAACAGTCAGGATTTTAAATGATCTATAATTCAGTACCAGATAGAGATAAAGCATTTACCTCCAAGGTTACTCAAGGTGTGTGAAATACAGAAATGATACCCCAAGTAACCTCCTGTGGTGACATCAACACTGAAAGAGCTAGAGTGTCAAAACTTAGCCATTGTCTTCTACTTTCCAGTACATGCAAAGTGGCACAAATCCACACTTGTCTATAGCTCTTAACACTGTCTCGCCTTTTGCTTCTACACATACACATACCCAGTGCCCACAGTCACGTTGAATAGGATCAGCTGTTCTGACATCTGTGTTGTTGCTCTCTATTAGATCAGCCTAACCATCTGATACGTACTGAGGGTTTGTATGTGCGTATGTGTCTTTGAGCGTGTGTGTGCGTGTGTGTGTGTGTGTGTGTGTGTGTGTGAGGGACAGAAAAGAAAGAGAGGGTGAGAATGAATATTAGAAATCTCATTTCAGTGCAGCTTGGTGGAACAGATGAGGAGAGAAGTGATGAAAAGAAATGAAAATAAGAGCTAAGAGCAGGTGTGTTTGCAGATGGTCATAGCAAAGATCAGGTGGCTGTTATTTTACACACATGCATGCACACACACACACACACACACACACACACACACAGCCTACCATCTCACACGTAAGCTTCACATCCAGAAACCCCAGTGATGTCAATCGAGTGATGATGTGTGGTCTGTTTGTGTGCTTTAAAGTCATTCCCTGAGCACAGCGTAATTTCAAGAGAAATAAAAACAGCAGTTCTGCATTACAACAAAGAATGTGTGCAGCCATATCACTTACATTCACATTCTCTCAATGAAAACAAACCTGAGAGGTATATTATTTTTCTGGCCATATTTTGTTTTGAAGCCATAAAGTCCTCTGTTGAAATAATGTCTCCCCAGCAGTGCTTTTGTTTTCACATACAAACATTATCAGTCTTCCACTCTTCTATGGTGCCAGCAGCAGATTTAGTTTTGTTATTTTGGCTGTTGAAAACAGGATGTCATCTGTCATAATGCTCTGATATAATCCATCTTGTCTGATTACATGTTTTATGAGTGATAGCATGCTGGTTGTAAAATCTTCTACTGGAATTGATTGTATTGAGTTTTCTTTTGCAGCATATTCTTTAGACAGGTATCAAGTACACAGAATTGATATCATCCAATTATGGACAACTTTACAAAATCCTGGAATACCATTCATGACAAAGTTTTTCGCCATTCTTATGTCAGATGATCAGTCAGTCCATCACATTGCCCCACACTGGAATATCTCAACAATTAAATGGATTGCGATGATATTTTGCTCAAACATTGTCCCCAGAGGATAAATCCTAATAGCTTTGATGACTCCCTGACTCATAGAAATTGGTTTTTAAAAGAGTTTTAAAAGAGGACAATGAGGTGGCTTGTCTGATTCCCAATGAAAGGCTGTTCCCCAGTTGCGGAGCCCGTATGTCAAATGGCCTACTACCCCCTGTCTCAAATATTGCCCTAGGGACCAATAAGAACAGCTGGTCTGCAGATCTGAGAGTGCGAGCAGAGGTGTAAGGGGTGAGAAGGTCAGTAATGTATGATGGAGCAAGGCCACTCAATGATTTGAAAACAGGCAATAAAATTTCAAAATAAATTCAGAACACCACAAGTAACCATTACAATGAGGCAAGAATAGGGGAAATGTGATCATATTTTCAAGTTCTTGTGAGAACCCTAGCTGCAGTATTTTGGACAAGTTGGAGGCAGTTAATTGATTTTTGGGCCAGTCCAGCAAATAATACCTTAAAAATATCAATCAATCATAACACTAGTAGGTAAAATCCTTCACTATCTGAGCAATATATCTTAACATTTACTGGCAAATTGGTACAACATGTGGAACAGACATTCATGGCTCCCAGATGATGTATCATAATGACTGGTGATTCTTGACTTTTCTTCTAGTGCCACCATGGGGTTGACATTTCTGGTTCTGGGTACAGTGTCTCCATAGAAATGAATGTTCTCCTCAAGATAGGTTGTCATGACTTGGTGATCTCCTGACTTTTATCTAGTGTACGCTTACTTTCTGTAGACTGATTTTTTCCTGCATTGCCTCTGAACATTTCAACTGTAATACTGTTTGCTAATATTGAAAATGATCATGTTATTATGATAATTTCTAAAAAGTAACCACAAAGAAGTTGTACTTGAATGGTGCTTCTCTTACGCAGCCTCAAATAACCCATTAATTATCAGTTATTAGTTATCAAGAGGTACCTTTCCATAAAATGCATTGGTTGGTTCATGCATGGTCATGTAAAACTTTAAACTAACTTTTTTTTTGCTCAAACAATGATACTGTAAATGGTGCTACAACAGGACAGTGCCAATCAACTGCATTCATTTTAACAGCATACCCAACACAAAGTAATTCTGACTAGATACCTAAAACAAATAATCATAACAATAATAATAAGATTAGCAGAATCAATATATGCAATGACATTAATACAGATCATCTGTGACTTTTTCACAAGCAGCTGCAGTGATGGAATTAGCTCAAACTGAATAATGAGAGTGCCAAGGTTCATGATATAGAGTGTATGTAATTAACTTAATATAACTGACATTTTCAGTAAGTATACAGTAGAGTACAGTCTGCAGTAGTCACTGCATGCTATAATATCGTCTAGAGGTTTTTCTTACGACCAGGGAGCCAGTGCTCATTTGATGGATACTTAGGGACATTCAGGGAGACTTGTGATGTCTGTTATTGCCGTTAACAGTTTGAGAATTAATAATCACTGAAGAGTTACACTGTTCTATGGCTTTAAAGTGTCATCTAATCCGTCCACACCCTGCTATAAATTACATTATAAGACAGTTTTGTTTGCAGCCAAACTGCAGGCTGTGAAGTTGAATTGGGTCATCTCTATAAAGAGCCACTTGCACATGTATGCAAAATCTGTATGGACCAAGACAAAGATTTCGGTATTGGAATTGTTTTCGTTTGTTGTTCATTTAAAGTCTGAGAAGTATTAACCAATCATGTTTGAATGACAGGTAAACAGTCTGTGTGCAGAGGTGCTGCACTGAATTTAATCTTTAAAAAAAATAAATGACTATGTGACAATTCACGACAGTGTTGTAGTGCAATGCTAAACTGGTGCAGTACTCTTTTAGAAAATCTCCTGCCAGGGCCAAATACTTTATACAACTGCTTTGACAGGCAGGGTAGTACCCATAGTGACGAGTTAACTGGCTGCTCCTTGAATTTAGTTTGTATAAATCGAACTCTAAGTAAAAGGTCAAGCAAATCTCAGAGGAGGCTGTCAGTCGTTCTTATTGACATTAAGATGTACAAACAGGGAATACTAAGGCTGCTATGTAAAAGCATTGCCCGTCATTGTTGGGAATCAGGTGTTAGTCCTATTTCCCCTTGTAAGCCAATGATTTTCTTGCATGAGCTCCTGAAAAAGCTTCAGATTGTTAGTACGGTCACTGTCCAGGGAGACTTTAAATGCTGTGAAAGCCTCCGAGAGGGCCTTGGTTCTGCGGTGTAATACCCTTTTAAAAGCTCTCTGTATTCAGCTGGGCATATCAAGGACAGACGCGGTAAAAACATTTCCTTAAACCCCTGCCAATATGTGCACGCACGCACACGCAAATGCAAACCCGGGCACGCACACACACACACTCACACACACACAAACACATGCAGATGCACAGATACAAATGAATACAGACACGCAGACTAACACATGATACACACTGAGCACATCACAAACATGCGAGCACACAAAAAAACATGATAACACACAGATGCGAGCACATGCAAACACTTATCCGAACAGCAGTAGTTTGTATTGAAATGGTAATAGATAAGCAGTGGTTTGTGTTCCCATGCTGGCACTGTAATGTACTCCTCTCCTCCTGTTTCTCTCTCCTCTGTCTCTGCCCCCCACCCTCAATTCTTCGTCTGTCTCTCTTATGCTGTGTCTCTACTGCTCTTCACCCCACCCTTTCCGTCTCCCTCTCTTTCTTTGCCACCATCCATCCCTCTGTCTACCTTCCACCCAACTCCACCTCTCCCTCCCACTGTATCTGTTACTCTCACCTCCCCCCCTGCTACAGAGTGATACTGCCCCCTTTTTGCCATATAGGGAATGGTTTTCTCTTCCTCTCTCCCCATCGCTGCCAATTTGTCTGACTTTCTTTCATCATTGCTTCACTTCACAAGCCAGCAAACCCTCATCTCTCTCTCTTCTCCCTTCCTCATATTCTCTATCCCTCCTATCTTTATCTTTCTGTTCTCACTCTTTCATTCTTGTCATTCCTTCATCCCTTATTGCGCCTTCACTGGCAACAATGTTGCTCTGTCTTCTTCACATTTGGTTGCTCCCTATCTATCCAGCTGTCCGTCCATCGGTCCGTCTGTGTTGTTTAATTTCTCAATCTCTTACGCTAAGCAGTTCAGAATAAACTGACACTCTCCTTTCACTACTTTCTAGATATAATTTACTTATCCCTTGTGTTATTCAGCTACATTGTACAGTGGGCTGATCGTTTTACAGTCCTAATGTAAGTTTTAAGTCACACACTTACAGCAGAGAGATGAGTAGAGCGAGCAATCAGAGATAAGGTTACAGAGAATAGCTGTGTCATCAGCCTTGTTTTGTTTTACCAAGACCAAGAGTAGTACCAAGAGTAATATTACCAACATGTTTGAGTTACTCAGATAGCTTTTTTTTTTCAATCAGCCATCCAACAACATTTGACTACTTTCTCTGCTGGTTTTGGGGCTATCGAGTGCACAGCAAGAGGGTTCCGGGTTTGAGCCCACTGGCCAGCTGTGGCCCCTCTGTGTGGAGTTTGTATTTTCTCACTGTGTCAGCGTAGGTGTTCTCTGGCTTCCTTCCACAATCCTGACATGCAGGTTAGGTTAAATGGTGACTCTAACTTGTCCATAGCTGTGAATGTGAGTGTGAATGGTGTCAGCCCTGTGATAGTCTGGTGACCTGTCCAGGTTGTACCCTGCCTCTTGCCCAATGTCAGCTGGAATATGCTCCTTCTGACTACTCAAAGCGCATATTACACTACATGTCACATTCACCCATTCACACACATTCATACACTGGTGACCAAGGCTACCATTGGTGCCACGCCATTTTAGTTAAAATGCATGTGTTTGGAAACTTCTGAACATATGACTGGATAAATGAGACTTGGATTACACTTCCAGAGTTGTGTGAGAGTTTATAAACAGATGTTTCTGTATAATTTTGCGGTTCTTATATGTGGTCCCCATTTATTTCAGTTCATGAAGAATATTCGTCTTTTTTTTGGATAAAAAAAGGAACAAGACAGCTGTATTAAAAACAAAAACACACAACTTTGTTTGCATGCACACACACAAAAATATATCCGTTGACAAGATTTCAATACACATGGATGGGCAGATATTTCCCTGAAGAGTTGGTGAAGACCAAACCAGAGCAAAAAGAGGAGTGAATATTGGATCAGATGGAAGACACATGACTCCAAATAAATGCTATTGTTGATTCTTGTCTATTACATGTGTAACTATTGTTTTTCTTACACACTCAACATGACAACATACTGCGATATTACAATTTCATGTTTACAGGTTGTTCCGCTACCCCAGAGATGGAAAAAAATACTGCTTTAAGCCCATTTATAGAATTAATTTTACTCTTAATCCCCTTGAGCACCCATTGCCAGTCCCTGCTCATTTACAGCGAGCCAGCTTGCAAAGAGAAACACAGAAAATTCACTTTAACTGATATCATTGACAGTGGATCCACACCACAGCTATTTAATGTATTTCTTCTCCTCAATTCTCCAGTGGAGCTCCGTGATGCAGAGAAAGATTGTCATGTAACAGCAGCACCTTCACAATAAACGGTTTTTAGATAGAAACACAACAAGGACCAGGTGGAAAAGGATTTTTTTCCCACATGACAGGAGAATGATCAGGGTCAAGAGACTTGCAGGGTAGCTCAGAGAGGGATATGAAGTGTTCCTAGAAGAAATGAGTTTTTCACACAGGCGGTTGAGTTCTGTGTGAGGTGGGAATGTCATTTCACCACCAAGGTGCCTGGAGGGAGAGGAGTGGAGCTGAGAGTGGAGTTATGGCCCAGTGTCTGCTGGGAGGGAAGAGCTAAGCATATGTCTTGAAGGTATACAGGGGATGCACCTCACTTAGCAACTTGTACAGCAGAACTGGGGTTTCTGAATTTGATGTCAACTGCCTCTGGGAGGTAAGGGAGGGGTGGAGGTGACATGGGAAAATGCAGACGCTTTAAAACTGCATCAAAAGTTATGTTATATTGAAATGGAAAAAATGGCAGACTTGGACAGAGGTATGGCAATGGATGGAAGCTGTGGCTGTCACGCAAGCATTGCATGGCAATTCGCTGCCCAGAATCACAACTGAGATTCTTGCTAGTCTGGGCAGGTGTCCCTGTGGTGCTGTCAGTGCTGATAGAGAGGTCTTGCAGAAGACAACATTTGTCAGGAAAGAGCAATATCTCACTTTTGTCAAGGTTGAGTCAGAGGTGGTGGGCAGTCATCCAGCTGAATGTATGTGTGTGGAAAGCAAAGTGATGGAGGGGCAAAAAGCAAAGTCGAGTTTCCTCTGCCGTGGAAAAAAAGCTTTGGGTTGTCAAGGTCAAGGTGTAAAAACAGGGGCCTAAGGATAAGCCCTGAGGAACACCATGGGAGTCAATTCAAGACATTTTTCCACAAGATCACCAGGTTAGCAGGTTTGGCAGACAATGTCGAAGGTGAAGAACAATTCAAAGAAGATAAAAACTTTCAAAAAAACAACAACTGACAAGTAGTGGCTGTTTTTTCAAAAGTTACCATATTTAATGGTTTGGAACTACAGTTGTATCAGGGAAACGGGAAACAGCATAGTGACATGCAGCTCAATCACCAGAAAAAATATTGGCATCGTACGTATCTGCAAACCAGGTTATATTACATTTGCATAGCTATGTAGCAGATATGTTGAAACTTTACATTTTAACAATGCTGTAGTTAATATGTGGTTAAGTTTAGGCACAAAAAAACACTTAGTTACGGTTGTTGAAATATAATGTTTTGGCCCCATTAGGGGCCTGTTATACCCCGTTTAGGGGTCAGAAATCCACCCGGAAACGCTGTCTCAGTTAAAAAAAAAAAAACAGCTTTATATGGCACTATGCCCACCAGAAACACAGCAATGGGTTGCTACAAAACACCCACATTTGATGGCTATAAAACTGCTGAAAAAACAGCAACAGGTCACAACATAACACCCATATTTGGTGCCTAAAAACCATAAAAACCACCTGGAAAAACAGCAAGATGCGGCTACATAACACCCATGTTTGTTGTCTAAAAAGCAACTGGTAAAATAGCGACAGGTCGCAACATAATATTCATATTTGTTGCTTAAATAGCAGCTGGAAGGACAGCAACAGGTGACTGCATAACACCCATATTTTTTGGCCTAAAAAGTAGCTGGAAAAACAGCATCAGGTTGCTACAAAACACCAATATTTGGTGCCTAAAAAGTTGCTGGAAAAACAGCAAGAGGTCTTAAAAAAATCACCCTCCATTTAGTGTC